>CM062814.1:731837715-732302693 GCA_031772625.1 Pinus tabuliformis
TTTGATTGATTTACATATACCTATAGCCAATTTTGAAATTTAACATTTAATTTTCATAAGCACTTTTAGACTCAAATTTCCTCTAATAAACTATATATAAAGTTTAAATTTAGTAATAACAAATCATACATATATCGCTTAAAATTAATACATTTGTTGTTAGCATTTTTGGATGTAATTCATTATTTTGAATGCTTACATGGCAATGGTAATATTTATGATATTTACACATATTAGTAGATAATTGAAACTGTGGCTGGAATGCTTTAATTAGTTACCAGCATAAATCCAAACATGAGCTGAGATGAATAAAAAAGTTTTAGGTGCAAACATTTTTTAGAGTGCTAGAAACAATGTGTAATTTTTCATTGCTTAAATTGTATTTTTGAATGCTATAGAGATTACATACCTTAAACTTAAATCCAAAAAAACTTTTGGATTTGGATTTCTAATATATATATACCTGAAAAATGATTAAACTATAAAATAGTAAGATCATTTCAAGTGTTTTAAGCATAAAATTTTATTTTTTCAATAGCTTATATGTATATACATAATTTTTTAAAACACTAGATAAAATATTTTACATAACATGTGGATTGAGCCATTTTATTACACACATTAAAAAGGTTTTTTTGTTATTACTTAAAAATATATTAATAACAAAATACTATTTTAATTATAGAATATTTTATTTTTATTTTAAAAGGGACATGTGTCAACTCCAAATTGAGCACATCTTCATATTAGGCTAGAGTGCAAAAACCAATGTGTAATTTTTCATTAAAAAAATATTTTTGAATGTTATAGCCTTTACATACATTAAACTTGTAATTCCAAAAATTCTTTGTTGGATTTTGAAAAAAAAGAAAAAAAAACATATACCTACAAATTGATTAAACTGTAAAATACTTTGATCACTTCAAACATTTTAACCATAAAAAAATACTTTTTTCTAATAGCTTTATATGATATATACATAATCTTTTAAAACAATATATAAAATATTTTACATAACATGTGCATTGAGCCATTTTAATACCTCACATTAAAATGAATTTATTATTATTACTTAAAAATATATTAATAATAGAAAACTCATTTTAATATTGTTGATCTAAAATCAGTGTAAATAACACAAATCAAGATTTTGCCTCAAATATTTCTGCCATATAAAGTCTAAAAAGTCCCACTAAAGACAACTCTTTTTCTATTTAGAGAATATTTTATTTTCATTTTAAGAGGGACATTATCAACTTCTAGTTATAACTCACATTGCTTTTCTATTTAGAGAATATTTTATTCATTATAAGATAGACATTATCAGCTTCAAAGTGATCACAAACACACTTATCCCAATAACTTGAATAGAGACGATGACTGAAATATTAGTAGAAGCTCAGTCCATGTCTTGTCCTCCTACTTTTTAGGTCTGTTTTTGAATGATTTTGTTTGTTTATTTATCTCTATAGGTATTCATTTCTTTTCTCTTTAGAGTTTATATTCTTGATCATGTTCATTCTTTTCTTCTTTTATTTCTTTTGGTCATTCTTTGTTTAATGGGTTTCAACCCCATATTTTTATGCTTGACCTGATTCATTTATCCTTCTTACTTTTTTTACCTTTATTTGAATTCAAACATATTTTTCCGGCTTATAAATACTTTGTTTTATTTGATTTTGTTTAATTTCGATTAATTATTATTTTTATTTTACTTGATTTATTTTCCATTAATTATTTTTATTTATTAAAGTATCTTGACTTAATTATTTACTAATCAGGTTATTGACTCTTTTTTATAATTTATGATTTTTTGACCTCACTCCTTGTGTGGAGTTTGACTTTGATTATGAGTTGTCTTTACTGAGACTTTTTGGAAGCTTTTCTGGTCTAATTTCTCTAAAATCCGGCAGGAATTTATTGAAATCACAAGATTGATGAGTAACTCCTCCACAATCTAAGTACCATGCGGTTTTTCAGGTGTTGAATCCATATATACAGTCCAAGAACCAGTTTAAATAACACAAATCAAGATTTCACCTCAAATTTTTCCACCGGATTCCAGCACCGGAAAGTCCAAAAAGTTGCACTAAAGACAACTCCATTTGATTTTTGTTATTTATATATTTTATTTATTATTACCTATTAGCTGAATTTGTTTAATAATATTTGATTTTAATAAATTGGTATCATAGATTATATATTATTTTTCAGTAATTAGCAGTTTAATATAGCCGTTACATGACATTAGGGTCTCTACATTGCTCTCTATTTAAGGCTTGACCATGATCTGCCTCTTCACCTAGTCCTGATGATGAACTACACTGGTTTGTTCGAAACGTGTCGGAAAATAATTCTACTATGTGATTTCTATCGAAAGACTTTTCTCAATAACACATTGTATTTTGCATTCTAAAAAATTTGCACGTGAAGAAATTTGATCCCTCTCGACTCATGTTAGATCTGTACTTAAGATGGATCCATGATGATTTTAGTCGAAAATCAGAAGTTGTGGGCATGAAGGTTTAGCTAATAAAAAGAGGTCCCTGGCCTCGACTTCAAGTCAGGTACGAATCATGGTTATGAGCAATGCCAAATCAATGAATTAAGCAAGTCCGACCCCTCCGACCTAAGGAGACCTTTAACACATTCAGGCTAAGTTGTATTAATAGAAAATCTCAATCCCCAACTGTATAGGAAATGGTGTATTAAATAAATTGCAATTTTTTATTATTTAAAATATAAAAAAATTACATATTTAATTTATAGTTCTATAGAAAAAGAAGCTTGAAAAACAAAAAAGGAATATATTTCTCATTTTTAATTTTTAAAATAATATAATTTTATAAAATGGATAGTAATAAATGAGAATGAAATTGGATGTTTAATTTATAGATATTAAAATATAAAGCATAGAAAAAGTGATATATAAAATAATAATATTGATAATAATAATTTGTTTTGGGTTAATAATCAATATTTATTATTTATTATTAATAAATAAAATATATTTAATAATTTATAAATTAATATAATAAATTGTTATCAATAATAATAATATGAATATGAATATGAATATGAATATTAATTATTATTATTATCAATCATTATTAAAATTAATAATTTTTTTTTTTTGTTCTTTTTTTTTTTTACTTTGTATATATCCTTTGACCATTAGTTTGAATAGAATATTTAATTAGTTTACTTATAATCTTAATTAAACAAGAAAATTAAAAAATAATAAAAATAACAAAAAATAATAAAAATAAAAACTAATTTAAATTAAATTAATTTAAATATTTTAAATTAATTAAAAATGGTTTTTCAATTTAATATTCTTTCTCTAGTCTTCCTAACCTAGTCAAATATAGCCATTTTTATAATCGTTTCCTTTTAGTTGTTAGAAGGCCCATCTCCCTTTCTAACTTACCGCTATGATCTGATTCTTCATCTTGTCCTCATGATGAACCACACATATTGGTTCGAAATGTGTGATGTGATTTCTTTCGAAAATGTTTCTATTACACTAATAACACTATGAATATTATTAATTATAAATACTATTTAATTGAGACTATAATAATAATAATAATAATAATAATAATAATAATAAATTTAGAATTAATACTAAAAAAATAAAAAATAATTTCATAATTAAAAATTAATAATAAGTAATAAAAAATAAATGATAATAATTAATTAATAATTAATATTGTTTATAAATTAATAATAAAAATAATTATTATTATTTTTATTATAATTAATTAATTATTATTATCGTTAATAAATATTAATTATTATTAAATGTTCATTAATTAATTAGTTATTAATATTACATATTAATTAATTAATTGGTTGATTGAATGATTAATTAATTAATTAATATTTTAGGGTTTCTAATATTTTTCTTAGGTTTTCTGATAATACCAATCCCTTGGATTTAATATTATTCCGTTTGGTTTATTAATGTGTGGGTTCATATTACTAGGGTATAATATTATTCATAGGGTTTGTAATATTATTCCTTGGGTTTAATAAAAATATTTTGGGTTTACAGTCATGTTGAACCATGGTCAGCCATGGTCCAACGTCACATTATGGAAAATATTTTCTCAATATGAAACTCAACCATGGTAAACCATTTTCAATAATCCTAAACCTTTGTCAATCGATGTTGACCATGGCCATTCATGGTCAACCATGGTCCAATGTGACATTGTGACAAAGTTCGTCTCAATAAGAAAAATGACCATGGTCCAATGTCGCATTGTGACAAAGATTGTCTCTATATGAAAATCAACCATGGTGAACCATGGTCAACAATGTTTATTTTAGGGTTTATAATTTTTATCTTAGGGTTCACATACCTTCAGTTTATAATATTGATCCCTTGGGTTTAATATTATTCTTTTTGGTTTATAATTCCTCGTGGTTTTAGTGTTGATCCATTGGGTTTATAATATTAATCTTTGGGTTTAATATAAATCCTTTGGTTTATGATTTTGGTCAACCATGGTCCAACGTCAAATTGTGACAAAAATTTTCTCATTACGAAAATCAATCATGGTTCAACGCCATATTATTATGGTCCAATGTCGAATTGTGGCAAAGATTGTCTTAATATGAAAATGAACCATGGTCAACCATGTTGAACCATGTTTATTTAGGGTTTATAATATAAATCCTTGGGTTTATAAACTTTGTTGAGCATAGTACAATGTCGCGCTGTGACAAAGATTTCTCAATATCAAAATCAACCATCATTCAATGTCACATTGTGATAAAGATTTTCCCAATATGAAAATCAACCATGGTCATACGTCACAGTGTGACAAAGGTTATCTCCATATGAAAATAAATCATGGTCAACTATGGTCAACCATGGTCCAATGTCACATTGTAACAATGATTGCCTCTTTATTTTGGGGTTTATAATATATATCTTAGGGTTTACATACATTCGGTTTATAATATTAATCCCTTGGATTTTTAGTGTTAATCCATGGGGTTTCTAATATTAATCTTTAGGTTTAATATAAATCATTGGCTCTATAATCTTCATCCACCATGGTCCAATGTCCCATTGTGACAAATATTTTCTTAATATGGAAGTCAACCATGGTCCAATGTCACATTGTGACAAATATTGTCTCAATATGAAAATGAGCCACAACCAATATTCGTAGGGTATAATATTATTCAAAGGGTTTATAATATTGATCCTTGTGTTTATAATCATGGTCAACCATACTTGAATGTGACATTGGGACAAAGATGACCTTAATACAAAAATCAACCATGGTCCAACATTGCAAAGTGACAAAGGTTGTCTTGATATGAAAATCAATTATGCTCAACTATGGTCAACCATGCTCCAATGTATGAAAACCAACCATGTTCAACCATCGTCGACCATGGTCCAATGTCGCATTGTGACAAATATTGTCTCAATCTGAAATTCAACCTTGGTAAATCATGGTCAACTATTTTTATTTAAGAGTTTACAATATTTATCATAATAATAATAATAATTAATTAGTAATAACAATAATTATTTTACAATGAATAATTAACAAAAAATAATTAGTTATTTTAATTAAATAACTATATTAATTAATTCATTAATTGAATTAAATAATTAATCAACTATGTTAATTAATTTATTAATTATTTTAGAAAAAATAATTAACAAAAAAAATTATTATTAATATGAATTAATGGTGTAATCTAACTCATAAGTGAAATCACCTTTTCACGATTTTCTTTCTAGTTAATTGTAACCAAAATCCAGTGGAGATTTTTAAAAACTTAAGCTTAAGTTGTTTAATTTGTAGATTTTGAGTGCCTGAGGGGTTTTTTTAGGGTGATGAATATATTTATGCATTTAGAAATGCATTTTAAACAACAAAAAATTACTTTCTTGCTTGAAATTGTTTTACCAAATTTAGATGAAAAAGTCTCTCATTTATAAGTTAGATTACTCCTTAATTAATTAATAGTAATATTACATTAATAGTAATATTACATCTATACCATTAAATAATAATATTTATTAATAACATTGGTAATATTAATTAATAATAATAATCATAATAATAATAATTTATTAGTAACAACAATAGTTATTTACAAATAATTATAGAAATAACTGTTATCTATA
Source organism: Pinus tabuliformis (assembly GCA_031772625.1). NCBI lineage: Eukaryota > Viridiplantae > Streptophyta > Pinopsida > Pinales > Pinaceae > Pinus > Pinus tabuliformis. The sequence continues at coordinate 731,843,876 of CM062814.1, forward strand.
TTAATTAATTCATTAACTAAATTAAATAATTAGTAAACTATGATAATTAATTTATTAATTATTGAAAAATAATTCTAAAAATAATAATTAACAAAAATTAGTATAAAATAGTAAATATAAAAATTTATTATAGAAAAATAACATTTTTATTAATATTAATAATTTTATATATTTATGAATATGAATATTGATATATTCTTATTAATATTACATCTATACTATGAAATAATAATATTTATTAATAATATTAGTAGCATTAATTAATAATAATAATCATAATAATATTAATTAATTAGTAATAACAATAAATATTTACAAAAGATTATAGAAGTAATTAATTTATGAAAATTAATATATATATTTTGTCAGTCTAAAAGTTTCTAGTATATCACCAAGAAAATGTTGATTACAAAATGTTTCTCTACAGCTCGCCCAGCTTCACTCTGACAAGATTTATTAGCTGGGAGAACTGGAGTATGCAGAAGATATGTCCATGTAGTCTTTCATGCCAAAAGGGAAACAAAAATGATAAGCAAACTGCAAGCATATTGTCAAGGAGGAGGCTAACGGGGGTGAAAAGGAGGCACAACTATCAAACCCGAGTGCTCATGCATATGAAAGTATATGTGTTCAACTCTCCCCTCCAACTCATCCAGTTGCTTGTTCGTCCGACGCCAACTCCGATAGATGTCGGCCAGTTGCTTCAAAATCTCACTCTGACTGAGCTAAATATCATTCATGTAAGCCACCAATTCATTTTGGTCCTCATATTTATGTTCTCAGGGGATGTCCAGGATGGCCTGTATTCCTCTCACCCGCTCTGCAATGGATTCCAAAGTGACAAGTATAACCATTTGACTCGGATACTGACCCTAATCCTAAGCAACCTACCCTACATGTCGTAAACTTTCTAAAGTTGTCGATGACGATTTGATCCTCAAAGTTGCCCTACCTGCCTCTCCTTACCACCGCCTCAGCAAGGTCAACCTACTGGTGGGTCATGGATGAGGTCCCTTCGCAATCGCGAACTTAAAACATAATTAAGACCCTAGACACCCCAGAGACACCTCGTCCTCGATCACAAATAGGAAATGTTGAGACAAAGACACAAAATGAATGTAAAACCACAATATCATTGTGAAACACATAGAATACAAGGGTGCCCATTGACTTGGCCGCCCCTAGCACATTCAACCACTTGCTCCATCAACAAATAAAAGGAAACTTGGATACCCACCTTGCCTAGATAGGGACAAATAACACAAAATTTTCAACCCAAGAGAAGGAATTTACACCCACAGTAGACCCACCAATGGCCAGGACCAATGAAAGGTAGAATAGGGGACACACCAATCTCTCAGGAAACAAATAGAAATAAAACACATGCAATGCTAAGGAACCGAGGCCAGAAAAAGCCTTTGTACAAACCCCAACCCTACATATTGAATCCCATAATGCAACCAGAAAGACGAGGCCAAAAGAACATGTAATTGCCACCAGAAGCCCAACACGTTTGGTAAGAGAATTTAAGAACTAACCAAACCCAAAAAATTGTTGATCCCTAAGAACTATAGAGAAACAAGCCAACAAAGGTTCTACTCCACTAATCGGAGTCATAAATCCTACCCTCCAACTTGATTCCAAGAGGGAAAACTGTTACACTAGAGAAATGCACTCGAGGGTTCGAGATGAATGGTTGAGAATCCACAAAAGCACAAATAAATACATGAGGGTCCGCCATTACTCAACGCTTTCTAATCAACTTCTTGAGCGAGCTCTAATGGCCACCCTCGTTCAAGTTCAACACCCTACAACCTCCACTCATATCTTGCTCTGCAACAATCGTGACAATGAGCTTGAGGAGCATAATAACTTGAACCGCTATGCCTAGAAGGTTCTAAGGACGATCGTCTCATCCCATGATACACTAATTAATCGAGACATGTCCACTGCGTGTTAAGGGGAGAAAGCGCAGACGCTAATAGGCCTATTTTTTGTGCACCCCATCAGAGGGAAATTAATATAAACTAATAATTATTTAAAATAATAATAACAACAATATTTTTATTAATATTAATATTTTTAGATATTTATCAATATAATTATCAATATGGTTATTAATAATATTATTAATATTACGTATACATCGGTGTTTTTCAACCACATTTACTTGTGGTTGATATTATTAATTAATAATAATAATAATAATAGTAATTAATTAGTAATAACAATAATTATTTAAATTTTTATAGAAATAACTAATTTATGAACATTAATATAAATTCATAATTCTTAAAAATTATAATAACAACAATAATATTTTTATTAATATTAAATTTATATATTGATTAATATGAATATGAATATTATCATTAATATTACATATACATCATTAATGCTTAGTGATATTTTTCAATCACATTTGTTAATGTGATTCACCGGCCTATATTAACCACATTTATTAAAAATAAATATAATTGTGCTAGTTTTGATAATTTCTTTTACACTTAAAGAAATAATATTGTCGTGAATATTCTTTATTTTCATTCTTACATGCTCCACATAAGACCCAGAGGATAAAAGATAATTTTGAATATGCCTTTTAAACAATATATTAAGAAACAAAAGCATCTAAATTATTGAATGCATATTCATATTTTAAAATGTGTTTAAGCAGTAACACCATATTATTGATTTCACATAAACAAAAGTATTTAATTATCAATTCTATTTGTTTATAAGTATTAATGCACAAAGAACAAGGGCTACATAGTATCTTAGCTTAAATATAGCTTAGTTAAACAAAAAAACAATACAAACATAAAGATTTAGTAGCTTAGATTAAATATAGCTTAATTAAATAAAAAACAATACAAACATAAAGTCTATTTCATCACAAAAGTAAAACAACTAATAAAATATTGTATTCTTGTATGCCATTACGAAAAATTAAGAAATATGATTAACTAATATTGTTGATATTGTTTATATATATGTGTGTATTTTATTTGTTATTAATATATATATATATATATATATATATATATATATATATATATATATATAATTACATTTATTAATATATGTTTTTAATATAACAAGGGCTACATAGATTTCATCATAAAAATAAAACAATTGATAAATTATTGTGTTATTCAATGCTAAATATGATTAACTAATATTGTTTATATTAACATACATAAAGTGTTTTATTTTTATTAATATATTTAATTTTTTATAATTAAATCTATTAAAATATGTTTTTAATATAATAATAAGTCATTTTAAATTGAAAATATTGTTAAAATATTATAACTCATAAAAATAGAAATAATAATAAAAAATAAAAAATTAAAATAAAAAAAAAATAAAATTAAAAACAATAAATCAAATTAGTAACTAATCGCATAAATAAATAAATAAATTTAAATAATAATAATAAAATAATAAAAATTGAATACATGATATTAAAATATACATATTTTGGTCACAAACATAATAAGACCATTCCTATTTAATTATAAATAACACTATAAATTAATTGTAATTTATTTCAGGACTTACCCGGTTGGAGAGCCCTCCCGTCCCACGAGCAACGTTGACCATTCTACGTGGAGAGGTCAGTTGGCAGTGTTCAAGGATGCTGTTATGATTTTGTTTTTGTTTTCTATTTTTTAATTTAATTAAAATATGTTTTTTTTTTTTCTAAGCAACATTAACTACTATGTATTAATATTTACAGCTGAAAATTACATGCGATATGTCTTGCTGCTCATGTGGCTCCATGGCAGCTGTAGCATAGCCCCCCAACCCATTACATTTCTGAGAAGCACACCTGAAGGTACCTAGATTGCGCCTTACAACCGCCAGTAAAAAGACAAAAGGCAACTCTGTGAAGCCCACGCAGGGGCAGAGATTGTCACATAGAACCAGGGCTTGTGGAGATAGCCCAAACCAAACAAAACTCCATTCCATAACGGAAGAGTGACCCAGAAACAGCAGAAGATACATATGACCGAGACCCAACATATAACAGAAAAAAGCAAACTAGAACGACTAAAGACAGCAGGAGAGAGAACCGACCATGATTCCACAGGAGAGAGAACCGACCACGATCCCACAGGAGAGAGAACCGACCACGATCCCACACGCGTCCAGACTGCATGCATGAGAGCCACCTGGGCTTAGCCCTCTTGCTCATCATCCTCTGGCTCGTCCTCCCCTGGTTTGGCTTCCCGAATCCACGCCCAGCCATGTCCTTCTGGTAGGCCGTCCATGAAGGCCGGCAGATCAGGTTCTTTCTCCCGCAATTCCGCCTCCCGTGAGCTTGAGGCCTCCCCCAAAGGCCTTTTACCTTTATCCACGAGCCGGCATTCTTCCTCCATAGCCAGAGGCAGTTTTCCTTCTCGCGCCGGGTGAAGTCTCTCTTCAATGTCCGAGGGATTCTCCATTGCAGGTGGCCGAGGCAGGCCGGCTTCATTTTCGTCCGTGATTCTGGTAAACAATACTGAAATATGAGCATTGATGCCCAAATTTTCTCTGGGATTGCGCAGTGAGAAGATGACAGAGCCGAATGCAGGTAGAGATTGCTCTCCATTGCTGGACCCTCCCGCTTCCACATATTGACTCGGCTGCACCTGAGGTGCTCCTCCTCGTCGGTGACAATAAACACAGCAGCAATGGTGGTGTAGGTCGGCTGCAGGCCCTCGAGCGGATCTGGCTCTCCCTGAGCCTCTACCCCGGCGACATGGCATTCGTTCACGGACCATTCTTCCAAATTCCGCTTCCTCAGACGAAGCTTCCACCCAATTCGGCTCACTGTGACAAACAAATGACTGTAGGCATGAACCAGGGAGGACCAGCAGTCGGCCAGCCTCCCCCAATTCCACAATGACTCCAGAAATCTCAGGTTGCAGAGCAGGAACACCATCGCAGTGGGCTTCATCTGCATCCCAATCGACAAATTTAACAACCTCTTCATTCTTCCGGAATGTCCCCGCATTGAATGCGGCCATCCTCCTCCTCTGTGGTACCTGCACCTTCATTAAGGCTCGAGTGCTGTGTTGCTGGTCGATGGGAGGTGGCGGCGAGGAGCCTTAATGCCCTCCGTCCGTCGCATGTCCTGTCTACCATGGCAAGTGGCCTTACCAGGTCTTGCATGGTGGCACCCGCATCCGGGGAATTTAATTAAAATATGTTATAATAAAATCAAATTAAAAATAGATGAGGGATGCAGTTATGATTTTGTTTTTTTTTCTATTTTTGTAATTTAATTAAAAATGTTATAATTAAATTAATATATATATATAGAATATTTTTAATTGTGAAATGAGTTATGGGATGCTTCTTAAATTTTAATTTAGGGATGTTGTTATGATTCTGTTTTTTTTCTATTTTTTAATTTAATTAAAAAATGTTATAATAAAATCAAATTAAAAATAGTTTGCATTTTTAATTGTGAAATGAGTTATGGGAAGATTCTAAAATTTTAATTTAAGTATCAATAATTATTAGGTGTATGGTAGGAATTTAACTTCCAGTAATCACAAATCAAAGTTGAGATTTATCTTAAAAGTAATGAATTTACGCCCTTATAATTAAATTGATTAATTAAAAAAATATATCTTATATAAATATATTTTAATATATTAATTCTTTTTATTTATTACAAACAATTTGAAATATAATTTAGCTAATTTTTATGTTTTTTATTTTTTATTTTTTCAATTTAAGATGTATTATGAAGTAAATGTTTTGATGTTTATCATTGATTGATGTCTATTGAAATTCACCAAACATTTAATTTCTATAACTACATTATTTTAACATCCCGGTAACCTTGTGTAAAAATGCATACATTTAGAAAAAAAGTAGGAATTACCAACAGATAATAATTTGAATTCGCCATTCCATATTCTTTAACTAACCAATGGATGACATCATCATCATCATCATCATTATTACATAAAGTAAACTTTATAGTAAATCACATAACATAACAATCATTGTTGCAGTATAATAACCTCATGTAGCCTTGCAGCACGTCATCATCATCATTACATAGAGTAAACTTTAGGAATTGAATAGTAAATCACATAACATAACAATCATTGTTGCAGTATAATAACCTCATGTAGCCTTGCATAATGTATCCTTGCACCATTTTCCTGATTCTTTTAACTTGGTTCATTAATCACATATTTTATAATTCAAATGTCATGACATGCAAGGGATCAACATCATTTCAATGACACAATATGCAAACACACCATTAAATATCGATATACCTTGGAAACCCCATCCGTAGGGTGAAAACTAATGAACATTTAATTTTATCGCTTATGAGAGTGTTCAACCCTCACTTAATAACATGTAAGGGAGTCCATCCCTTGACCATTTTCATAAAATATTACAAATAAATATCATCTTAAATATAGGATAACTAGCTATAAGTTATTACAATGATCATAATATCATTTACCCACAAATCCTTGAGCATTGTGTCTTTGGGGCCTGGTTCTTCCCATTAGTGGATTCTCCTATAGCTGAAATTCCTTCAATCTGCATAAACCACTAGTTTATTACTTTCCATAATGTTAAATATAATCCATATTTTTCATATGTCGTAGTCTTTTCTATCATGATGATATCAAATATTAATCGAACCAATAATAAATCTATACTAGTAATTCTTAAACATCTATTCGTGTGCATACATAAAACATTAACAAAATATCATGAAATGCCTTCTTTAACATCACTGCACATGCATTAATAAAAAAATACAACTATCAAGGATCTCTATATATAAATACCGCATTAACTATTATTCACCTCGCACAGGCACACATTATTTTCCATAGGCAAACTACTACAAATGTCCATATTCTTTTAAAGGATACTAGCATCTTGACTTTAATCTTCATGCATGTAATTATATAAGCCTATTCAAAATAAACTATAGAAATACTGCATTAACTATTATTTGCCTTGCATAGGCGAACATTCCTTTCCAAAGGAAAACCGCTACAAATGCCCATATTCTCTCAAAGGATACTAACATCTTAGCTTTAATCTTCATGCATGTAATTATATAAGCTTATTCAAAATAAACTAGCCCCTCAGCTATTTCTTTGTATATGCAATTATGTATTATTTTCCAAAAGAACTAATACAATAGATATTATTCTTATGCATGCGATTGCATGTTCTTTTATGCAACTGCATGTTCTTTCCAACATCATCTTTTCCAAATGAAAGCTATTCACAATAGCTATTGCACATGGAAAATACACGCTCTACTCCAAAATAAAGCAACCATAATAGTTATGATTTCTTGCATGCAACTACTTGTTCTTTCAAATTAACATGATAGCTATTCTTCTTGCAAGCATAACACATCTTTCTTTCCAAAAGAAGATAACTAAATCTTGCATGCAAAAAACACATTTCCTTCTCAGGAAATACAACAACCTTGCTTTTGTCCATATATACACATGTTCTTTTCCAAGAACACTAACACATTAGCTATCCTTTTCATGCATGCAAGAATGCATTTCTTTATAAGAAGTTTAACTTAATAACTATTCTTTCTATGCATGCAAAACTTATTTCATTTTCAAGAAAATATATCACATTGATTTATTCTTTTTATGCATGCAAATTCATATTTCGTTTTCAATAAATAACACAATAATTTATTTCTTCTCATGCATGCAAATTCACATATTCAATTCCAGAAATCAATTATGATAGATATTATTCCTATGCACATAAGCACATATTCTCTTTAAGAGTCTAATGTTTCTCTTTATAAATCTAATGCATATGGATCATGTGAATATCTCCTTCAATCTTTTTAATGAAATAACCTAGTTTCTTTGTTTTTTCATAAGCAAAGTTCAAATACATTTAATTTTCATAGAAAATATCGTGAATTTGTAAGTATTTTGTGTGCAAGATTGATGTGCATTCTCTTTTATGAGAAACAACCTTCCTAGTTTATCTTGTTATATGCATGGGATAAGAAAATATTTTGAAGAACACATATATCCCTACAATATTTTTAACACACAAGAATTTTGTGAGACTTTCCAAAGAAATTAACCAAACTAAATATACCTTTAGGCACAAAAATAAAGAATTCATTTTAAAGAACATTAGTATGATTAGCCATAACTTTTTGCACACAAGAATATCAAAGCTTTCCAAGAAGTTAACTTATCTCTCTTAGAAATGCAACGCTTCGATTGTTCATGATTAATGAATGTTAAGCTAAGTGTTTAAGTCTTATTATTGATTTCTAAGTGTCGAAGTCACTTGCATACACATGTCTAGTTTGTAACAATTTCATGAGTGCATTCTTCTACATGAGCTTGAACACGCATAACACAATCCATCAAGATAGTGCATGTGCAATGTTCAACCTATGATGGCAGTTAGTTTTAACTTTCAATTGACACTCTCTCACTTTTGGTTGTGATTGTACTTCTATTTCGATGAGTTTTCTCAACTCCCACCTTTGCACACCTTTTCTTTCACAAGTGTGGCTTTTATGTTTATGTCTGCCACTTTTTCTCTCCTTCACTTTAATAAGTGTCATTTTCATATTATCTTCACTCCAGCATGTGTCTCTTTCAATGTCATTCGCATTGTGTAAGTATCATTTGCACATTTCTCTTACCGTCACAATGTCTTCTCTTGGCACGAGAAGTGTCGCATATTGCATAAGCATAGTTATGGTTCATTTAAAGGGGTAAATTTGGTGCCAATGAGTCATGTTTATCATATAAACATGGGTTACACTCATTCCCAAAGTGTTTTTCACGGTCACATAAGTGTCGTCAATGTTTTCACAAAGTGTATCCTAAGCGTCACACTTGGAGGAAGTTATCGTTTTGTCGTCACATTGAGGTTATTATGTTGTTGGTGTGTTATTATTAATTAATTTTGTGTCATCGAATTTTTTGAGTGTGTGATCATATTCAAGTATTTTCCATGTTCACTTTGACTTCACTGATCCCACACTTAGAAAAATTCTAAAAAATTCTTGCCCGAGTAGCAGTCCTTCACCCACCCTCCTAAGCTATCCACTAAGCAGTCTCAACCCTCAATCTTAGACCTTGCCTCCTAGAATTACACAATTCATAGTTCCTTCCTCCCAGAACTACGCACTATGCAGTCTCAATGCTCAACCCTGACCTCTTAAGCTTCGGGACTACGTAGCCCTACCTCCTAGTTAGCTCCTTCTGTGCATTTTGTTGTCTCAAGCCTCAAGCTTCTAGCCTGATTCCTTGAATTACACAACTACGCAAGCCCTAGGCCTCTCTCCCTCTAAAACTATGTAGTGGGCTAACTCAAGACTGCCTCCTTGAGCCCCTCAACTGCACATGTCACCTTGCCATCACCTTCCTGAATTGTGCAAACAGGAATCTTAAGCCTTAGTTCTAGCCCTTGACCTCCTAAGCTGCATAACTATGGAATCCCTGAGCTTGCCTCTTAGTCCAACACCCAGTTCCATCTCAATCTATGTTTTCATGAAGCATGACAGACTAGGAGTTCCCTGATTGATGTCATCTTGTCGTGAGTGGATTTCACTGACAGGTATTATATCTTGTTATGATAGGATGATGATGAAGTTGATGAAGAAGGAGACCCTACCAGAAGACACCTTTGTAGCTACAAAGAAAAATTTGATCATTGAAGAGAAGATGAATAGACACTAGTTTCTAACAGAAGATCAAAGATCAAGATTGCATGAAAACTCCATACCAATTAGCCCTTTGAGGATGAATGCAAAGCACATGCAAGATCTATCATGTGTATGTGCAAAGAAAGTAACAAATGGGGCAACTTAGCAATGTCACATCATCATGAAGTTCCATGTCATCATTGTCAAGAGTCATCTCAAGAGTCACATGTGTCATAGCTTCTTGCCACATCATTTGTGGAATGTAATTATGCAATTCTCCAAAATGATAAAATGTAAAATATGAGGACCAAGGGTCCCACATGGAATATGAAGAGTCGCTATTGAGTTCTAAAGTCATATAGAAGCTCAAATTTCATGTAAGAATTTGAAAAGTCATTGTAGAAGTTCAAGAATCATGAGGAGTTCAAGAGTCATGAGGGAGTTCAAGTCACATGGGAGGTGAAGAGTTACCTCATTTGTTATAAATATACCCTCATAACTCAAGCAAATGGACTTTTGGGACTTATACTTTCACCTTGGCTTCTCTAGCATTGGCATAGGAGAGAAGATATTTCTTTGGAGAAGCAAATGGTGAATTAATGTTCCACTATTAGGGCTAATGTGGCAACATTGTACTTGTATATATTAGCATTTCCACTTAATATATGAAGCTCAACGAGCCAATGCATTTTCATGAAATTTTCATGCATGTATCGCGAATATCACAGGACTATTCTTTAGATGTTTGTGGTATGCGTTTTCTTCATATGTACTAAGGAAATTGAACTATTTCAGTAGCTTTATTACTTATCTTGTTGAAGGTGTGTTGTATTTGGTTTTATAATCGTGGTAGACTTGTGAACTGCTTTGCAGACTAACTTGCGATCCTATTATGCTCTTGTGTCTCTCCCTGTCATGAAAGTAACTTGTATACAACACAATTGTATGCCTAATAGTGTCAACTTATTTGCTTGTCTTAAATAATGTTTGTATAACCTCTTATGGTGATCCTATTATGCTCTTATGTCTCTCCCTGTCGTGAAAGTACCTTGTATACAACACAATTGTATGCCTCACAGTGTCAACTTACTTGCTTGTCTTAAATAATGTTTGTATAACCTCTTATGTTAATAACGAGAGCTAAGGAAAAGGATAATGGTAACCGACCATATTTCCGGTTGGGGCTGCTACTCCAAACAGTGTGAGATTTAATTGAGACTTCACATTGGGAAAGCCCCTTTGTTTGATGGATTTCCAACACTGTTAATAGTTTGGTAAAACAAAAATAAAGTCTCTATAAAAGAAATGGTATTGGTTAGTTCCAACCCAAGGCTGACAAAGATCAACCAACTTGAAAAAATCCTAATGTTTAGAAAATTTACCGTAAAAGTGAACCACTATTGCCAAAAGAAACACTCGAAACTATTCTCTCTTAATGATAAGTGTACAACATATAATGAATTAACATAACCCTAGAATTGAATACCAGAAACATAAATAAATAATCATTCCATACCATTGAAATCTTATATACCAAAACAAAGATGTAAAGACTACAGATAATTGTCGTCTAGCCACAAGAGAGTAATAGAAAAGATTCAGAGTAATGACTTCGGCCTGCATTATAAATTTATTAAAAGAATAGAACAGTTCACGACCATAAGAAGTTGTCCTAAAAACTATTGAATTCTCTACAAAGTCAACACAAATAAAAATGCCACGACCTGTTGGCATCACAAGTGTACAGTTGAAGACTCATAATATAATTTAAAAAAATAAGAGTCCTACAAAGAAAATGTTTGATTGAGCTTAAATGAGCACAAGGCCGAAAGGAAATACCCTGAGATTAAACAGAAAGATAATAATTACATATATTGTAACTATTGGGACAGTCCCATAAAAATTCTACACAACTTCAAGTTTATCGAAGGCCACTTTATCTATTGTTGATAAACACCGAGAAGCCATGTTAAGGTTTGGTCATTGAATAGGACATGTAGCATTGAAATGAAAGGAGGGATTAATAAAAGGAACCTGGCAAGGTTTCAAGGCCATGCTCTCAAAGCAATATCCGGTTGAGTATCAAATCTGAAAATAACAAGGGGTTAGGGTTAGTAAACAATCACATAAAAGAGAGAAGTAATATCAATATTTAGCGTCAATGTCAAAGTTGGCCTAACTATTACCAGTATATTGGGATAGATGATGGTCGTAATCTTTGGAATGCTCTGTGAAGAGTATAACATAAAATAAATAAATAAAATGATGCAATTAGAAACTCAAGGTAAAGACATAGAATTAATAGGAAACCTGACGCATAGGAGAACTTACCCGACTAGAGAGCATTGATTAGTGTTCTAGTCCTTTGCCGTAGCGCACCAAAGAACTATATGAAATCATCAGTATTTCACTTTGTACTCGAAACCCTAGAACGGGAAATTGGGTTAGATTGATGTTTTTTAGCAAAGGGTTTGCTCACAATTACACATTATACACTAAAATTCAAACCCCAAGGATTACCAAGTGAAGATTTCAGTCACACGGTTTTCCTCCCAACAGTTAAGGGACCAAATGATGGAGGCAATGTGAGAGGTGAGGAGGTCGTTACTTCGTAACTCCTCAGTCTAGATTAGCTGTCCATGTTTAGCCCCAGTCTTTCCACCATTGGATGATTAGTAAGGGACTGAATGATAGAGGCAATGTGAGAGGTGAGGAGGTCATTACTTGGTAACTCTTCAGTCTAGATTAACCGTCCATGTTTAACCCTAGTCTCTCCACCATTGGATGATTGCCAGGATGATTGCCAGCACATAAGATAGGGTAAAAACACAATTACAATCTCTAGAAGTTTCCAACCAAGTCTTGTTAATAAATATTTCGTCATAAACTAGGTAAGTAAACAGACGGAAAGAAGTGTATTTTATTAGAATGGCGCTAAGGAATATATATATATATATATATATATATATATAAAACAAAGAGGAACCATGCCGACACGTATGAATTCTTATAAATCTAAAAACAATGCACTTTAAATGCATTGACTCTCATGCCAAAGTTATATTAGGTTAAAAATGAAGAGACCAAATATTATATTGGAATTCAAATGAATGAGACTAGGAGAAAACAGCGTTAGCCTTAAACAACGCACTTTAAATGCATTCACCCTCATGCCAAACATATATTAGGTTAAAAATGAAGAGACCAATTATTATATTGGAATTCAAATGATTGAGACTAGGAGAAAGCAACGTTAGCCTTAAACATTAAAAATTCCAGTAATAAATGACATAAGTATAATTGAAATAAGTAAATGCACCGCTGACCGGTACATTAACTATAAGGCTTTTTTTAAATGAGATAATTGAGTAAGGGGATGTCGCAAACCAAAAAACAAAACATATATCAATAATAATTTTAAATGTATAATAAAGTAATCTAATTTTATTAAAATTTTGAAATACCACATATATTGAGTTTATGTAAAAAGTAATGTGTAAAAAAACCTCATCTTCGAAATCACATTTTTATTTATATTTTTAAATTTTTCTTCTCAATAACGGAATATGCATATTTTTTATGTGGGATTTGATTATGAATTTTGTTTATAAATTGGGTTCAAATATATAATAATCAACACATCTTAAATGAAATTATAGGAATATCGAAAAAATATTTGAGTAACCATATAGAAGTTGTTAGGTTAAACACATTTATTGTAACTTGTTAGGTTAAACACATCTTTTCATGTTTAAGGAGGATGAGTATAGCCTTTACTCAAGTAATGAAATTACAAGAATATCTAAAAAATATTCTAGTAACAATATCTATATTATAAGTTGTCTATATTATAAGTTGTTGGGTTAAACACATTTATTGTAACTTGTTAGGCTAAACACACCTTTTCATGTTTAAGGAGGATGAGTATATCCATTACTCAAGTAGGTTGGGCTTTCATATTAGTTTTTAATATTTATTTGATTTAAGGGCTAATTTTTTTATATTTATTTAATACAATTTTGTTATTTGCATTAAAAGAAAAGGTAATATTAAAATTATATTTTTTTCATTTTGTTCAATAATTTTCAAAAGAATAAAAGGGCTAAAAAAGAATACTGGATTTCATTTTGGATCAGTAGTAGAAGAGAGGAAAGTTGTAGTTTTATCATTGCAGCTATTTGAATGTTTATCAAATTCTTAAAATAATATTATATTATTTACAACTTGATTATTGAATTGGTGAACATTCTTCTCTATTCAAGTTTTTACTAGTACTATTAAAATCATCTCTCCTCTTTTACTCTTTTTGAAGTTTTTATAGCACCTTATATCATTCTTTTTCATGCATTTTTAGCTAATTTTGGTGTTTTTTCTTTCCTTTCTCTCTCTTTGAATCATTCTCATTTTCTCTATTTTTCTACAACAAACATTATTTCTCTCTTCATAAAATGCAAGTTCCTTCTTCTTTTTCTCCAATTCCAACATCTCCTTTTTCTTTTGTTTTGACTCATCCAATTGTGTGATGTAATCCTATGAAGTTAGTAACTACAAATTCCTATACTATTAAACAAAACATGATAGCCTTCTCCCTACTTTCTTTCCCACTCTCTCCATTAGTAGATTTAGGAACTGTCTAAGTACTAGTCTAATACTCAGGTGAATATAAAAATAATATACAAGCCATCATTCTTCTTATGGCTTCTTGATTTGGTTCTTCATCACTTCCATTATGTTCTCCTATACCTCCAACATCCACCCAGTAATGGGTATTTTCATTGTTGAAATATACTACCAACGAAGTCATGTTAAGGATTTCTAGATTTATGTGAATAAACATTTCTATTGATATTCATCTTGGATTTTACAGATCACTCAACATGGGGTACTTGGATTGACAATGTAATTTCACTAAGGATGCACCCTATCACTTCACAACCTTCAATCATATTCAATTGAGTAATCTCTTTTGGAATACATTATATAGTATTTATTTGTGGTGTGTGTAATGAAACAACTTCTATAGTCTCTTAATTTGCTTCATCATCTTACATGTTCATCATTGTCACCTAATGAATTGCAATGACTTTAAGAGAGGCTCTACATGTTCATTGCACCATCTACACTATCCTTGCCAGGTATGTCAAAAGATAAGGTACAAACCATATCATTAATAAGAGTATAAATATTTGGTGGACAAAATCCAATTTTCCTAAATCCAACCTTGATATTTGAAGGTGTAAGAGCTTATTTATAAAATCTAGTAGAAATTTCTATTAATTCAAAACACTTTACCCATATACATAGATCCTTTTTCCATCCAAAATGCTCTCTTAAACCTAAAGTAACTCTTAAAAGGCCCAAACACACTTAGACCAAGGATGGAAACCTATAAGTAGTGGTGTGGAAAATTTAGTAAATCTATGCTCATATTTTTTTACATCCTTTATCGTTTGTAAAGCTATATGGCTACCATGTCCATAATTTTTTTTAACAAGTGTGTGTTAGTGGGTGAGACACTAACATTGATGAATGTAAAAAATGATAAATCCTATTAATAAATAATTATTTAGTCATTTATGCATTGAAATATGCGGCAATGCAGCATTTGGCTCAGAATTATGGCATAGTTCTTTAGCTGGGCCTTTCGCTTGAACAAATATATATATATTAGAAAGCAAATAAAAAGATAACATGTAAAAAAATTAACATTTTATAAGATAATAATTGATTTCTAAAATTATTACTATAAATTGTGATTAATAAGTGTTTATTGATATAACTTGCAAACAATTATAAAAAAACATATATTCAAAGTCTTTTGATTACATATGAAAAGGCATTTGAAAACCATTTCACTATCAAGGATCAAATACATCCATTATTGAACATGACAATGTAAGTTGTCATGGAAAAAGATTTGTCCTCCCCATCTTCCAAACAATGCGGGTTGTTCATTGTATTTCAATCGTCTGCATACAGATTCTCAAAAAGTAAAAGTGCCCATGTAACTTTCGACCAGAGAGCCAAAGCCTTGGTGATCCTGCTTTCACCCCATGCTCGCAATCATCGTTGCATTTATTTTTGTTATTCGCCACAAATATGTCTTCGACCTCCTACGCCTGTCGCGCACAATGCAGGTAAAACTCGTGCCACTAAACCTGCAGATTCTGTTGGAAACCACATGGCCTGCAGGCAGCTACCATCTGGAGATGGCCACCAATATTGATAATGAAGACCGGCTGGCAACTTTTTGCCGGAAGAATCGTGTCCAAAGCTGCCAAATCCGATAGTGTGAAATATTTGGGTGGTAGTGTGAAATAATTAGACAACCGTACCGGCCAGTGGTTTGGATGAGACATAATTATCTCTAGTGAGTATCACGTGTCACATTTGTTTGGAACCGAGATAAAAAGACAAAGCGGCATTGGCATATCAGATCGGTTCTCGTTGGCTTCCAAATGAGGATGGTACGTCTCCGATAATACAATCTCTGCCCTCCATTCATTAGACACGCGCTTTCCTTACATTTCATATTTGTGATGGATGACTTTGCTGATGTAAAAGGAGTAGATATTTTTGTAACAGACCCCTGTCAAGTCGTTATATTGGGTTGATTCGAGAGTTTGATTTTATAGAAATGAAGGGCGATTAAAAGTCAAAAATATTATTTTGATATGGATTTATATAGATTTATTTTAAATAAAGATTTAACATTATTTGAAAGGGATTCAATTTTTTTATACAATGTTACACATTGTACTAGGTTGTAGAATGATGTAAAAGGAGTAGATATTTTTGTAGCAGACCCATGTCAAGTCATTATATTGGGTTGATTTGAGAGTTTGATTTTATAGAAATGAAGGGCGATTAAAAGTTAAAAATATTATAAAAATATTATTTTGATATGGATCCATATAGATTTATTTTAAATAAAGGTTTAACATGACTTGAAAGAGATTAAATTTTTTTATACAATGTTACACATCGTACTAGGTTGTAGAATGATGTAAAAGGAGTAGATATATTTGTAATAGAACCATGTCAAGTCATTATATTGGGTTGATTTGAGAGTTTGACTTTATAGAAATGAAGGGGGATTAAAAGTTAAAAATATTAAAACTATTATTTTGATATGGATCCATATAGATTTATTTTAAATAAAGATTTAACATGACTTGAAAGGGATTAATTTTTTTTTATACAATGTTACACATCGTACTGGGTTGTAGAATGAGTCTCTTGACTCAATAACAATGTAATAGGAGAAAGTCATTTTGTGGCATTATGATGAATGTTGGATCCAATAAATCTATAGAGATAACCTAATATTTTTTATTTATTTTTTGTACCATGTCATTGTTTATATATATATATATAATTAAAATGAAGCTTTTGTCTATGATTGAAAACTTTATTAGAAAAATTTTGGATTTAAATAGTTGTGAAGTATTTCAAAGTATAAAATCTTTACACGACATTTCAAAATAGGTGAAAAATGTGTAGCAAAAGGCCTTTTTATAAATAGATATTCAAATTATTTAGAAAAGAAATAGATTTACAATGCTAAGTTAATGCCGTGGCTAGAGCACTTGCCTTACCTTCTGTCAATCAACACACTTTGTAGTTATAAATACATAACTACAAATATTTGAAAAAGTAAATTGGTTAATGTGATGGATGGGCACTTACATTACTTTTTTTTTAGTGAACACACTTTCTCGTTGCTTGGTTTCAATAGTACATAACTTCATCATTGCATAGCTTCACATGGCATAGCCTTTCCCCACATTCGACATCCAAATTAAAAAGCACAAAGGAAAGGGATTTGTGGAATCGAGCATAATACATTTTGATTTTTGCATAAGAGGAGGAATAAGCTAAGCCATGATGACAAAATTAATGTTCATATTGCATGCAAAGTGGTCATATAAAATGGTATCACATGAAGACCAACTAGAGGATGCCATATGGAAAAATGAAAAGTATGAAAAGATAGTTTCAAGCATAAATGGAATTCCATAACCCCAGCCTTTTTGTTTTTTGTTTCTTGAGTTTATTTTCTTTTGGAGAGTTTGTAGAAAGGCTTTCAAAATCACTAAGTAGATAGCTAGTTATTGTTTCTTGAGTCCTTTCAACCTAGAGCTAGCTAAGAAGGGGCCATTTAAAGGAGAGAAGATGGACATACGTGGGGTTTTACTAGAAAGTGAGTTGGTTCATGAAAATTAAAAAAGAGAATAAGATTGAGAGATAAATTATGTGGTGAGTAGAAATGAAAAGAAACGAGCATTCTTTGTGCAACCCAGTTATTTTTAAATATCTCAATAATCTACTACTATAAAACAAAAAAAAAATAACATTTCACTCATTAAAAAAAATTCAATCATTCATAATATGTATTAAAAAATTCACTATAATGATTCTACATTCTAAAATAATATATATTCTAAAATGATATATATTTGGTACATTCAATACCTAAGATATTATTTTGAAAATTTACCCAAACAAACAACCTTTTGATCAACTAATAAAAAATACAATAACATTATTATTAATATAAACTTTCAACATGAATAAGTAAGTGTAAAAGAATAAATACCTACACCTTCATAAATTCTGTTCAACCACATGAATAAGTAACTATAACAGAAAAAATAACTACAGAATAATAAATTATTTTGATAAATGATTCGACATATAATAATAAAACATATCGAAGGCCGGACATCCTCCCCACATAATTCGAAAACATATGAAAGGTGCCACTTCCACCAACCGAACAATATTTTAGCTTTGTTGATGGAGAAAGTGGCACAAACATGTGGTTACAACTAAGATCCTTTTGTCAGAGGGAGTCGAAATCATTTTTGGAAGAGTCTGATTCCTCAGACAATATCCTCTTTGGGCCATTGCCTTTAAAGTTGCGCGTCATGGAATTTGACGTTAAACATGGAAAGTCATATAGTAACATGGCACACATAATCCGACTGCAGTGGGATGACTACGCAACAAATCTTACACATCGTGAATAACATCACCTGTCAAAAAAGAATCCTGGACAATAGAAGACTAATTTTCACATATGTAAATATTATAATTCATTTTATTAGATATTATATAAATGTATTTTAAAATTTAAGGATTTTATTTTTTTAATGTGTTAAAACCAGAATTCTACAATTTAATATATAAGAGTGATGTGGGATTTTATTTGCACTATGTTTTTGTTAAAATAAAAATAAAATATTTTCTAAATAAAAATATGAAATCAATTATAATAAAAAATAATAAGGAATATACATATTTAGTTACTTTTAAAGAATTTATTGTACTCTTAGTGAATTGATATTATAATTTAGTATGTTGTAAAAATCTTTTACTCTTACTCTCAACCATAAATAAAATATTATAAAATATTTCAATATCTATATTGATTAACATAATTTTATAACAAATAATTGAAAATAAAAAAGTTCAATTATAAATAATAAAAATGAGATGTATAATTCAATTAGATTTTTAATATAAAATTAATATGTTCCATTTAAGACGACAACAATAATAATAATGGTTATTAAAGATTTTCCAATATACAAAGTTCAATATTATTAACATATATTTAAAAATTTATTAATAATAGATTTTTTTTAACAATATAGTTTATAAAATATATATATATTTTAGTGCCCATGTTAAGTATATATATATATATATATATATATATATATATATATATATATATATATATATAGCAATTGAATAAAAATATTCTTATGGTTAAAGCATTTCCAATAATCTCACTAATTTATATTTTAGCCCCTTTTTTTTGTATCCTAGAATCCAGATGAATCCAATCCAGAAGCCTCCCTGACACATATCGAGACCTAACTAGCAGTATACCTCTGGGTCTACGACTTGTCCTCCAATCATAAATCGGGGGGATTTAAATCTTGGATCTATGAGTATTACGCCCCCATGACACATTTTATCCTATTTTTAGGCATATTTTTTTGGTCATTTTTTCTAAAATACACTAAAGGTTTGTTTGAATTGTAAGTTAAATGGTTTGCACCTCATAAGATTTGAACTCTCTTAAGATGGACGTATTTTAAGAAATAAGTATATTGTATAATTGAAAAGTAAATAAGATTAAACATATTTTTATATTTTCATAGTATTAACATATAATAATTAAATATAACATTTTCTATGAAATATATATATATATATATATATATATATATATATATATATATATATATATATATTACAATTCATTTCCCTGAGATTAATCTGATTTTGTCTTTGCTCAACATGGAACATGTCTTTCTCTTAAAATAAAAATAAAATATTCTCTAAATAGAAAAATAGAAAAGCAGTGTTTCATATACTAAAAAAGAAGAATAAATATTCTTATAACCATTATTTATTAAATTTTGTTGTACAAATATGCCATATACATATATTTTCCTTTATTTCATTGAAAAAATATTCTAGGAATAATTGTAATATAAATTGTGGAAATACAACCTTGGGTCTAGTCCCAGTATCTCACCAGCCTTGAGAGATACGAAGGTGTTAGCAACAAAGCTTAAAAATTCTGCTCATCAACATCCTTTTTACACCCATTTTGGGGACTATTAATTTACGTATGCCTGCTTCATTCATATTTACATCTATATGAATATTCAATCTCCTAACCAACAAGATCTTCCAATCCAATCAAATGATCAAAGGAGTTTCACAATAATTGTTAAATTTCATCCTTGACTATGCACATATTCTTACTAAATTAGAAGAAGCTTAGGTTTTCCTAGCTCGAGACATTAAATTGCAAGAGAGAAGAGAAGCCACAGAAATGAATCTAAGAGATCATGCTAATTGTAGATGGCTTATAAACAATGAATCTTGTGTTTCTAGAAGGATTCATGGATTAAGCCTTGAATATAAAACCTTGGACGAAGCCCAAAAGTGAAAATCAATTCTTGCTGCCCAAGTTTGGCTTAAGTTATATAAAGGCTTTGTTTATTATTCTAGGATAGCTTCCCCTTCTTGAAGAATCACATCTAGGACACAATCACCCTCCCAGTCCATTCCCTCTTCCATGTCATCTTCATCAACCACCTCGTCTTCTATTCAAATCGACAGTCTCTACTCCTCATTTATTTTGGTGCAATATACAACAAACCCCACAAATGTAATTAGAAAATACAAATAATTTCAGTTTGAAGAACGCTTGAATGCCACTCCTTGGCATGTGGCTTATCCACTCTTCAAATATGCTTGGAATATGAAGAGTCGTTACGTCACACATGTATTTTGCTTGAAGAATTGAAAAATCAATTTGAATTTTCTTTCATTCTACAACTCATCCAGTACATGATTAATAGATAAAATTATTTTTAAAAGAAGGTTACAATATTATGAATCCCCCCATCACACCATCCTAATGCCCTTCTGTCATGACCATGGTGCAACTTCTGTGAAGAATACCCCGAGGAAAAGACTTGTGAGGTTAATAAGAAAGTGAAAGACAGAATATTTGGAAAATGAATTGATCATATGGTTACTACATTATATTTGGAATATGAAAATGAAATCATGATGGTTGAAACCACGAACACTTTCATATTTTCTAATGCCAATAATCGTCCATCCAAGGAGGCTACTAGCCCACAAACATCAAATCTCACCTCATCACATATTAATGTAAATTATTCCACCTTTTCCTCCTCGATTGATTCTTGTTTTAATATTTTAAAGTAGATGACCAACATTAAGGTTGATGCCACATTGCTTGATATGCCCGCAATTCCTGAACAACAATAACACGTAAACAAATTTCTTAAAGGGTAAATGTATGCTACTATTAATTTCATTGAGAGCCATTGTCAAGATAAAAATATTCAATGTAAATAATTTTCAAAATTTTGTTAAAGAACCTCCTTTCCATTTCTCGATGGAAGTGTGTAATAAGATCAATCATTATTGTATAGTTGATGGTGGGTTAGGGCATAATGTCATGCCTAAAGTGATTATGGAGGAATCGGGTATATAATGTTTTGTAGAGAAGCCTAAGAAAATTTTGGCATACAATAATTCTCAACAGAAAACCATAAGTGAGATTAAAGATGTTACATTGGTATTATGTTCTCATCCCGAAACTTAGACGACAAGTAACATCCAAGTTATGTATATGTCAATGAGAAATTATTTGATTATCCTTGGTAGAGACTGACAGACTAAACCCGATGGCTACTTTTCATTAGATGGTACACACATGACCCTCCCAAAATACATAAAGAGCATCATTGTCTTAAGGGAGGGAAGAATATTACCGTATATAAAAAATTGTAGTAGCCCTATGTCAATTATATAGAAGAATATTTGAGTATTTATTCTATTTTTACTGAACTAGAGTCTCCTACTCTTTCCCCCGTCAACCAAGATGATGAAGTCTAGCATATGCACTTTGGTGGTGCATCCTCCAATGAAGGAAATTATGTCAGTGTTTTGTTATATTCATCTCTTGGTAAGATACACTAGTTTTCCTTCAGAATTGAATTTGAATGCACTAACAACATCACTGAATTTGAAGCTCTACTTTTAGGCATTGAGCAAGCCTTAAAATCAGGTTGTAAGAATTTGACCTCTTCTGGCGACTATCAACTTATTGTAAACTTGATCAAAAGGGTCCATTCTCCTTTTAAAAAATTAATCAAGAGATTTAATCAAGCTACCTCAGAAATAATCTCTGAATTGTTCTCCTTTAATATCACTCATATTCATAGAGAGTTAAATTCTTTATCAAATTGCTTAGTTGTGTATGGCTCTAGTGCCCAAAGGAGACTTTTACCTTTGAGGCCTGATTTTGTTTTACAATCACTTGACCGATGCCACTTGCCTAACAATGAAGAAGATTAGCAAGTGTTCTCAAATGGTAATTGTATTTTCTCTGTCATTCAAGGTCAAACTGCTACTAAGAAGGAGATCATTTCTCATAAGGACAATAAATACCCAAAGGGCCTTCTCCTCTTAGAAATTCCCCCCCCCCCCCCACAAGCAATATATCCCAAAACAAAGAAATACATAGAGAGGAGTTAGAAAAAGAAATGTTTGAAACCATACAACTAGAATTGGAAATCCAGGCGACCCTAAGGTCACATGAGTAATTTTCTAATGTCCTGATCATAAGAAAAAGGTGGTTTTGATTTATTAAAATAATATAGAGATATCATAAGAAGAAGATGAAAATTTCCATAATTTTCAAGATGGTATCTCCATTACTGATGAGTAAGGTCATGAATCCATAAATTTCACACCTTATGGGGTAGTGAAGAATTTTCTAGTAGAGTCATTCCCTCCTCTAGTCACTTTTCTTGTTGAATATTTTAGAAGAACAACTAACTGAATATTGACTAGGAAAAAGCATCACAAGACACATTTTTGTAGTGACTTACGTACATCAAATGCATCAAGTATTGAAATTATTTTCCTAGTTTCGTACATAGACAAGGGATGGCATGTCTTTTCTATTGGTTTTTTCTGTACACATTTGGAGTTTTTGTATTTTTCTTGTTGATGTCCATTTAATTTTCTTTTCAAGAATTGAATAGTTATTTTGTTTATCTTTCTTTGATCATTTTATTTTGATTGCTTATATCTATAGTAAGTACAATGTTGTTTTCTTTTCCAAACATGGACCTTTTGATAAGATTGACAAAGAAGTTGACTCTATAAATTTTATGTTAATCACTTCTTACCAACTACAACTATTACAAAGTGAGAAGAATGTCCAATATATATCAATATGTAAAGCCGATGTTTAAAAAACTTGATATTTCTTATCACTTTTTCTATTCAAAAAATAATGGGTTAGGTTCCATCCCATCATCCTCTTGTGTCCCATGCTTCCTCCCTACATGAAAACATGCTTACCCTCTCTCACTACTCAAGCTCTGTTTTAATTAACTAAGAAAGAAAATTTTGAGTTATGGCCTGTATATACAATCCTCCCTATGAAGTTTCCATATGTTGAGCCATTCAATAAAAAAAATTGTGCAAACCATTGCACCATCATAAAGATTCCTGCTCCTAACAATTAATTAATGCTTGTAAGGAATTGAAATATTAGTTATGTAGGTGGGTTCCGAGGAGAAATAAGTAGCATTGATATCATTCCATAGTTTATTTTTTGTTGGGACATTGAATGCTATAATGGGATTCTATATTATCTTGCATATCATTATGTTTATAACATATATATGGTTTGAAGAGTTTAATTATTTTAATGAAATTAATGAATTTGAGAGCTATAGAACTTATGTCAATACTATTCATGGCATAACTTAAAAAAAGAAGCATGTCCTTATTGAGTATATATCCTTACGATAAGACATTGAAAGCTAAAATATCTATATAAAAATGGGGTTATGCATATATAGTTGTAAAAATATTTGATTATAATAAATAAATCAATGTTTAAACTATACCAAATCCCCAAGGGAAGTCTTGTTCGTGCCTATAAAGAAATTATTAGCTTTTAAAAATATGTAAAAGGGGTGTAGAAACCATATCCTAGAAATTTGGATCATAATATGTAATCTTGCCATTGTTAAAGGTTGTTTGATTGTTATGTATCCAGATAAAAATAATGTAGATACATAAGAAAATATAGATTAACGAGTTGATAATAAGCCACTTCAAGGGGGAAACCTCCTTTTACATCACATAAATGAACAATTCTTGGATGATTCAAATGATAATACCTACTTGGTATATATAGGAGTCTAAAGGGTAAAAATATAATTAGGGCGTACATAAAAATAATAATGCAAGGACACAATGGTAACAATAGTGGGCTTCTATGGGGTACAACAATAACAATATAGGGGCTACACTACTATTATAGGGACCAAATATTCCCTCCTCCTTTAAAAACAATGATGTCCTCAACACTTGAGTAGTTATAGATGCTTCTGCATAAAATACTCATCCTCCCACGTGGAATATTCAATAGGTAAGTCCTTCCACTTAATGACATACTTTGAAATTGAATGATTCTGTCATTGTTGGATTCTTCTTTCCATAATTACTTAAGGCTCTAATATGATTTTTCTTTCCTTGTCGCACTTTGGAAATATAGTTTGAAGTAAGAGCTTGTCATCTATAACCGTCTTTAAGCATGAAACATGGAAAACTAGGTGTACTCACGAATATGTAGGCATATCCAATTTGTATGCCATAATACCAATATTTTTCAACACCTTGTGAGGGCCATGGTACGTGGGTGATAACTTATTATCCTTCTTAGCTTACTTGAGGGACATTTGTTTATATCGTTGTAGCCATAAAAGTACCTAATCCTTTAATGTTTTGCTAGATTTAGGTTATCCTCCAAGAGTTGGAGAACTTGTTGATGCTTGATATGATATTCCACTACTTGAACCTTAGAAATGTCTCTTAGAGATGATGTGATGGATGGTGGATGATATCCATAAAGCATTAGAGAAGTTTTGAGGTCTAAAATGGGCCTCCTAAGGAATACTATAAAATAATAGTGGAAATAATAAAATAATATTAGATTATCTCATCAAGTTTTGGAGGGAGAGAAGAAAAAAATAGTTTTTCAACTCGATTTTCAACTTATCTCTCTAAGATTTTACTCAAATTTATGGCTTTCCATACCTTATATTTATAGCAAAAAGTTATTATTAATTTTTATATTGGATTTTAGATATGTTCATGTATAGACTTATGGATGATAGGGCATGATTTTTTAGGAATCTTCCTACAAATTGATATGTTCATTTTTTGTAATTTTATTTTAATTTCATTTGGATAACGTGAAATGGCATCTATATATATATATATATATATTACTTGTTTGTTGTACCTAGCTATCAACATTTATTAAATTTTGTTATACAAATCTACCATATGCATATTTTTTCCTTTCTTTCATTGCAAAAATACCCTATCGAAAGCTATAGAATAACTTGTGGGAATAAAACCCCAAGCCTAGTCCCACTATCACACCAACCCAGTGAGATTTGAGTGTGTTGATAATAAATCTTAAACACATTGCTCATCAACGAAGAGAGCTCCTGAAACCATATCGTTAAACTCTCCACTCAAATTTGTGCCCTTGTATGATTTGAAATTAAAAATTGAAGGTTTCTTGAAAATCTTTTGAAGCTAGTTTATGTCTTGTGGGAAACAGATCGAAATTGAAAAAACACATAAAATTAGAAATTTTAGTTAAGTTTTGTAGATATAGCTAGAGATAAATAGACAACATGCAATATCACAAAATAACAATTTGATGATGGAATTCACCCCACCTGACTACATATCAAGTTCCAACTTCCAATGTTGGCCCTTTATATAATATGCTCAAAATTTCAAATACATCAACATACAATGCTCACATCCCAAAAATAATGCTGCCATTGTGTCCTGAACAACCAAAAACCCCTGTGTAGGCTCTTCTTGGGCTCACAATGGTTGAAAAATGGCCAAGATAGGCCCCCCTATTCATTTCTCTGTTATTTGTTCTGCAAATGACCAAAATAGCAAAACAAGCAATTAATTCCTTCTTTGGTTGAACCACTAGGCAACAAATTAGTGAGGGAGCGATTGAAATTCTGTAGAAAATGGTGCATATTTTTGAACACTTAAATGCAACAATAACGCCTGTGCACTAATTCTTTGGCCCTCGGGTTCAATCATATGTGTTCTATCTGGCTAGGGGCGCGAGCTAGAGGCCATCCACCTGTTGGCTCCATGATCTTAGTCGTATGACGGGCCATATGACTGCATGCTAGGTGACATGTGCTAGCCCCTACTTTGCAAAGCCTCGATTGGTGGTTTTGTTGTTGGTTATGGTTGACAATTGGGACCGAGGGATGGGCTAACCGCCCGCCCCCTTCACCTCCATATCTATGATATGGGCATGGATGTACCATGTGGCTCGTGGCTAGGGCCATGTAAACACCTACTCCACTACTCCTCCATAATTATATTTGTTAAAATGTTACTTGCAAGCTTGCCCACCCCCCCCTCAAACCGCTAGTCACTTTGAATTTAAATATAAATGGTCCATGTAATATAACAAAAAATAATATGCGGTCCAATGGTAAGATGTGTGGTTTTTGTGTCGTACGTCATGCGGTTGACCTCTGTCGGGGTTGGTTAGTCCCCAACCAAAACACCACAACCAATAAAAATTTGCCAACCCAGCCTGTATGACCCTTGCATGTGTCAGCACAAGATTGGCCCATCTGACAGTCATACTACCCATTTAGTCTACTAATTTTAGCACCACATCACTGTATGGCCTACCCAATCAAAATCCCAGTCAACCCTGTAAGTTGACATTTTAGTTATTTGCCAAAAACTTCAAAACACGATAGCTTTCACATATGGTTTTAGATTGAGGTGATTCAAGAATTGTTGGAATTATAATGATGAGATCTAAAATTTGGCACTAGTCTTGACCGATTCTAAATACTTTGATTCTTGAGAATATTTTTTATTCCTTTGATCATTCCTCCCTACTAGAAGGTTTTGGACCACTAAAAGTCTATTTTTACTAGGTAAGTGTGGGTACAACTCCATTACTTTCCTGATCTCAATCCACCTTACTTTACTTGGATTATCTGTAATATTCCTAACCCAGAATATTCCTCAAACCCCAACAAAATATCCAACCAAATATGTGCAAAAGATATAGTAACCTAGAAGTGATAAAATAACAGTGGAACAACATATAATAATGTAAACCGAAAATATAACCAGATACACAAGAAATGCAGCAAGAAATGCTAAGCCATTTTATTATACTGAGCAATAAATGAGTACAAGAGGTGATTAGATAGATGACACCTCAACTTGCACAAGGCAAGTGAAGAAATACTCTCAGAATGACAAGAATGGCCTCTCTGCGTGGATGCTACTGCTATGCTGCTACTGCTACTAGAAAACAAATGATGATCTGAGGCTTCTCCCCTCCTTAGAAAAAGCTGAAACTTTGGATTCGGGCTCTACTCAAGAAACCTAGGAAAACCGAGAAAGCTTTCCTGGAATGGCCTCACACTGACCTACGTCCCAGCTGATGGGAAACTGTCGTGTTATTGTTGCTACTAGAAATCGAATGAGGATTTGGGGCTGCTCCCCTCCTTAAAAAAGGCTGAAAATTTGGAATTGGACTCTACTCAAGAAACCCAAAAAAACCCAAAAATCTTTTCTGAAATGGTCAACCCCCGAAAATCACCCCCTTTGGGTTCTGCGCAGTTCCACAAAGACACTGATGAAACTGATGCTGAAATGCTGATGAAACTGCTACTGAAATGCTGATCAATGTACTGCTAGAATGCCAATGGAAATACCTTGCCTGAGTAGGCACTCGAAGTCCCCCAGGGCTATGGGTGAGATCTCCGAATGGAGACACTCAATGCACTAAACAGTGTTGCAGACTACCTAAACAACAGCGTGCTCTAAGTCAAAATAACTGTCACAAATGCTCATAACCAGAATGATCCCAAATGAGGGTGTTCCTCTCTATTTTATAGCCTCTGCCTCTAACAATCCCTAGGCTCACTTTCTCCTATGTGATTCCCTTCTTTCCATGTGTTCCTTCCCTCCCGCGCAGTCCCTCCATGTGTCTGCGTGGGCTCCATTTCTGCATCCCCCTTTGGCGCCCTTTGCTCCCCTCTGAGTCACAAAGTTGTGCTACTTAGGAAGTGAATTTTTATTCTAAAGTGAGTTATGTCCCCCCTTTCCTCACTTTTTATTTACAAATAACTATAGAAGGCAAAAATCGAACAAAATCGAATATTCCAATTAGCCATAGCTAATTAGGAATATTACAGTCTCCCCCTGCAAAATGTTTCTTGTCTTCAAGCAACTGAAGTGATGGATGTTGTAAGATCTCCTCACTCTCCCAAGTGGCATCCTCATCTGGCAAATTCTTCCACCTCACCAAGAATTCCCAGACCATCCTGCTCTGTAATTGTCTCTCCCTATAGTCAATGATAGCCTCCGGCTGCAATACTAAATGCCCCTCATCATCCATGGGTGGTAGCTCATCCGTCATAGTCACTTGCTGCCCCAATGCCTTCTTTAGGCATGATACATGAAAAATGTTATGAATCTTGCTGCCTTGGGGCAGCTCCAACTCATATCCAGCCTGTCCAATCCTGCGTATCACCCTGTATGGTCCATAAAAGTGGGGCTTGAGCTTCTCAGCCCCCTTATTCTTCAGTGATGACTGTCAGTATGGCTGTAATCATAGGTATACCATGTCCCCTACCTCGAACTGTCTCTCCACCCGACCCCTGTCGGCATATAGCTTCTACTGGTTTTGCGCTGTAGCCATGTTATCCTTGAGAGCTTGGAAGATATCCTGACTCTCTTAGATCTAAATATTGACTCTAGGAGCCATGCTATCACCAAACATCATGTCAACAAAAGATAATGGATGATACCCATATAAGGCATAGAATTGTGACATACCAATGGACATGTGATGTGAAGTATTATAGCAGTACTCCCCCAGATGCAGCCACTTTAGCCATGCTCGCTATTTCCCACTGACATAGTTATGTAAGTAGCCCTCCAGCCACTTGTTAACTATCTCTGTCTATCCGTCCGTCTATGGGTGATAGCTAGTACTCAGTGTCAACTCCGTCCCCACCAATTGGAAAAGATCCTGCCAAAACCCGCCCCTAAAACAGTTGTCCTTGTCACTGACGATGGCCTTAGGAAGACCATGTAGCCTGAATATCTTCCTGAAGAATAGCTCGGCCACCTGTGTTGTTGTATCGTGTGTGGATATGGCAAAGAAATGTGTGTACTTCTTCAGTCGATCAACAATGACAAAGATACAATTCTAGCCCTATACCATGGGCAACCCTTTGATGAAATCCATCGAAATACTCTCCCATTTCCCCTCCAGAATGGGAAGAGGCTGCAATAATCCTGCGGGATGGCACATCTCTCCCTTGTTCCTCTGGAAAACGTCGCACTCCCAGATGTGTTGGAGTACATCCTCCTTGAGGCCCTTCCATGAGAACCTCTCCCTAATGGCCCTGTAGGTTTTGGTAAAACCCCGATGTCCTGCCAATGGGGAATCATGTGATGCCTAGAGTATCTTCTTCTTGAGCTGAGACCCCTCAGTCAAGAAGATCCAGTACCTATAGTAGATGATCTCATCAACCACCCTGTACTTGTCATCTGCCACCTGCCCATCCAAAACCTCACATGAAAATCTGTCCTTGGAGTACTCTACTAAGAGTCGAGCCCTCCAATCTTTATCCAAGCTCATAAGAGATGATGTGGCTGGTCTATGTGAAAGGGAATCTGCTACCACGTTGTTCTTACCTTTGACATACTCAATGTCAAAGTAATATGCTTGGATCTTACTGATCCACTTTTGTTGCCTCTCCTGTAGCTGCTTCTACTCCAAAAAGAACTTGAGGCTATTGTGATCAGTCCTCACCATGAACCTGTTGCCTACCAAATACTGTCGATACTTAGCCAATGCATGCATGATGGCTAGCATCTCCTTGTCATATATGGAATACAACCCCTTGTACAGAAGGAGCTTTCAGCTCTCAAATGCTATAGGGTGACCTCCCTGCATCAATACTACATCGATCCCCTCTCCCGACACATCACACTCCCAAACCAATGGTAGCGTGAAATCTAGCAATGCAAGCAACTCTTGGAGAGCCCGCTCAATCTCATCCCGATAGGCCTTGGGGTGCCTATAGGGGGTGGTACCTGTACGCCTTGCTGAAGCTCAATGGTGTGCTCAAACCCCCGATCTGGTGGCTGTCCTGGTGGAATCTCCCCAAACAATATGGCATACCGATCAACAATAGACTATATATCTCGGTGTACTATTTGCCCTGTAGTCCCTGCCTCTAATGCATGCAGCTCTACTACCCACTCTATGTCTCCCTTTCGGAACACTGCCTCCATCCGATGAGTCGAAATAGTCTGAGGTGGATATGTGTGCTGTCCTCGTATCTTCTCATGCCTCCCTATCTTCTCATCATCCCACTCCATCTCCGGGGTCTACCAATCCGTCGTGACCTTCCCTAGAGTAATAAGCCACTGAACACCCAGTATCATGTTGGTGTCTGGAATATCGACCACAAAAAAGTGGTTAGTCAATGTGTAGGTGCCCAGTGTCACTGAAATCTCTAGAACATAATGAGCACATGTCATGGTCTGATCTCCTGGGACCAATATTGGAAATCCATCGAAGCTCTCTGTCTGGATGCCTCTCCACTCAACCATCTGTGCATCGATGAAGTTGTGGGTTGCCCCACTATCAACCAAAACTGATACGCGCTGGCCACGTACTATCCCTCGTACACTCAGCGTTAGATACTTGGGAACTCCTCGCAACGCTGCAAGGGCCCCTCCAGTGGGTGCAAAAGATGCGCCACCTGATGTTGGTGGTGGAGGTGGCAAAGGTCCCTGTATGGCATGGATATCTCCTACCTCCACATCCTCCTTATCATCCTCTTCTCCACTGCTCTCAGAGAAGACCTCAATAAAATGTGCTTTGCCAGCAGCACGTCTATGTCCTGGTGCCCATGGCTCCTGACATGTGAAGCACAATCGCTTCTTCTTCAGCTCCCTCTTGACATCATCGTCAAGCTGTACTCATCCTGGATTCCCCTTTGGAAGTGGAATCCTCACATCCTTCCCCTTAGACTAGAAAGTCTATCTCTGGGGGTAAGGTGTTCGGGTCTTGGGTAAGACATCCTGTAAGTCTTGGGTCCTGCTGATAGCATCCTGGAGTGTGGCTGGTCTAGTGGATCAGACTAAACACCGAAGTGGCTCTGCTAACCCCTCAACATACATATAGGCCCTCCGTGTCATGGATAGGTCTGGCACCATCACAGAGACCCTCAAGAAATCTGCAATGTAGGTCTCTGGGCTCCCTGTTTGTTTGAGCCTTTTCAGCTCAACAAAATGCTGCTCTGGATCCCTCTGATCAAATCGCTCCATCGGTCTCCTGGTAAACTTGGCATATGTTGTCACTGTGGAGTGCCCTAGTGTAACCATCCCATGAAACCACCAATCCTGGGCCTCACCATCCAAATGCAATGTTGCCACCTTAATGGCCTCTGCCTCTGACATCTGGTCAAACTGGAAATAAATGTCCAGCTTCTCCACCCAAGACTTTGTCGAACTGTTTGATGAGCAATCAAATGTAGGCAAGTGCAATTTTCTCATTGCATGGTGGGTGTCACCATCATGGTAATGCCCGTACCCTCTGTGATGATCACGGGGTCTGCTATCCCACTAGAGCTGAACAAAATCTCTGAATGAGAGGGCTTCCCTAAACTCCTACCCATAGGCCTGGTATTCTGCAAAATAATCACCCATATGCCCGGGCTCTACCTCTTGCTGGGCCACGGCCCCCGTGTTTTCTCTTAAGAAGGTGGGCATGGTAGAGCCTGTAGGGGCATGTGAGGCCCCGTGCTGCGCAGTATCACATTACTCTAGCAAGTGATGGGATGCACCTGATCCCTCATTGATCTGAAAAACTCGTGGGCTCTCCCGCTGTCTGGCCTCTACTACCGTGAATCTTTGCCCCATAACCACAATCCGCCTCGATAGATCTTGCACTGATTTGAGGAGCATATCTGCAAATCTCTTCCCATCCCCGTTTGCCATCTGCTCTGCGTCCACTACTGGCTCTCTCTGTTATGCGTCTACCATAGGTTCCTCTTGTTCTACATTTGCGACAAGAACACAATCTCCCTCTCCGTAGGTATGCTCCAACCTACGCCCAGTGTCTCTGTATCTCTGACCTCTGTAACATATATAGGGTGTTTCCCCCGGTGTCATAGATTGCTAGCTCCACAGGCTGAGCCAGATCTATGCTCTGATACCACTGTAATATTCCTAGCCATGAATATTCCTCAAACCCCAGCAGAAACTCCAACCAAATATGTGAAAATGATATAATAACCCAGAAGTGATAAAATAATAGTGGAATAGCATATAATAATCTAGACTGGAAATATAAGCAGATACAAAAGAAATGTAGCGAGAAATGCTAAGCCATTTTATTATACTGAGCAATAAATGAGTACAAGAGGTGATTAGACAGATGACACCTCGACTTGCACAAGGCAAGTGAAGAAATACTCTTAGAATGACAAGAATGGCCTCTCTGCGTGAATGCTGCTGTTGTGCTGCTACTTCTGCTAGCAAACAAATAATGATTTGGGGCTGCTCCCCTCCTCGGAAAAAGCTGAAACTTTGGGTTTGGGCTTTACTCAAGAAACCCGGAAAAACTTAGAAAGCTTTCCTAGAATGGCCTCACACTGATTCTGTGTCCCAGCTGCTGGGAAACTATTGTGCTATTGTTGCTGCTGGAAATTGAATGAGGATTTGGGGCTGCTCCCCTCCTCAGAAAAGGCTGAAACTCTGGAATCAGAATCTACTCAAAAAACCCAGGAAAACCCACAAAGTTTTTCTGAAATGGCCGACACCCGAAAATCACCCCCTTGGGGTTCTGCGCAGTTCCTCAAAGACGCTGATGAAACTGATGCTAAAATGCTAATGAATATACTACTCGAATGCCAATGGAAATACATTGTCCGAGCAGGCACTTGAAGTCCCCCAGGTCTAAGGGTGAGATCTTTGAACGGAGACACTCAATGCACTAAACAATGTTGTAGACTAGCTAAACAGCCAGCGTGCTCTAAGTCGAAATGACTATCAGAAATGCTCATAACTAGAATGATCCCAAATGAGGGGGTTCCTCTCTATTTTATAGCCTCTGCCTCTAACAATTCCTAGGCTCACCTTCTCCTGTGTGATTCCCTTCTTGCCATGTGTTCCTTCCCTCCTGCGTAGTCCCTCCATGTGTCTGCGTGGGCTCCATTTCTGTGTCCCCCTTTGGCCCCCTTGGCTCCCCTCTAAGTCACAACGTTGTTCTACCTAGGAAGTGACTTTTTATTCTAAAGTGAGTTATGTCCCCCTTTCGTCACTTTTTATTTACAAATAACTATAGAAGGCAAAAATCAAACAAAATCGAATATTCCAATTAGCCATAGCTAATTAGGAATATTACAGATTTTTACCTTTGAGCCCCACTCAAAGATACTACACATTGACTCTGTGTGAAGTCCTTATTCTCCTGTCAATATTGACTCTGTATGAAGTCCTTATTCTCCTGTCAATAATTAAGTCTTCTTGCAACTCATCTAAATATTCAGGAGCAAAATATTCAATAGATGGAATTTTCATATTCTCTTCATGATCATAAATCATTGGAGGCTCATACAATCTCAATTTTTCTATATCCACAACAGAGTAAATTTGCATGTAAGGTGGAAAATCTAATCGAAAAGCATTTTTACCAATCTTCTCCAAGTTTTTGAAAGGACAATATCTAATTGGCTTGTGTTTTTTACCTTCACCTTGAATTATTTCCGTGTTGATATATAGCCACGGTTGATCTCCCACTTGGAAATCATGATCAACTTGATGCTTGTCAGGCCTTGATTTGTACTTTGCTTTGATCTTTTCAAGTTTCTCTTGTACTCTTTAATGCACTAAATGAATTTTTTCAATAAAATGCTTGGATTTTTCCATATCACCATGTCCTTCTAGTGCAATATATTTACCAAAGATGAAATCCGAAGGAGACTTTGGCAAATAACCCAAACAAGATTCAAATGGAGATACTTGCGTAGATGAGTTCTTGGCATGATTGTAGCGATGATGGATGTAATGCAAATGCTCATACCATTGTTTACGATGCTTACCAATATATCCATGAAGGAAAATCACTACTTTTTTGTTTACTACTTCTATCTGGTTCTAGGTTTGTTGATGAAATGTGGTGCTCTTCTTCAACTTGGTGTCCATGAGTTCCCATAAACTTGACCAAAACTTCCCAACAAATCGAGAATATCAATAAGAAATAATAGAAGTGGGTAACCCAAAGTGAACCCTTACATTTTGGAAGAACATCTTTGCAGTTTGTTCATCTGTAACCTGTTCCTTACATTGCATCAACATACACATTTTGCTGAAATGATCCATAACAACATATAGATAATCATGACATTCCTTAGACATTGGTAGCCCCCCTACAAAATCCATAGAAACACTTTCCCAAGGATAAGAAGGAATATGAAGTGGAGTGTACAAACCCAATTTCCTATTGCTAGGATTGCTAGTAGCACACATGGAACATCCTCTTACATATCTTGGAACAGTTTCATTCATGCGAGGGCAATAAAAATACGTCTGAATTTGTGCAACTATTTTTCCTACACCAAAGTGACGAGCAATAAGAGAAGTGTGGGCTTCTCTTATGACATTGACTCTTTCACCCTGTGGAATACATAACTTTCCAAAGTGATATGAAAACTTGTTATAAACATGATAATCCCACTCTTCACCATGATTGCCTTGAATCAAAGTTGCATAAACATCTTTAAAATCGTCATCTTGAGCATACTTTTCAATATAACTTCCATTCATTATTGAGTTATGCTTAAGATTAACATATGCATTAACAAGAGGCCTTGATAACATATCAACAACTTTGTTGTATATACATTTTTTGTACATAATTACCAAATTAAATTTTTGTAAGAATCCCATCCACCTGAAATTTCTAGCTTATTGTAACTTGGTTTGTGATTGTAAATATTGAAAGGGTTTAAGGTCAGTACAAATAACCATTTGTTTACCCATTGAATAATGCTTCCATTTCTTCACGCTTTGTATCAAAGAATACAACTCTTTATCATAAGTTGGGTAGTGTTGTAGCTGCTATAACACCCTCCCAAATTTTGGCTTACACTCAATTTTAGAGCCTTCCTTCGCCTTTCATAATATCGTCGCAAACACTAAAATAATTTAATGAGCTTTCTTGAAGTATTTTTCTCCCCTTTGCAAGTTGGGTTAGCTGTCATCTTCTGGCATGATTGGCTATCGCACAATGTGTGGAAGCACATTCTGATGGTTTCAAGGCCATATCTTTGTGTATATGATTTGTTCTAACTATGTAAACATCTGTCGCACTCATTCACAAAGTTTTGATCAATGCCACACAAGTGTCATCACAGTCATCCCAAAGTCTATCTTAAGTGTCACACTTGTCATAACTGGTTGTAAAGTGGTCACACAGAGGGAAATACATTTCTAATGTGTCTTGGGTAATCTATGTTGTTGTGTCATCAAGTATTCTAATTATGAGATCACATTCAAAGTCTTATCACTGTTCACATTAGTCTAACCATTTTTACACATCCATTTCCGAGAAGGATTCCAGACTAAGAAACTTATCTTCACCTAGCCTCCCTAAACTATGCACCGCACAATTCCAGCCCTCTAATTGTGACCTTGCCCCTTTGCACTACACAAGCTACAGTTCATGCCTCCTAGGACAGTTCCACTGCACAGTTTTGGTGCTCAAGCTCTGGTGCTAACTTTGAGAATTGTGCAATCATTCCTCCCATCCTGGCCTTCACTGTGCACTATGAAATCACAAGCCTCAAGCTCATCTCCTAATCATCTGAACTACACAACTGTGCAATATCCCTACCTCCCTCGTCTCCCAAAAATACGCAGTGTGTCCTCTCAGTGCTCATCCCCTTAGCCTATCCCACTGGCTCTCAAAACTACCCAGTCTTGTCCCTTAGTCTTACCTGAATTGGGCACTACAAAGTCTTAGAGATCAAGCCTTGCCCTTGACTGCTAGAACTCCACACTGTGTAGTCACTAAGCCCTATCTCCTAACCTATCGCCTAGGTCTGACTTAGATAATGGATAAAAATGCACTATCTTGGACTAGGGGGTTTTAAGATTAATTTCGTCTTGTCATGAGTGAAGTGAAAATGCATGTAGTCGATCACACCATGGTAATACGATGAATAAGGAGATGAAGGAGGGAAGCTCTCTAAAAGACATTCTTGTAGTTGAACACACAAGATAATCAATCAAGAAAATAAAAGAGATATTAGATTGTGATTCCAACTCAAGATTTAAGATCATTGAAGATTCCTTATCACCAAGTCATATGAAGGTGAAAAAAGAAGCAGACACTCAGTAGCAATAGTGGCATGACATTGCCACATCATCATGCAGTCCATGTCAACAGTGTCATGTCATGTCATGTCATGGGTAGTCACATGCCACACCTTGTGGCCAACGATGTAACATATGGTTCATAAATGTATTGTAAAGTGAATGTTCGACGGACATGTGTGGAATACGAAGAGTAATGTAAAGTTGAAAACTCATAATAAGTCAAATAGTCATGAGGGTAGTCAAAGAGTAACAAAGAAGTTTAAGCATCAACCCTTGGTTATATATACACCCTCATTGTATGAGCCAAGGCCTTTTCACCTTGGCTCCTCCCACAAAGAAATAGAGAGATAAGCTACTTGTTTTTGGAAGAAAGGAGTGGCTCCAATGCTCCACTACTAGAGTTAGTGATGTTCGTTGTAAACATGTGTCTTGGAAATTTCACTTTATAATAGAAGCCTTCAAGGTTAGCACATTCTTCATGTATGGATTATGAATGTTTGTAAGACTATTATGAGGATGTTTGTATTTCATGTTTTCTTTCACATGTGCTAAGATAGTTGAAGTATTTTAGTTTTTTTAGTAATTATTTTATTGAGAATGTGTTGTGATGGTTGTTATTGTTGTCCCATACTTGTGGACTATTTTGCAGAATATTAGACATACCTTTCTTCATTTTTTGGTTGTAATGGTCATCACATCCTTTGTGGACTATTCCTCTAGATATTAGATGGATCCTTCTGGTTCATGTGTGTCTCTCCTTGGGTGGTACTACTACCTCTCTCTTAGAGGCTCACTTTTCTCCCTGCTCCATAGTAGAATAACCTTGAGATATTTACAGTTGAACACTCACTAGGTACATCTTCTTTCTTTTTGAAGGCACCATTGCATCCGTCTCTCTTGCTGATAGTTATAGCCAAGGAAAATATTTAAGGATTCAACTACTGACCATTTATACTAGATGGGATTCCTACACCAAATGATGTGAGGTCTAATTTAGACTTCATATCAGGGAGATACCCTAAATGTTGGCGAGTCCATCATCATCAACATTTTTGGCACTAGAAGGAGGGCAACAAGAGTTTTATGAATGATATCCGCACCAACCCCAAGCTTACTTCCTCTGGTTAAGGAAATAACATTCCCAAAAAATCCCCTGCACACATTGCTGAAGTTGATAATTCTTCTCAGCCCGAGAATGCACAAAATTATTAACTCACATACGAACATCTCTGGGCCATTCATCCCATCACTCAAAAGTTTGTGAGACCTATTGGATTGATACCTGGAATAGAAAATCTTCCATATTTTTTGAAGAAGAACCAAACCAACCTTGAAGAGTTAGAAGACTCTGAAGAAAACACAAAAAAAACTAGAACAACCTCCAACATTCAAAGATAGCGATGCTGACAACGTATTTCTCTCAGACGATATTTTTCACAAGTTGGGCAGAGAAGAAGAAGACCAATCATATTCTGAAGAAGAAGGAGAAAATGAAGAAGACACGACAAACCAAGATCTGGTTTGGATTTCTCAAGGCCCACTTGCACTACTAGGTGTGTAACACAAGATGCCTAGGAATCCAAAAAAGCTCCTAAGGAAGTACGACCCTGACAAAATAGTAAAGGTGAAGGATCATTTATACAACTTCTACCTACGTCTACAAACACTTGAGGTACGCTATCATGATGTTTCTTATAGACTGTTTCTATGTACCTTAGATGGTAGAGAATTTGTGTGGTATCATAGTCTTCCTTCGAATTCCATCCAGAACTTGAGGGGGTTTAAGAAAATTTTCCTTCAAAAGTTTGCTCATAATAAGACCCCTACCACGTTGTTGAAAGAGCTGGGTAGTCTCGAGATAGAGCAAAAGGAAAAGGTGAAATATTTTAATTAGAGGTTTAGCCATATTCTGAATAAGTTCTCAGCAAACACTAAACCTCATGACTCCATCACCATTGATTATTAAACTTCTGCCTTGCCAAGCAACATTGTGCAGTTTGTAAAGAGAACTGCGAAACAAACTTTGACAAAAAATTATGAAGAGGAAATCGCAGTTGAAAAGGACCTAAACATGATTGGTGTCATTGTAGATTATTAACCATCCAAAGACTCCAAACACATGGGTAAAAGGCCTCAAGCCTTCATAAGCAAGGCCAAAGAGAAAGAAAATATTTATCTTGAGAGCTTGACCCGTACTGTCAAGACTATGTCCAATGAGTTGGAACAGTTCAAAAAAAGGTCAAGTGAGACCATCATGAGCAACAAGCCTCCTAATTTCAAGATGTTCAAAAGGACTGCAAATTCTGGCTATCGTAGCAACCAACTGCCTAAGTCTATAGGGAGATCAAATGTTGTATTGAATGTTGAAAGCATGGGCATATACCAATATTGTTCATATCATCAAGAATATCATTTTGAGAAAACATGCCCATAATGGAATCATGCCATTATCCATAAGCATTCTTGCTACGCATATTTTTGATGCAGTAATGGCTGGTGAGTAGACTGATCTTGTAGAAGAAGCAAGAATTTTCTACAACTGAAGAGACTCAAAGTGTGGGGCATACATTAAACATGTTCAGTCACATACCAACATCCCAAAAGAGTATGGCTAAAAAACAACCACTGAGTGATGGTACAACCCAGAAGTAAACCAACCGATAAAATTTGAGAAGCAAAAGGCCGACCACTGGACTAGAGTTGAAGAAGCAGAAACTCAAATAAACTTTTTTAAGAGAGATCAGTCCATCCGTTAGCTCAACACAAAGCACTTAGAGCAAGTCTGAGAACATAGTTACAATTAAAATTGCATAGATAAGTAGTAAGAGTAGGAACAACATTCCAGAATTCAAAAACCAAGTCATGCCCCTAGACACCTCAACAATTTATCCCACTTTGGATTACAATATAATTGAATATATGAAGAAGGCTTGTGCGAATATCTCAATGTTCGAACTAACAAAGATCATGAGCCAATGGGACATCCTCTAACATGCACTTGGGCAGTCCACCACAGGTAATGATGCTTCTTCAAATAAGGGATCTGCTATTTCCTTTAGGCCCCTCAAATCTGTACTTAATTATTTGACAATGGATGAAAATAAACTCTGCCCTCCTTTTCTGATACCTTTTGAAATATTCAATTTCAATGTACACAATTTCTTGGTTCATTTTGGTGCATCGATAAACGTAATTCCATTATCTATCGCCAAGAAAATAAATGCAAAATGGGAAAAAATAGATGCATATATCATTGAGTTGCATAAGACTTGTTTCCACATAGTTGGTGAACTCCAAGATGTGATTATCCGTTTATCATTCGATGAGTCATTCCACGAATATATCAACATAGCGATTGCGGGCATTCTAGAAGAATATGGAGTATTGTTGAGAATATTTTGGCCTAGCAAGCTACAAAGGTATTTTTCATGGACTAGTCACATTTATGGCTTTCGCATAAGGGTAGAAACAATCATATTGTTACTCCCTTTAATGGACATAATGAACCAGTGGCTTTCGCATAACCTATATTCAACAATTTCTTCCTGGAAACTCAACTGGGGTGTTATCTTATGCATCCATTTCCAATCCCACTAGATACACAGTTGGAGCTCCTTCCTAGTCCAACTGGTGAAAATGACATTTGTACAGTTAGTAGTGGTAGTAATAATAGTACTAATGTAGTTCCCAATACTTGTACATATGATAGGTGGACTTTTTACTTTGATGGTTCCAAAACAAAGAAGGGCCTTGGAGCTAGTTGTGTTTTAATAGACCCATTGTAGAGAAAAATCCTGACCTCTATCTGCTTGGAATTTGAGTGCACGAACAACATTCAGAATACGAGGCACTTATCTTGGGCTTGCAAAGAGCCATTGACCTCAACGTTGTGATCCTAAAAGCAGTAGGTGACTCAGAAATTCTTGTGTGACAGGTACGTGATACCATACATTGTGTGTCACCTCACTTTAAAAGCTATCAACAAGAAGTATGGCTTTTGATTTCGCAATTCCAAGATTTTAATATTATTTTTGTTCCTAGAATGCGTATAGCAGATGCGGATGCATTGGAAAATGTTGCTGCTAGGTTGTCACCATTAAGGGATGGGTTTTCTGTTAAAATTATTTATAATCCATCTGTCCCTAATAATATCACTAATTTACGTGTTTTCAATGATGACTAGTAGATACCACACTTCATGGAAAACTATGACGTTTTCAAGGACACCGCAATCGATGAAGACAAGCATGAAAGAACATTGCAATATGAAGCTAGCTCAAGCAAAGGAAATTTCATTACGAAAGGTGTGGTACAATTGGAAAAGATGTAGGACTTGCATAACAGTTTCCAAGGACCTGTTAATGCTAAAACCCATAGTTCCACGGTGTCACACGAGCATATCAATTTGGGAAAAAAAAAGATCTAAAGTTTGTCAAGCTTGGTA
This sequence comes from Pinus tabuliformis, assembly GCA_031772625.1. Classification (NCBI taxonomy): domain Eukaryota; kingdom Viridiplantae; phylum Streptophyta; class Pinopsida; order Pinales; family Pinaceae; genus Pinus; species Pinus tabuliformis. The sequence goes on from CM062814.1 coordinate 731,885,092, forward strand.
ATTGTTGTACACCATAGGAGAGAAAATATTTTATCCGTTTGTTCAAGCAGTATTGATATGTATTCACGTGGATGTATGGCAGACTTAAAACTTATGACACATGAATTATCCAGCATGTGATTCAGATAAAATGAGGATCCAAGCCAGTGCAACCCAAGCTATGGAAGGTACATCTGATGCTTGAACCCCTCATTCAAAAAGATTTAAGGAAAGTGATGGATGCTCAGATCATATACAAAGTTCAACACTCAACCTGGGTATCAAACTTGGTCCTGGTAAGAAAGAAGTCCGGGGAAATTCTCTTGTGTGTTGATTTCCAAAATTTTAGCGGTGCCTTAGACAAAGATAACTACCTTGTTCCATCTATGGATAAGATACCGCAAATAGTATCGGGGTCATAAATGTTTTCTCTCTTGGATGGATATTCAAGATACAAATAGGTTTTGGTCTCAGAGCCTAATAGACTTAAAGCAACTTTCCACATGAAGTGGGGCATGTTTGAATTCAAGCGCATTCCATTTGGGTTGATTAATATGAGTGCTACATTCCAACATGCCATGGACATCGCATTCCAGGGATTGATTGGACAAATCATAGTGGTATGAGTGATAATGCAAGTAAATTGTATCTCTTAATCCCAAGAAGAGTATATTTGCATTTTCTGAGCATAACCCCTTGGGACACATCATTTCTAAGAGTGGGAATAAAGTGGACCCAGAGAGGGTCAAAGAAATTACATAGATTCCCTTCCTAGTGAATAAAAAATATATGCAATCCTTTCTAGTGAAAATCAATTTCCTCTACAAGTTTATTTACGATGATGCTCAGATTGTTAAATCAGTACAGGTGATGATAAAGAAGGATGTAGTATATAGATGGGAGAAAAAGGAAAATGATGCATTTCCTGTATCAAATAAGCTATCGTAAAAGTACCTGCATTATATAGACCAAACTTTAGCAGATATTTTTTTCTCTACACCTTTGCTTTGGACTCTTATCTTTCGATTGTGCTCACACAAAATGATGAACAAAATAATTAGCAGCCTATATATTTTATGAGTACTAGTCTTTAAGGACACGAAATCAAGTATCCCACCAATGACAAGTAGGCTTATGTAGTATAAAAGGCGTTGAAGCACTTTTGACCCTATCTTTTGAAAACTCACTGTATTATCTTTGTTCCCCACCCATATGTAAGATCATTGTTTTCCCCACAAGATTTAGGTGAGAGAAGAGTGAACTCAATGAATGGTCTACAAGAGTATGACTTGGAATTTAAACCAATTCACATAATCAAGGGCCACAATCTATGTCGACTAGAAATAGAAGCAGTGGACACAAAGGAAGAATAAGATCTATCAGGTTGGGAGCAAGAAATAAAAATGTACAATAATGAGTGAGCTTCCCCCACTACTGCCATGAACTCTTGTACACGGATGTGTGCCAATACCATGAGCATGGCACCATGCCATATCATATATTTGCATGAAAAAAGATGGCACTTAGACTCAAAGAATTATCTTACTAGTTGGTGCATGGGGTGTTTTTTAGAAACCACCATAATATAGTACTGCTAAGGTGTTTGGAATGACATGATTTAGAGAAAGTAATATGCGATCTCCATGACAAACCAGTCATGGGACATTTTGTGGGTAACACAAGAACACATAAAGTCACGTGGGCCAAGTTTAACTAGCCTACATTATTCAGAGATGTTCATGCTTACGCCTGCAAGTGTCTGATCTGTCAGTAGTGTTCCGACAAAAACAAGAAGTCAATGGCTTCATTGTAACCTATTGTAGTGGAAGAACCTTTTCAATAGTGGGGCTTGGATATTATTGGATAAATATTTTTGCATTCATCAATGAAACACCACTATATTCTCACTACTAAATATTATTTCATGTGGTGGATAGAAGAAGTTCCGCTCAAGAAGGTGAACGATCAAGAAGTCATAAATTTCATTCAGCAGAACATCATTTTGAGGTTCAACAATCCTACTTCACTTGTTTTTGAAAAAGCAATATTCTTTTCATCACTGAGAATTTATGATTTTTCATTGTAAAATGGTATTATATTGAAACATTCAACTAATTATTATCCGCAAGGAATGGTCTTACTCAATCCACCAATAAGAATCTTATCTGTATCATCCTAAAGACCATATTATCTGAATAGCAAAACGGGCACTCCGCTTTTGTAAATGATTTATGGATTGGTCGGGTCACGCCAAAGCCCTCTCTGAACACCTACCCTTAATTCGTGGTATACAAAAAGAAGCCATCCTCCCTCCCAACATCTAATTGCCTGCACTCCAACTCTCACAAGAATCCCAAGGCAAGCAATGCTTACTAGTGCAATGTAGGATAGGCACCCTTCACAAATTACTAGAAGAAAGGTTGAAAGAAATATAAAATTTTTTACTTCACTAGAATTGTATCTCGAGGTGGTTCGACAAGAAATATGTAGGGAAGAACAAATTTAGTGTGGGTGACTTAGCCTTGAAGTGGGATAAAGCCCACTACTACAAAGGAAAACACACTGAGTTTCAATCCATGTAGATTGGGCCATTCAATATCCATGAAAATCTTGGCCAACAAACTTATCGTCTTCAATCACTTGAAGAGAAGATTGATTGTTTCCCTGTCAATGGCCAAGGCTTAAAATATGACTTCCAATGATGATTAGGGGTTGTCTCCTACATTGTGCACATAATATTTATTTCTTGCTTGTTTTCTTTTTGTTTTGTTTTCATCATGTGAACAAGTGTTGTGCATGAAAAATTTTAGGATTCTTAGTATGTGTGTGGCTGAACTCTAAAGAGTCTTGTGACACTTCAACATTTGCCTAACCTTCTATTCATATTCCTTGTGTTGGTTATATCTTTTGGCCGATGAAGTTTCGATAGAAAATATATTCCATCCGTAAATAGATTTTTCGTCCAACCATGAACCTATGTCTATTTATGAAACCTTATGACCATAATCGTTTCTTTTGTTTTGGTGTTTTCATGCTTATCCAATTAATAGAAGAGGAGAAGGGGAAACATCTAAACAAGAAAATCTAAATTAGAGTTCTTTATATGCTTCTCAAAAGGAACATCCTCTTCTACTCTCAATAAGTCGGGATCCCTCTTTCGCCCCAAAAAATTAATAAGTGTTGATGCACAATCGTCTTTTCAATAAATAAATAAAGGAGAAAGAAGAGAAAGGCTTCCTGCATAGAGAGGTTAAACAAGCAGCTCTGCTAGGGCACTATTCAGGATTGCTAGAGAAATGTTTTTGTTCCTACGTGACTCCACCAAGGTACTTTCTAGGCCTACTAGAAGTGGAGAAAAACCAGAGATGAAAAATTATACTATGAAAATCTTAAGCTCACGAGCTACACTACCCTTCCCAACTCGAAACATTGTGATATCACTGAATCTTATGTTGTGCTCAATCCAGAAGGCATAAAGGGGACTGTGTCTATTCATGGGGTAAGTGGGAAGACCAAAGTAATCTAAATGATGAATCAATACTCCCTAAAGAACCAAGGCCCTACATAGAAGAAGTTAACTGATTTAGAAAAGCTCGAATTCCACTAATCTTTCGCCAAGTGTTGTAGTTGCTACAACTCCCTCCAAAATTTTGGATTTCACAAAATTTCAGGGCCTTCCTTGGTCTTGCATACTATCATCATAAACACAAAAAATCATTTCATGAGCTTTCTCAAAGTATCTTGGTCCCGTTTGCAAGTTGGGTTAACTGTCGTCTTTTGACATGATTATCTGTCACACAATGTGTAGAGACATGCTCTGATGGTTTCAAGGGTATATCTTCATGTACATGAGTTTTTATAACTATGTAAATATATTTCGTATTCATTAACAAAGTTTTGAGCACTTTCACAAAAGTGTCGTCACAGTCATCCCAAAGTCTATCTTAAGTGTCGCACTTGTAACTGGTCGTAAAGTGGTCACACGGAGGGAAATGCATTGTTCATGTGTCCTAGGTGATCTATGTTGTTGTGTCCTCAAGTATTCTAAGTTTGAGATCATAGTTGAAGTCTTATCACTGTTGACATCAGTCTAACCGATCTTACACTTATTCATTTCCAAGAAGGCTATCCTGAGTAAGCAACTTGGCTTCTCCTAGCCTCCCTAAACTGCACACTGCATAGTTCTAGTCCTCTAGCTATGAACTTACTCCTTACCACTGCGTAATGCGTAGTTAGTGCCTCCCAGGACAGCTGCACTGCATAGTTTTTGTGCTCAAGCTCTGACCTTGACCTTCAGAATTGTGCAATAATTCCTCCCAACCCGGCGTTCACTATGCAATGTGCAATCAAAAGCCTAAAAATCACCCCGTGAGCCTCTAAATTTCACAATTATGCAGTCAGGCTGCCTCCCTTGTCTCCAAAAACTGCACGATGTGTCCTCTTAGTGCTCATCCCCTTAGCCTGTCCAACTGGCTCTCAAAACTATGAAGTCTTTTCCCTCAGTCCTACATGAACTATGGACTGCACAATCTCAGAGCTCAAATATCACCCTTGGATACTAGAACTGCACACTATGCAATCACTGAGCCCTCTCTCCTGACCTATCACCTAGCTCTGACTCAGATAATGGAGCAAAATGCACTATCTTAGACTAGGGGGTTTTCAGACCGAGGGCATCTCATCATTAGTGAAGTATAGATGTAAGTAATTGATCACACCATGGAAAGGTGATGAAAAAGGAGATGAAGGAGGGAATCTTTCTAAAACACATACTTTCATCTGAGCACACAAGCTAATCAGTCAAGAAAAGAAAAAGGGAAATCAGTTTACAGTTGCAACTCCAGCCTTAAGATCATCGACGATTCCTTATCACCATCATACGAAGGTGAAAAGAATAAGAAGACACTCAACACTCAGCAACAATAGTGGCATGACATTGCGACATCATCATCCAGTCCATGTTAGTAGTGTCATGTTATGTCATGTTATGAGTAGTCATGTGCCACACCTTGTGGCCAATGATGTAATGTATCTTTCATAAATGTATTCTAAAGTGAAAGTCCAAAGGAAATGTGTGAAATACAAAGAGTCATGTAAAGTTGAAAAGTCATAGGGAGTCAAACAATCATGAGGGTAGTGAAAGAGTCACAAGGAAGGGGAAGAATCAACCCTTGGATATATATACTCCCTCATTTTATGAGAAAAGGATTTTTCACCTTCGATCCTCCCATAAAGCATTAGAGAGATAAGCTACTTATTTTGGGGAGCAAGGAGTGGCTCCAATGCTCCACAACTGGAGCTAGTGCTGTTCATTGTAAACATGTGTCTTGGAATTTTTTCTTAATAACAGAAGCCTTCAAGGCTAGCACATTCTTCGTGCATGGATTATGAATGTTTGTAAGACTATTCTACAGATGTTTTTATTTCATATTCTCTTTCACATGTGCTAATATACTTGAACTATTTCAGTTGTTTTAGTACTTACCTTATTGAGAATGTGCTATAATGGTTTTAATTGTTGTCCCATCCTTGTGGACTATTCCGCATCATATTACATAGACCTTTCTTCATTTTTTAGTTGTAATGAATATCTTAACCTCTATGGACTATTCCATTGGATGTTAGACGAATCCTTCTTGTTCATGTGTGTCTCTCCTTGGATGGTACTACTACCTCGCTCTTAGAGGCTCAATTTTCTCCCCTCTCCGCTGTAGAAGAACCTTGAAATATTTACAACTAAAAAGTCACTAGGCACACCTTCTTTCTTTTTGAAGGAACCATTGCATCCCTCTCTCTTGTTTACAGTTAGAGCCAAGGAAAATCTTTAAGGATTATACAACTAAGCCTTTATACCAGATGAGAGTCCTACACCAAATGGTGTGAGGTCTAATTAGGACTTCATATCGGGGAGATCCCCTAACTGTTGGAAGGTCTAGAACCATCAACACATAGTTAATTACTACATTGGTAAAGGTTTCATATTGATAACAAATAGGCTTATCATGTTGCATCAAAACTTCTTCCATAGCATAATCGCTTGCATCGGTTCGAATCTCAAATGACAGCTTAAGATCTGTAAGTGCTAGAACTGGTGTTGTATTGGTTTTCTATTTCAAAGTTCTGAAGGCTTTCTACTGCTTGCCTCCCCACGAAAAGACTTGTTTCACACTTTTCAAATCATGTAATGGTGTTTCAATAAGTGACAAGTTAACTATAAATTTTCTCCAATATTGGGTTGCTCTCAAAAAGCTCCTAACTTCTGTTACATTGTTGGGTTTAGGCCAATTCACAATGACTTCAACTTTTGAGGGATCAATCCTCAATTCACCCCCTCCTACAATATGACCCAAGTAAATCAAATAGGTTTTCCCAAATTCACACTTAGACATCTTCAAATACAACTTCTCTTTTTTTTAAAACATCTAAAACTTGTTTCACATGCTTGACATTATCTTCATGAGTCTTACTGAAAATCAGAATATTATCTAAGTAGACTAAGACAAAATCATCAAGGAATGGTCTCAACACATGATTCATAACTCTCATGAATGTTATAGGTGTATTTCATAGCGAAAATGAAATAAATAACCATTCAAACAAACCTTATTTTATCTTGAAAGCAATTTACTGAATATCATCTTCAACAATCCTTATTTGATGATAACTGCTTCTCAAATCTAACTTAGTAAAGTAAACAACATTATTTAACTAATTTAGAAAATCATCAATGCAAGGATGAGGATAGTTCTTCTTTACCGTGACATTTTTCAAAGCTCTAAAATCCACACACATGCACCATGTACCATCCTTCTTTGGAACCTAGACAATAGGAGACCCACAAGGAGATGTGCTAGGCCTTATGACCCCTTTATCAAAAAACTCTTGAATTTTCTTCTTGATTTCTCCATTCTCCAATACCGACATTTTATGCATTTCCATGTTTGGAAGCAGTGCATCTTGTTGTAAATGAATCTCATGTTGGATTCCTCTTTAAGGAGGAAACCCTTTAGGTTCCTGAAACATATTTTCATAATTGTTAACAAGTTCAGCCAAATCATGCTTGAGTTTTGAATCTCATCGTGTGAAAGAGTCAGATTCAACAATATCTTTAGCTTTAATCATCAACAACACAAAATTATTACTAACATTTACAAGCCTTTTCATCATACCATCACTTGCAAGAGATAGATTCATCTTCTTACGATGTGCAATAACGATATACTCAAATCCATCTTTACTAATATGATATTTGTTCTCATGACGATAGAATACGTCTTTCCAATCATACAAGTATGGACTCCCTAAAACAATTCAACATATGTGAAGTGGTCCAACATAAAGCTTTACCACATCTATAAAATTTGTAGTGATAGCGAAATTGAGTTTACATTTTCTTGTCACATGATATTTGGCATCTTCACATGTCCAACTCAAAGGGTAAGGTTTAGTATGAGGTGTAGTTTCCAGGTTAAGTTTCTTGACAATAGCTTCAGAAACAATATTGACTTGGGAACCACTATCAAATAATGTATCAACTTTTGTATGTTTTGTAATGACCGTGATATGGAAAAGCTCAATTCTTTCTTTCTCATTTTGAGACTCAATAGGCTTAATAAAAGAACTACTACTTACATTAGAAGCTTTACCTTTCATTCCCATGGCTGTGATTTTGGTTTCGTTTCCTGAATCAGATCCTATAACTTATTGAGTTGTTGTAGTAGTCTTTTGTTTCCCCTTGTTATTGAACTTATTTGGTCTCATTTCTAGATGTAGTTTCCAACAATGGTATTCATCATGGCCTTATTTTGACCAATGTTTACATTTAAGATTCTCTCCCTATTTCTTGATTGTAGTATTCTTTTTGCATTTTCCTTAAACTTTCGCTTTCCTTTGTCTCCATACTTGGATGGTTTCTTGCTAGTCTTTTGAGGAACATTCTTGCCTCTTGATTCTAAATGAGTTTCCTGAACACATACTTCATCTAGATTGGTGGGATTAAAAATAAGTATAGTATGTCTCAAATAAATATTCAATCCACCTATGTATTTAGGGAGAGTGTCGTGTGAAGAAAAATCAATACTCGTGTTTAACTTTGGACACTCTCACATTTAGCTTGTTTAAAATTTTGGCAATCCATAATTTCCAATCAATAATTTCTTCTTGCATATAAGCTAATAGATAAAATTTCCTTCTTAATGAAACTATAAAATCATTCCAATAATAGATAATTTTACCACTTTTATTCAAATCTTCTTGAGTTTTGGCCTCCTACCAGATGAGGGTTGCACTTTCCAAACAAAAAGAAGCAAGTTGGATATTTGTAAAATCATCCTTAATATTTTGAATGCTGCAATAGACTTCAATTTGATGAACCAAATTATCTAAATTTTCAACATTTACTTCCCCATTGTACATAGGAAATTGAAAATTTACATCAAGCTTAAGCAAAGGAGACGTAGCATGTCCTTTTTGAGATTTAGGAGGAGTATGTCTAGGTGTTGAAGGAGGTGAATAAGGAGGCGAGGATGGAGGTGAAGATGGAGGTGAAAGAGATGGTGGAGGTGGAGGCTTGCTCCCATAACCACCATTACCTTTTTGTTGATTAGAACTTTCTCTTTGCAAACTTGTTGTCCTCTCATTATACAACGCTTTTACCATCTTTGACATATCATAGAAAGACTTTATGAATGCTCTCTCATCCTCAAACATCATCTCCTTTCCTTCTTCATGTTCCATGGCTGGTGGAGTTTTTTGAGTTTGAGACCTCCTTGAACCAATTTGAGGGTTTGGCTCTTCAAGCACTCCTTCTCCTCTTCTCAACTTATACCTTGTAATCATTCAAAAACACTTATAAAAATAGTCAAACCTTCAAAACAACCATGCTCCGATACCAGCCATGTCTTCTGGGAAATGGATAGAAATTGCAAAATCACATAAACTTAGAAATTTTAGTTAAGTTTTGCAGATATAACCAGAGAAAAATAGACAACATGCAACATTACAAAACAACAATTTGATGACAAAGTTCACCCCTGCTGGGTTACATCTTTGGGTCCAACTTCCAATGTTGGCCGTTTATATTATATGCCAAAAATGTCAATTACATAAACATATAATTCTCAAATCACAAAACTTTTACTACCATTGTGTCTAAAACACCCAAAAACCCCTGTGTAGGCTCTTCTTGGGCTCAAAAAGGCTGAAAAGTGGCCAAGATAGGACTCCTTTTTCATTTCCTTGCTATATATCTTGCAAAATGACCAAATTAGCAAAACAACCAACAAATTCCCTCTTTTGTAGAACTTCCAGGTGACAAATTGGTTTGGGAGCAGTGAAAATTTCACTGAACATGGTGCATTTTGTTGAACACTTAAATACGCCAATAAGGCCTATGCTCCAATTCTTTGGCCCCCAGGTTTGGCCATACGTGTTCTATGTGGCCAGGGGCGTGGGCCAGAGGCCACGCACCTGCTGGCTCTGCACTGCTAGTTGTATGACAGACTATATGGTCGTCGTCTAGGAGCCATGCACTAGCCCCTACTCAGTAAGCCTTGAATGGTGGTTTCGCTATTGGTTATGGTTGGAAGTTGGGACTGGGGTTTGGGCTAACCATCTGCCCCTTCTGCCTCTGCCTTTGTGCTCTAATCACTGGTATACCATGTGGCTCGAGGCTAGGGCCATGTCCCCCCCCAACTCCACTCCACTTATTTTCCATGGTTATGTGTTACAATGTGACATGGGGCTAGGGCCAGTTGGGTGAGGTCATCAGCCTGACCCCTCCCCCAAACCGCTGGTCAATTTGAATTTAAATATAAATGACCCATGTAATATAATAAGAAATAATGCACGATAAAACAATAAGACGTGTGGTTGTTGTGTTGGAGGTCATGGGGTCGACCCCCGCTAGGGTTGGCTGATCCCTAAACTAAATATTGCATGAATCCTGAGGTGCACATGGTGCCCTCCCATTGGGCCACTTGGTGCCTCCAGATTGGTCCAACCAAAACACCACATCCAATAAAAATTCGCCAACCCAGCCTATACAACCCTACTATGTGTTAGCATGGGATTGACCCGTTTGGAATTCATACTGCCTAGTCAGCCTACTCACATCAATGCCATGTCACTATATGACTTGCCAAGTTAGCAATCCAGTCAACCCTGTAAGTTGACTTTTTAGTTGTTTTCCAAAAGCTTCTGAACATGATAAATTTTATATACGATATCTGTGTGAGGTGATTAAAGCGTCATTGGAATTGTAATGATGAGAACTATGCTTTGGCACTGGTTTTGAGCGATTTGAGCACTTTGATTTTTGAACATATTGTTGATCCACTGGATCATTGTACGCCCATGTTCTCCACATTCTTCATAACAGGAAACCCCATGGAAAAAATGAACATGATGACAAGACATTTCTTTATCTCAAAGAATGGAACCGTTCCAAGGAAAACCAAAAGTTTCTATAGGAGTAGAACATAAAAGAGAAGAGAAGAAAATATTTTCTATGATAATGGCCCTATCCAATGGGGGAGGCTCGAAGGCATTCTAAGACAAACATAACCCCTAGCTGTTGAATAGGAATGAGGAAAGGATCCTTTTAGAGTAGCATCATCACCTAAGAAACCAACAAATATGAGAACATAGATGAGAATAACCTTAAGGAAGAAGGTTGAAATAGAGGAAGCAAACCTAAAAAGAAGGGAACTAAAGCAAAGTAGAGGAGGATAACCTACTATGAAAGAGAGAGGTAGTAGATAGGAAAACCTTCTTAGTAGCCCTTCCTGAATGCTCTCGTTAAATACGACAAGAGATGTTGGGTCCCTATAATACTAGTGATTCCCCCATTACTATTGTAGTTGTATCCCTTATTAATATTGTTGTGCCCCTATTGTCCACATATTGTTAGTACTTTGCCCCATAGAATCCCTCTATTATTAATTTTTTGCCTTTATATTATTATTGTTAGATCGGCTTGGTTATATTGTGACCCCTTAGACTCATATATATAGAAAGGAGGTTTTGTCATTTGAATCATCAATGAATTTTTCATTTGTGTAATGTAAAGGAGGTTTCCCCCTCGGAGAGGCTTATTTCTAAGGCATTCATCTATCTTTTCTATCTTTTTGTGAGCTGGTTTCATAAAATTTGGTATTATAGCTTTGGATTCTAGGGTTTTGTTGCTTCAAATAGGTCATCATGGAATTTGCACTATAAATTTTTTTCTGCGATGTTTCAGACGCTAAAAAAAACCTATTTGGGCCGAAATCGTTCTGAACCTCGGGTCCAAATTTTAGAGCTTTTCGCACTATATTTGTAGAGATATGATTTGAGGAAGTTGACCTTTTTGCAGACTCTCGAATTACATTCCAAATAGGTGACCTAGGGAAAGTCATCATAACTTTTGTTTTGAACATCAGATTGAAATTTCGTAAGAAGTTACAGAAAGAGGATGGATCATGGCACATGTGTCCAGATTATAGGGAGCTCAACATGCTCACTATTAAAGATAAATTTCCCATTCCCGTGATTGATGAATTATTTTATGAATTACATGGATCAATTTACTTCACCAAGTTGGATCTTCATTCAGGATATCATCAAATCAGAATGAACATTGAAGACATTCCAAAAATAGCATTTAGAACTCATGAGGGTCATTATGAAATTTTGTTCATGCCTTTTGGCCTTACCAATGCACCTTCTACATTTCAAGGTTTGATGAATTCCATTTTCAAACCCTTCCTTAGAAAATTTGTGTTAGTATTTTTTGATGATATACTAATCTACAACAAGTCTTGGAAGGATCATATTGAACATGTTGACAAGGTGCTACAACTATTGGAGGAGAAACAATTATATGCAAAAAGCTCCAAATGTTTCTTTGGAGTACAAGAGGTGGAATATCTAGATCATATTGTATCTCATGAAGGTGTTAAGGTAGATCCTAGCAAAATTAAAGCCATTAAGGAATAGAAAATCCCCACATCCATAAAGCATCTATGAGGATTTCTCAGGTTGATAGGGTATTATCGCAAGTTTTTTAAGAATTATGGGAGAATAGAAGGACCTCTAACAACATTATTGAAGAAAGATGCATTTTCATGGACTCTAGAAGCAACAAAGGCCTTCGAAAATATTAGAGAGGAAATTTGCCAAGCACCAGTCTTAGCTACACCAGACTTCACAAAAACCTTTATTGTGGAATGTGATGCTTCAGGAAATGGAATTGGTGTTGTTTTAATGCAAGATGAAAGATGCATTTCTTTCGAAAGTCGTCCAATCAAAGGAAAGTATTTACACAAAGCTATTTATGAGAAGGAAATGTTCGCAATACTACATGCACTTAAGAAATTGTGACCCTACCTAATGGGAAGACACTTCAAGGAAAAAACAGATCATGATAGTCTTAAATACTTTTTAGAACAAAGGTTATCCTCTGAAGAGCAACAAAAATGGGTCACAAAGATGTTGGGTTATGACTTTGAAATCATCTACAAGAAAGGGAAGAAAAATGTTGTGGCAGATGCACTCTCAAGAAAGGATGAGGATGTGGAAGCATTGTTGTGCGCCATTTCTATTATCCAACCAGATTGGATAAACGAAGCAAGGGAGGAATGGAAGAATGATGAAGAAGTGTGAGCACTTATTCAAAAGTTACAACAAGATTCCAGAATATCTGATACATTTAGTTGGAAAAATGATTCATTATGGTAAAAAGATTGCTTATACCTCTGTAAGAATTCCCAACTCAAACAAAATATTCTTATAGAATTGCACACTTCTCCCTTAGGAGGGCACTCAGGATTTTTAAAAACTTACCACAGGGTTAAGAAGGATTTTTTTTGGGATGGCCTTAAATCAGATATTCAAAAGTTTTTGGCAAAATGTTTAGTTTTCCAGCAAAACAAAGCTGAAAAAATTAAGACCCCAGGTCTATTACAACCTTTTTCCATTCCAAGCCAACATTGGGAGGAGGTTTCTATGGATTTTATCACAGGTTTACCCAAGTCTGAAGGAAAGAGTGTCATCATGGTTGTAGTTGACAGACTTACCAAGTATGCACACTTTTTTGCATTATCACATCCATTTAAAGCCAGTACAATTTCTACTGCATTTATGGAAATAATTCAAAAGCTACACGGAAACCCAAAGATTATTGTAAGTGACAGAGATCCCATTTTCACTGGAAATTTTTGGACATAATTATTTTCTTGTCTTGGTACTCAATTAGCTCATAGCTCATCTTATCATCCTCAATTTGAAGGGAAAACTGAGATAGTAAACAAATGTTTGGAAGGATATCTTCGTTGCTTTGTATCTGATAAGCAGACACAATGGGTCAAATGGTTGCCTTTGGCTGAATGGTGGTATAACACTTCCTTCCATACTGCAGCAAAGATGACCCCATTTATGGCACTTTATGGATATCATCCACCATCCATCACATCATATTTAAGAGCAATTGTAAGGTTCGAGCAGTGGAACATCACATCGAGCATCAACAACAAGTTCTCCAACTCTTAAAGGATAACCTCGTGTTGGCACAGAATCGAATGAAACAACAGGCAGATCAACATCACAATGAAAGAAGTTTTGATGTAGGTGACTGGGTATTCTTATGGCTACAACCATATAAACAAATGTCCTTCAAGTAAGCTAAGAAGGATAATAAATTATCACCAAAGTATTATGGTCCATATAAGGTGTTGCAAAAGATTGGTACTATGGCATACAAATTGGAGCTTCCTGCAGCTTCTCAAGTACACCTAGTTTTCCATGTTTCATGTTTAAATAAGGTTATAGGGAACAAGCTCCCAATTCAAACAATATTTCCAGAACTTGACGAGGAAGGAAAAATTATTTTGGAACTAGAAGCAGTCACAAAAACAAGAACACGATAGCTACGAAATTGATGAATTTCGGAGTATCTCATCAAGTGGAAGAACTTATCCACTGAAGATTCCACATGGAAGGATGAGAATTTTATATAGAAGCATCCAGAACTACTCAAGCGTTGAGGACAACACTTTTTTGAAGGAAAGGGGCATGTTGGGTCCCTATAATACTAGTGATTCCCCCATTACTATTGTAGTTGTATCCCTTATTAATATTGTTGTGCCCCTATTGTCCCCATATTGTTATTACTCTGCCCCATTAAATCCCTCTATTGTTATTTTTGTGCCTTTATATTATTATTGTTAGGTTGGCTTGGTTATATTGTGACCCCTTAGACTTATAGATATAGAAAGGAGATTTTGTAATTTGAATCATCCAAGAATTGTTCATTTGTGTAATGTAAAGGAGGTTTCCCCCTCGAAGAGGCTTATTTCTAAGGCGTTCATATATCTTTTCTATGTTTTTGTGAGCTGGTTTCATGACAAGAGACCCTTGCAAGTATCTTGAGATGGACGAGGCCTGAGTGATATAGGAAAACTCCACTACATGATGGATTTTCCAACCTAGAACCCCAAGATCAAGGCTTGTACAGACAAAGGCCTAAAATAGGAATTTGGCTACTTATCTTCGTCAAAAAAATTGGCCAGTATGAGAATCGATAAAATATAATACCCTTACCATGAGCAAAGGATTCTAAATGTTGCGTCATTCCCATAGTCTGCAATATAACTTTTAATTGAAAACCACTCGACTAGAGGTAATCATGTAGTGGATTGAACAACAATTTTATGTGAGTGGCCTCCACTAGCTCATTAATTAAGACCTCCATAATGAGTTGCATCAATGAAACAGTTTCGTAGGGTGGCCAGGTCTATATAGAAGTTTTAAGGATCTATTGGCACGATTTGGAGACCAACAAGGATTTGTAATTGTAGATGAACTTATTCATGTACTAGGCACTAGATGATGGAGTGGGGATTTCCATCATTTCATTTGTAGGTTCCATAATCAAAGCCATTATGGGGGTGTGTTTCCATGTCCCTTGCCATGTGACCTTGTGGGATGTTGATAACCCACTCGCCACCTTTTCTCAATTCTAACACCCAATCTAGGGAGCTTAAGTCCTTCTGAATCATACTCTAGCATTTTTATTGAAGGGAGAATCTGCAAGAATATTCTTAGGGGAAGATATCATGGAGGACATGTTGGGACAACCTTGATTAATCTATTTGTTCACTAATTGGTTGCTAACTCTTTCGATGTGATTATGGATGGAAACAAGGATGGACGAGATAAGTAAGGAGACACAAATGAGCGAAATTTGAACCGTCGAGCTCTAGGAAATTTTGTTAATTGAAGTTCCTTTTAGGAGCTTATAGATCATATGTGTAGCTAATTGAAACTCACCTTCCAACAGAATTTGTGATGAGCCTTGTGTCTAGGCTATTTCTAGGCCTTCCTCAAGGGCACTCAACTTTGCAATTTTTTGGCTATTGAGGACTAATGGGTTGGAGTAAATATAGATTGGAAAACCAAGATGATCCCTAAACATGCCTCCATAACTAATTGTACTTGGGTTTCCTTTGGAGGCTCCATCAAAATTTAGCTTTAGAAAAGAGAGGGAAGGTAATGACTAGTAGGAGAGGATAAATGCATATTTTATAAATTTAGCATAGAAAATTATTTTTGGTATCCATGTTGAATGAAAAGGGTCTTTCTTCAGTGATGATAGAGATACACTGATCTCTCCATTAATTTGATAGATAAAAACCTGCAGGACTAATTTGATTCACATATGTTATTCTAGGTATCTAAGTGTGTTTTTTTAGGTGTCTGTGCAACGGGTATATTGAAATTTAACTATATTTGGATAAAATACTAGAGTAGAACGCTGGTCATTAAGAATCTTGTTTTGAAATTCAACAATATGCAAAATTTTCCCCTTTCTGCTGTTTATGCCAACAATAATCAATAAGCTATTTGTGTTCACTAGTTTTGTTCAATTGCAATTAATTGGTTGTGAAATAAGAATAAGGAGGACCTTACCTTTCACCCACCCCACGCTCTGGAACATAAAACCATGATTTAACAAAAGATTTAAAGGCTCGCTCTTTAATTTTTTACTTTTTTCCCTTCCTGCATTCTCACATCATATTCTCTTCTCCTCTGCTCTTGTAGCGCTGGCACTTCTGGTCACAAGACATTCATGCAAGGTGTATTGTAGCGTTTCTGGCCAGATGTGGTCTTCTTACAAGATGTAAAATCAGTGGGCTAGTAATGAGGAGAAATAGGAAGAACCTGAACAAGATACTTGGATATACAATAGAGCTCCCTAAAATTGAAAGCATCCACTTGTAGTTTCTTGGTGCACATACAAACTTGAAATCACACCACGATTTTTCCCAACGTACCCTGTTAATTTTGTGGATGAAGCAATTAACTGAGTAACCCCAAGTTAATTCTCCATGGCTAAACAACACTCGGAAATTTCTAGAATTTGACATGCATGCCATGCTTATCGCATTATGGACAAGTGGGCAATATGTGGGCGCACATATTTAGCTATCAAAAGCTGGTTGTTATTCATATTTAGTTAAATAAATTAACATATAATATAATAATTGATTAATTACCTTATATACTAGGCTTTTGAAAATTTCGTACATATAGTACAAGTGGCTGTCCAGATGTTATAATATAATAATTGATTAATTACTTTATATACTAGGCCTTTGAAAATTTCCTGCATATAGTACAAGTGGTTATCCATAAATTATGGTTTGAAAAAATCAAAAAATTCTTATCATGATGCCGGTAAATTGTTGCCCTGTTTTCTTGATCTAGCTTCAGAGGTGGATTCACACATTTCAGTATTTGAATGACAAATGTCAAGTTTTTTAATTCCTACAGCAGTTTACTCAGCTCATGGATACAATTCTCATGTCTCTGCTGTAACAACAACAGAAGCCTTTTATCTCTCTGATAAAATAATACTCTTACTAATTTATTCAGTCCTTGTTGGGAATCAGAATATGCAATTTAACATAAAAATATAAAAAACAACTATTTCATTTTAATTATAAAATTTAATTTTTAATTATATTTTGCATTACAACAGTAACAAAATAAAATTAAAATGAAATTCAATCTTGAATATGCAACCAATGGCAATTGGCCGAAAGGTAAAATGACAAACAATACCGAAGTCATTTATATTTCTTAAAAAGTATTTTCAGTGGCTCAGTTATGTAGCAGAAATAATTGAATAACTGCTTGAAAATAAGCTGAACAAAAATAATACTAAATTGATCTTTTTCACGTCTCAGCAGAGTCCAAACTGTTCTAAAGCTTTCTCCCAATTAGACATGATTTTTTCAGGAGTGGCTGAATCCTTTCTGGGAAGGGACTTCCGCCATTGCTGTGGCACTTGTTTTTTGAGGTGACTAGTCAACAATATAAGAACTAACAGTATGAGAACTAACAATATGAGAACAAAAACCATGTTTAAGATGTAAAAACTGCCGGCTATGTAACTTGCGAAAAGCCAATACTAATTATTTACAAATACCCATTATATTTTCTCTTGCGATGTTGCTTCCTCCCCTCCCAATTCTTTCCCATTGATTCTGTGTGTTAGACGATTGGGGTGTTTTCTGCCGTTGATTTAATCTGTTTTTTTCATAAAAAAAAATATTATTTTTTCGACCAGCTGTAAGACAGAGAGAGGGGATCTGGCAATGGGCCATGAAAGGCCAGACCTCCTGGCGATGAGACTCTTCGTGTTTTCGCAGTGACTAAACGTGTCTTTCTTCTTCGTTTCGTGTTTTTCTTCCTGCCTGAGGGCCGCGTAGCCAGCGCAGCCTTGTGCTGTACTCAATGCATCTTACGACTTCCTCCTACTGCCATGTTTCCATTACTGTGGAATCAATCATATTCAGAAGCCATTGACGGTCGGATAGCCACTAATATAATAATAAGCGTGGCTTGTACCGCAGAGCAGTCACGCGTACCGTTGAAACATCGACAACAAAATTTTATGCTGGATGTTGATATGCGCACCTTTTGTATCCAGAAACGCGACTCTGCGTCCTATATATTCATATACAACACAATTGATCAGAGATAGATAGCACGCCTGCCTATTTCCTCTGCATTTTTGCAGCTGGGCTGTAAGAGACAGTTATCTCTCCCTTTCCAAGAGCAAGAAACAAAAGGAGGTCTGTAGAAGCTTAAATACTGAAGCAGTTACCAGCAATGACTTAACTAGCGAGCTTTGTAGAAGTTTTAATAACAGAGCACTCAGATGGAGACTATAAGATATTTTTCGATTTTCTTTTTAGTTTTTGTTTGGGTATTTTGGACATTTCACTGGAAAGTGGATGCCATTACCACGGTTAGCTATGATGGTAGAGCTTTGCTGATCAATGGACAGCGCCGGGTTTTAATCTCTGGATCCATACATTACCCACGAAGCACGCCAGAGGTTTGTGATTTATTGGGTTTTGTTTTCATTATTATATATCTGTTATTGTTAAATGTATGCTGAAATTTGTTTATGTGGCATTCAACAGATGTGGCCAGATCTTATTGCCAAGTCTAAGGATGGGGCAATCGATGTTATTGAGACTTATGTCTTTTGGAATGGGCATGAGCCTGAGAAACGCCAGGTAATAAACATTTTAAATCTTTATAAAGTTTTTCACGTCTGTAATGTATTTTCAGATGGAACTGTGAATTGTTGATGAATTTATAGTGGCTTTGGCTTATGATTTTATTGCAGTATAATTTTGAGGGAAGATTCGACTTGGTTAGATTTTTGAAGACAGTACAAGAAGCCGGCCTTTATGCTCACCTCAGAATAGGACCTTATGCTTGTGCAGAGTGGAATTATGGGTAAGCATATATATATATATAATCAGTCAGGAATTCGAGTATTTTGTTTTTGTTTTGCCAATGAAAAAATCATTATATTTAAAATGGAGAATATATATGTTATGGTTCTGGTAAGACTGGACAAGAATGGCAGAGAGACCCTCAAAATTTAACTATATACCAACTGGGAATCGCCATAAAACAAGAAAATTTTGTCTTGCAGTCACATCACCCTGAAAGGAGAGGAAGAAAAAGAAAAACAAAACTGGACCTGCATTTTCTGATCCATACAATGCCTTAAACTTCTGTAGCATCTTGTATTTTGTTATGAGTGTTTAGATATATCCAATTTTAGATGTAATATATTAAGTTTGAATAAGGAACGCCCCACAATCACCGTACCTTTCCATGTTGTAAGTTTGTATTTAAAAGGCAGTCAAGTTTGATTCATTAGTGTTAGTTTTAATTTTATCTACTCATGTAATGAGATTTTGTAGAATTCTGCAATGTAAACATGCTCTGTAAATACTCACTGCTTTAAAGTTCCATTACATCTTCAATACAACTATGTTCTTGTTTAGGGGTTAACTTAATAAGCAAGTCATGTTTTATTGATCCTCTTAACTAGAGTTTTTGTATCTTTTCTTCCATAGTTGTGGAAGGAGATTATTCCTCACTGAAATGTTTGAATGGTTGTGACCTTTCAGAGGTTTCCGTCTTTGGTTGCATGCCATACCAGGAATCGAGCTGAGAACAGACAATGAACCATTTAAGGTGATTTTAGCTTGTATTTGGCTCGGTAATATATGCTGTACAAATATGCTTATTTTATATTTAGATAATTTCATATGTATCAGCATCGAACTTTTCAGGGTTTCAGGGTATGCTTAGTAATATATGGAGAAAAAAAGCAACTTGTCAAGATTTTGTCAAGATTTTTAAATATAGATGAAAAATTGGGAAAAAAAAGGTCTTGTTTCACTATTCTAAGTTTTGGAGTTTTTGTGAATCTGGTGAAATGATTTTCGGTTATATCTTGAGTTTGTGTTATTTAAAATGGTTTTTTAATACATAAATGGATTCAGGGGCACTAGAATTGTGCATAGTTCACAGCTCAAACTTGTGTTTCTAAAAAATCCCTAACTGATTTCCAGTAATTTCACCATGAAATATAACCAAAAACACTCCAAAACATAGAACCCTAGACTACTACCCAAAAACAAAGAAAACAACCTGTCAAGATTTAGAAAAATTATTTTTTTTAAATGTTTAGTGTAAAACAAATTCTTATTTGATTTGTGGTGTGTAAAATTGGTTGTTTTTTTTAATAACAAAAGAGTACCATTGTTTCAAGCTTAGTTAAAAGATAAAATAGTTGAACAAATTGTTAGTTCGATGTTTAAGCTTTTGTTTACCTTAACGTCTCTGCTACGTCTCTGCTAATTTTAAAGGCTTTTGTCTATTTTCCTTAGTATGAGATGGAAACCTTTACAACAAAGATAGTGAAGATGATGAAACAAGAAAAGCTTTTTGCATGGCAAGGTGGACCTATTATCTTGACACAGGTAAGTTCTTTTTGTTGTGATAGTTATTTACAACGTTTTGTGTATAGTAAAATGTGACTTTCTGATTTAATTTAGTTATGTGCAGATAGAAAATGAATACCAACAAGTAGAACAATATTATGGAGAGAAGGGAAAGTCATATGTGAACTGGGCAGTAAAAATGGCATTATCATTAAATACAAGTATTCCATGGGTGATGTACAAACAAACTGATGCTCCAGACCCAATTGTGAGTATACTGTGTGTAATAATAAAAATCTAACTTTCCACATAACCCTTCTATTTCCTTAGCAAGTTTCTATAATCTAATGCCATACTGATGTATGAATCAATTCTTATACTGATATATGAATCAATTCTTTTATAGATCAATACCTGTAACAATTTCTACCGTGACTATTTCCAACCTAATTCTCCAAAAAAGCCAAAGATGTAGACTGAGAACTGGGCTGGATGGTAATGATTTGTAACCATTATCATAACCATTATAAGTTTGAATAAGGAAATGCCCCACAATCACCGTACCGTTCCATTTTGTAAGTTTGTATTTAAAAGGCAGTCAAGTTTGATTCATTAGTGTTAGTTTTAATTTTATCTACTCATGTAATGAGATTTTGTAGAATTTTGCAATGTAAACATGCTCTGTAAATACTCACTGCTTTAAAGTTCCATTACATCTTCAATACAACTATGTTCTTGTTTAGGGGTTAACTTAATAAGCTAAGTCATGTTTTATTGATCCTCTTAACTAGAGTTTTTGTATCTTTTCTTCCATATTTGTGGAAGGAGATTATTCCTCACTGAAATGTTTGAATGGTTGTGACCTTTCAGAGGTTTCCCTCTTTGGTTGCATGCCATACCAGGAATCGAGCTGAGAACAGACAATGAACCATTTAAGGTGATTTTAGCTTGTATTTGGCTCGGTAATATATGCTGTACGAATATGCTTATTTTATATTTAGATAATTTCATATGTATCAGCATCGAACTTTTCAGGGTTTCAGGGTATGCTTAGTAATATATGGAGAAAAAAAGCAACTTGTCAAGATTTTGTCAAGATTTTTAAATATAGATGAAAAATTGGGGAAAAAAAGGTCTTGTTTCACTATTCTAAGTTTTGGAGTTTTTGTGAATCTGGTGAAATGATTTTCGGTTATATCTTGAGTTTGTGTTATTTAAAATGGTTTTTTAATACATAAATGGATTCAGGGGCACTAGAATTGTGCATAGTTCACAGCTCAAACTTGTGTTTCTAAAAAATCCCTAACTGATTTCCAGTAAATTTCACCATGAAATATAACCAAAAACACTCCAAAACATAGAACCCTAGACTACTACCCAAAAACAAAGAAAACAACCTGTCAAGATTTAGAAAAATTATTTTTTTTAAATGTTTAGTGTAAAACAAATTCTTATTTGATTTGTGGTGTGTAAAATTGGTTGTTTTTTTTAATAACAAAAGAGTACCATTGTTTCAAGCTTAGTTAAAAGATAAAATAGTTGAACAAATTGTTAGTTCGATGTTTAAGCTTTTGCTTACCTTTAAACATCTCTGCTACGTCTCTGCTAATTTTAAAGGCTTTTGTCTATTTTCCTTAGTATGAGATGGAAACCTTTACAACAAAGATAGTGAAGATGATGAAACAAGAAAAGCTTTTTGCATGGCAAGGTGGACCTATTATCTTGACACAGGTAAGTCCTTTTTGTTGTGATAGTTATTTACAACGTTTTGTGTATAGTAAAATGTGACTTTCTGATTTGATTTAGTTATGTGCAGATAGAAAATGAATACCAACAAGTAGAACAATATTATGGAGAGAAGGGAAAGTCATATGTGAACTGGGCAGTAAAAATGGCATTATCATTAAATACAAGTATTCCATGGGTGATGTGCAAACAAACTGATGCTCCAGACCCAATTGTGAGTATACTGTGTGTAATAATAAAAATCTAACTTTCCACATAACCCTTCTCTTTCCTTAGCAAGTTTCTATAATCTAATGCCATACTGATGTATGAATCAATTCTTATACTGATATATGAATCAATTCTTTTATAGATCAATACCTGCCACGATTTCTACTGTGACTATTTCCAACCTAATTCTCCAAAAAATCCAAAGATGTGGACTGAGAACTGGGCTGGATGGTAATGATTTGTAACCACCATTATAAGTTTGAATAAGGAAATGCCCCACAATCACCGTATCGTTCCATGTTGTAAGTTTGTATTTAAAAGGCAGTCAAGCTTGATTCATTAGTGTTAGTTTTAATTTTATCTACTCATGTAATGAGATTTTGTAGAATTTTGCAATGTTCCATGTTGTAAGTTTGTATTTAAAAGGCAGTCAAGTTTGATTCATTAGTGTTAGTTTTAATTTTATCTACTCATGTAATGAGATTTTGTAAAATTTTGCAATGTAAACATGCTCCGTAAATACTCACTGCTTTAAAGTTCCATTACATCTTCAATACAACTATGTTCTTGTTTAGGGTTAACTTAATAAGCAAGTCATGTTTTATTGATCCTCTTAACTAGAGTTTTTGTATCTTTTCTTCCATATTTGTGGAAGGAGATTATTCCTCACTGAAATGTTTGAATGGCTCTGACCTTTCAGAGGTTTCCGTCTTTGGTTGCATGCCATACCAGGAATCGAGCTGAGAACAGACAATGAACCATTTAAGGTGATTTTAGCTTGTATTTGGCTCGGTAATATATGTTGTACGAATATGCTTATTTTATATTTAGATAATTTCATATGTATCAGCATCGAACTTTTCAGGGTTTCAGGGTATGCTTAGTAATATATGGAGAAAAAAAGCAACTTGTCAAGATTTTGTCAAGATTTTTAAATATAGATGAAAAATTGGGAAAAAAAAGTCTTGTTTCATTATTCTAAGTTTTTGAGCTTTTGTGAATCTGGTGAAATGATTTTCGGTTATATCTTGAGTTTGTGTTATTTAAAATGGTTTTTTAATACATAAATGGATTCAGGGGCACTAGAATTGTGCATAGTTCACAGCTCAAACTTGTGTTTCTAAAAAATCCCTAACTGATTTCCAGTAAATTTCACCGTGAAATATAACCAAAAACACTCCAAAACATAGAACCCTAGACTACTACCCAAAAACAAAGAAAACAACCTGTCCAGATTTAGAAAAATTATTTCTTTTAAATGTTTAGTGTAAAACAAATTCTTATTTGATTTGTGGTGTGTAAAATTGGTTGTTTTTTTTAATAACAAAAGAGTACCATTGTTTCAAGCTTAGTTAAAAGATAAAATAGTTGAACAAATTGTTAGTTTGATGTTTAAGCTTTTGTTTACCTTTAAACGTCTCTGCTACGTCTCTGCTAATTTTAAAGGATTTTGTCTATTTTCCTTAGTATGAGATGGAAACCTTTACAAAAAAGATAGTGAAGATGATGAAACAGGAAAAGCTTTTTGCATGGCAAGGTGGACCTATTATCTTGACACAGGTAAGTCCTTTTTGTTGTGATAGTTATTTACAACGTTTTGTGTATAGT
Source organism: Pinus tabuliformis (assembly GCA_031772625.1). Lineage (NCBI taxonomy): Eukaryota > Viridiplantae > Streptophyta > Pinopsida > Pinales > Pinaceae > Pinus > Pinus tabuliformis. The sequence goes on from CM062814.1 coordinate 731,908,932, forward strand.
AAAATGTGACTTTCTGATTTAATTTAGTTATGTGCAGATAGAAAATGAATACCAACAAGTAGAACAATATTATGGAGAGAAGGGCAAGTCATATGTGAACTGGGCAGTAAAAATAGCATTATCATTAAATACAAGTATTCCATGGGTGATGTGCAAACAAACTGATGCTCCAGACCCAATTGTGAGTATACTGTGTGTAATAATAAAAATCTAACTTTCCACATAACCCTTCTATTTCCTTAGCAAGTTTCTATAATCTATTGCCATACTAATGTATGAATCAATTCTTATACTGATATATGAATCAATTCTTTTATAGATCAATACCTGCAACGATTTCTACTGTGACTATTTCCAACCTAATTCTCCAAAAAATCCAAAGATGTGGACTTAGAACTGGGCTGGATGGTAATGATTTGTAACCACCATCATAACCATTATAATGTGTAATCTTCTCCTTCACATACAATGATTGTAAGAGAATAAAACATAGATGCAACTATGGAGAGATCCATGATTTCAGGGAAGAGTTTCCTGCTTATATATTGACCCCGCACCAGGTTGAAAGGGCCTAAATCATTCTTTATTCATGATTATTTAAATCCTCTGTTTTTGGTATTAATAATTTTTTCCTCTGTTTACTCGAATTAAAAAAATCAGCTACAACCTATTGCCAAGTAGAACTTGAGTATTTCTAAGTACAACGCCTTCTTGTTCATATTTCTTAAATACTGTTAATTCTCACCTCGGGCAATCTTTGACAACATAATGCCCTCTAGAAGCTTATAGAATCCAATTTTTAACATATTTTCACTCTTTTTATCACTAGGAGTGCTTAATTCAAACAATGGTGAGACCATTTGGATGTTAGAAACCTAATGCTAATTTTCTATTTGTCCCTAACCTAATGAATGTTAATATTGGTGATAACATATCTTTAAAATGAACATATTGAGTTAATTTCCCTTATATAAAGGTCTTCCTTATTTATTCATAATCTTTGAATTTCAATTACATCATTGTTCTCATCCTTTGTCAAATGTTCATCAAGCAATGTCAGAAGACATTATTGGCATCCATCAAGGACCTTAGGATAAACCTTATAAACTGAAAGCATGCAGTCTGTAACTAACATGAAATCAAAGTGTCAAATAAATTAATTTGTGCATTTGCTAATTGTGGTAACCCTCGCTCTTCAAATATTAGATAGTTCAAGCTTTGATCTCATGAAATAAATGTAACCTTACAAATTGCAGGGCACTAGTCTATTTTTGTGCTAAAGTTTATTGTGCATCATGTGATTTGATTATGACAAGGTTTGTAATTTGATTTATTTCTGTTGTTTGTACTTTGAAGGCTATTGCATCTTGGGGAGTTCGCAACAACATTGACTTTCTTTCTTTGTCTTATACATGACATGCTGAAGACATTATACAAGTAAGAAATATGACATAAAATCTACATTCTTGCTCATGTTTTGAGCTTGTGATGTTACTTCTAGCAACTATGATGGATCTCACATAAAATTTTCTGTCAAGCTGTTTTTCTAGAAACAAGTTATAGCAACACCGTCCATGCTTTTCAACAGATTGTGCGCCAAGAGGGCATCCATGCCCTCTTCAGAGGAGTAACAGCTAATATTATGTTAAGAGTAGTAAGGGCTGGAGTTCTTGCACTATATGATCATCTTCAGTGACTAGTTCTGAGTAAGTCGAACATGTCAATATTGATATGTAGTTGATGCATGGACAGTGTTTGACAAAATGGCTGAACGGGATGTGGTCTCATGGAATACTATGATTGTTGGATATACTAAAAATGGGTATTGTCAGGAGGCATTAAGGCTTTATGGCTGGATGCAATGGACAGCTATAGAGGCGGATCATGTTACCATTTCCAGTGTACTTGGTGCGTGTGCTGGCCTAGAAGCTCCGCAGCAAGGAAACGAGGTGCATGGCCATGTAATTAGAAATGGGTTTGACCTAGAGAACCCCATAGGGAATGCTCTTCTTACTATGTTATGAATGTCCTAGCTTCTACACATGTTTCATTCCCTACATTAGTGTTCCTTGGCCTTGATTTATAGTATATTGGAAAAGGTTATGAGATATTTTACAATCTTAAGCCCAATGCACGCCTTCTCATGTAACAATCACATTGTCCAAGATAATTCAGTTTGTGAGATAAATTTTGTATCTTTTGGGTGAATTATGTTAGGGCAGTTAGAACCTGCCATGCATATCTTCTCTTGAAATCTTCTACACGTAACCTTAAATAATTATGCTCGAAATACCATCTATATCAATGAAATATGATCACATGACGTGTCACCATTGGCATACCACCCAACAACACTGCATTATGCAAATTTCTAGCAATATTATACTCAATGTAACCCCTATTCGACATTTTTTGTAAAATTATGGCCAATATGAAGAAATGAATTAGGTAGAAATTCAATCTGTCTTATGAAAATGTCACTAACTATCCAGGTATGTTTTTGCTATGTATGCACCCTAGATTACACTGATGCTATGTATGCACCCTAGATTAGACATCAAATATTTTACTAATCCCCTCTGCTTTTGCATTTTTCCATTTTTCTCTATCAAACATATGCTTGTCACAAAAGGCAAGTAATTGCTTATGCTTGCAGTCACACTATTTTTTATGAGACGATTTGCAATTAGCATTACAATAATCAGTGCAAGAACAAAGTCCATTCGAGAAACAATGGAAACAATTTGCATCTCTCACAACAATTCGCTTCCCGGTGATCATCAGAATGAGCTTTGTGGCATTGTGGCAACGCCTTGAAACGCGAAGGTTCTTCGTAATATGAATAGATGATCTAGCCATTTGTTGATGATAAAAAATAAACATCGGTAAAGAAACAATATTGCTTAAAAATTTGACTTCTTTCTTCTATGCTGTTGTTTCTTATGTCATTTGCATAAAATTTTGACTTCTTTCTTCTATGTTGTTGTTTTTTATATCATTGTCTTACGGCGTTTCCTTTGCAACATGTGGTGCAAATGCTAGTCTTAGTCAGGTTACATGCTACTTTCTTCTTCGTCTTCTTTAACTTATACTAAATATTCCAACTTCTCAAATTAAAGAAAAAATAATACCTCAAATATACCTGGCCGGAAATGAAAAAATGTATTTTAAATAAATAAAAATACTTGAGTAATGTATCAAAAGAAGCTAGCAGGTTCTACTCCGGCAACCTATGATTTAGTAAGGAGCACCAACAGGTTTCGATCATGCAACCTAACACTCAACATTCGATACATTCTCCACGATCCACTATATAAGGAGGCCACAACGTTGTCTCATACGTAATTGTTTTTTTTTAACTTAATTAAAATAATGGTGAAAAAATAAACATATATTTATTAAGGTATTATATGATATTGATCTATAATTTCCTAAGTGATAATTTTAAAATAGTTTGATTTTTATGTAAGTTTTATAGTCTAAAAACCAAATCCACTAATATTGGTAGAAATAAAAAATTATTTTAAGACTTTGAGTTATAAGATTTAGGTGGTAAGTCAAAAAGGGGATTTAATTGGTGGTGTTTATTAACTTTATTTTAGTTATATGTTAAGTTTATTTAAAATAAAATTTTCGATTTCGTAAATAATAATAATAAGTGTAAATGAAATGAATATTTGGCTAGAAATATTCTTGTTAGAAATATAGAGTTGCAAATAAGTACTCCTTCCACTAAAAATGTATAGATGTATATAAAATTGAAAATTTAATCGAGTAGCTTAATATATATGGTTGATATTAGCTTGTATTACATTGTGCAAATAAACATAAAATTAATAATAAAGAGTTTATGGAATATTATTTTTATTTCCGAAAGTATTATTGAATAATGTCAAATTTGGAATAATTACAAAATATAGATTTTATATTATAATTCAAGAAAACCATAAATTTTATTGATTCTTTTATATTTAGGGTGTTTAATTAAAATATATTTAGTTAATATATATTTTGCATCAATTAGACAACCGGTTGTTATTATTACGTGTTTAGTTTACCTTAAAGTTATATCTATGATATGATTTGGATTGTGGGTTTTGAATTAGTGTTCAAAATGAAGGACCGATTATACTGAATTATTAGACGTGGAGTTAATGAGAGTGGTTTGAATTTTAATGTTAAAATTTGTTGCCAAATTTAAGGGTTGTGTTACTAGTAAGAAATAATATTTATTAGATTTACACTAATATCCTCTAAAAATGCATTTCCCTTATGGAGTAATTAGAAAGGATATGAGGACAATACATAGATGTTTATGAAGATTAAGGAGGAGAATGGGGTGCATGAAATTACTTTTAAAGTTTAAGATGTACCAAAGTAAAAAGAAGATATTGCTAGGGTATATTAAAAATGGACTAGGAAGATTGGTACAATAAAACAAGTGACATTGACATTGAAAAGAGGCCATTAGATATGGAGATATATACAACCACATTATATGTGGAATTGGTTAACTAAATAGAGGAAGGAATGAGACAATAGTTATTTAGGAAAGATGAGGAGAAATGATAATTGATAGAATAGTAGTACCATTTACTGTTGAAAAAACCAGCAAGAAAGTCTCAATTTGATTTTTCCTTGGTCAAATTGGAAAAAAATGAATTTCCACATCAACAGACAACTTGGATGCAATTGACTTGTGTGACGTGGCTTGTGTCACCTAGTTTACATAGTAAATTTGAGTTAGAGGAGTTGGAGTTTAGTGAAGCATGTGTGATTGCTAATTTGTAGTAATCATTAGGGGAATTTTTAGGTCTAAAATGGGGCTCCTAAGGAAATTATAAAATAATAGTGGAAATAATAAAATAAGATTAAATTACATCATTAAATTTTGGAGAGATAAAAGGAAAAGCTATTTCTTCAATTTGTTTTTAGCTAAACTAGTTATAACTGTTGGAGGAACTGGTGGAAGGTTAGTTACACAATGAGACTTGAGTGTGAATCAGTGATCATCCATTTAAGTGAACAATCAACCATAAATAGCTAGTGCATGTAGAGAATTCGAGTTCCCCAGTTGTGGTGGAGATTCCAAGGTAGTGTAACATCAATTGTAGACTACCCTTGAGTGTATAGGTGTTGCATGGAGTCAAATGATCAACCTTCGGAATTGTGAAATCATTTTGGAAGATATTCCTAAATAATATGGGCCTAATTTTCTTAGGAATTGCACAAGGAAATAGGTGCTCAAGCTAAGGAAAAAATTGGTTGATTATGGGTTTGAGCTTCTTAGTGAGAAGACATATAGGTTATGCACTTGCATGTGGAGCTCAGGTTTAGCTAGCAATTGTAATACATATCTATTGATCAGATTAATGCAAGAATGCATGGGGGTTTTTAGCAGATTATTTTCCCCTGGAAAAATACTATGTGCATGTGTGTTATTTCTCATTGCACGTATGTCATTGATGTTCTAAATTGTGAATTGAATTCCAAACAATAGTGGAGTAGGATTGTGTCTTATAATTTAGATTAAAATTTCATGAGTAATTACAACTCTACACCCTAATTTCTACATGGTATAAGAGCAGGATTCACATTAGAATGGGGTATTTCGAAGTTGTTCCTTAAGAGGTTTGAATTTGTAGTTCAGTGTAGCACGATCTCTTCAAAGTTGGGAAGACGATCTTCAATGGGCTAAGGCTAGAGTATGCCTTGAAAGGCAGCTCTAATTTCATTTCCTGGAAGGATCACATGGAGGTGGTATTGCATGACAATGGATTTCTAGAATATGTCAAGGGAGATATTGCAAAACCATAGACATCTGATGCATAGAACCTAGCCCAATGGAAGAAAGATGTAGACAAGGAAAGGAGAATAATCTTGGAGGGAGTTCGAGACCACATTGTCTCAAAGGAGAATAATCTTGGAGGGAGTTCGAGACCACATTGTCTCAAATATCCATGGGAAATAAACTCCTTACGTAATGTGGTAGGAACTCAGAGATCTATTCCAGAATAGCATTGACCATAGGAAACTGGCACTTAGGGATAAACTTCGAAATATCAAGATATAGAAGTATGGCACTATTCCATAGTATTTGAGTAGGTTCACACAAGTTCGTGATGAACTTGGTGGGCTTGGTGTTAATGTTATAGAAGATGACTTGGTAATCCTAACCCTTCTATGCCTTCCCAAGAGCTGGCATAACTACTAAGATTCAGCGAACGATGTGGAGAAACTACTAAATTGGGAACACTTATGGTCTGATTTGGTACAAGAGTAAATAAGGCGGAATACCAGAGATGGGAATTCATCTAAGGATGAGGATGAAGAAAACTTTTCATTAGTTAGAAAGGGAAAGAAGAGAAAAAGGAATAATTCTCAAACCAAACCACAATCTAGCCAAGGGCACAAGAAGAAATATTTGTTTAAAATTAAATGCTTTAGTTGTCATGAATTCGAGCACTATACCACGAAGGTCCACAAAAAAAGTCGGGCAAGAGTACCTCAGGAGGAGTAACAAGTGAAGCCTCAGCTAACACAGCGATGGGGAGCATGTGGTACTTGGACTATGGTGCCTTCTTCCACATGACAGTGTGTTGATAGTTTTTCAATGATTAGCAGGAGAAATATCTCCATAGGCATATTGAGTTAGGGGATGATGGAAGGTACATCACGACCAACATTGGCATAGATACCTCTAAGAGGGAGTCGGGCTCCCCTCTGAGACTAAAGGATGACATGTTTTTTCAAGGACTAGAGAAAAATCTCATCTCTATTGTAGTTTTTGAAGGTCTTGATTATGAATCCATCATGAAGAATAATGTTTGGGAAGTGGTGAGAAGACCAACATATAAACTAGTTGTAGGTTCGAGATGGATCTCCAAGGTAAAGCATGCAACATTTGGAAGCATAGAGAAGTATAAGGCCAGTTTTGTGGCCAAAATATTCTCTGAAGTTCAGGGAATTGAATATGAGGAAGCCTTTGCTCCCATAGCAAGTCATTCATCCATTAGATCAATTCTAGGATTGGTTGCACAGATGGGGTGTAAGATCCACCAGATGGATGTAAGAACAACATTTCTCAATGGATTTATTGAGGAGGAGGTGTACATTGAGCAACCATAATGTTTTGAGAAATCTGATCAGGAGTCTCATGTGTGCAAACCCAAGTGAGTGTTGTACGGTCTCAAACAAGCACCCCATGCTTGGTACACCAGGATTGATAACTATCTCACTAGTTTGGGCTTCACCAAAAGTGAAGTAGATGCAAAACTCTATCACATATTGGTAGAAGGTAAATTTCTTATTATTGTCTTATATGTTTATGATTTAATTTTAACTGGTGATGAGAAATTGATCAGATATTGCAAGGAGGACCTTGCAAGGGAATTTGAAATGAAGGACATGGGTCTCATGTACTACTTCCTCAGGCTGGAAGTATGGCAAGGCGATGGGGAACTATTTGTGTCTCAAGGAAAGTAGCAAATGAGATATTACAAAGATTTTGCATGGAGAGATGTAAACCCATGGAGACACCTATAATGACCATATGGAGGAATGAGGATACCACTGCAAGTGAGGAAGTATATGCTACCATTTATTCATAACTAGTGGGTTCACTAATGTATCTTATTAGCACATGACCAGTTATGTGTTATGCATTCAACTGGCTAAGAAATGCTATGGTTAGGCCAACCAAATTATTTTGGAAGGAAATTTAGCATGTTCTACAATACCTCATAGGCACTACCCAATTTGGACTATGGTACAGATAGACAAAGGGAGTGAAGCTGTGTGGCTTCACAGATGCAGATTGGGCGGGGGGGTCCATTAGACTGGAAGAGTACATTAGGTGGAATTTTTAGTGTTGGGGCTGTAACTATTTCCTGGTAAAACGGGAAGAAAATATATGTGACACTGAGCTCAAAAGAAGCATAATACATGGTTGCAAGTCAACAAACATGTGAGGCGATATGGATGAGAAATATACTTGTGGGACTGTTTGGTCAGATGATGGATCCAAATGTGATCTATTGTGATAATCAGAGTTACATCAAGATCTCTAAGAATCATGTATTTCACAATTGATCCAAGAATACATATATTTGGTATCACCATTTACGGGATTGTGTGTAGTGGTATATAATGTCACTGCAACACATTCCGACAAAGGAACGAGATGCTGACATTTTAACAAAAGATTTGTCAAGAGGGAAGTTTGAGTTCAGAATAGAGGTGGTTGATAATCCATTTCTTTCTAAGAGGGGGTGTTGAAAAAATGCATCAAGAAAGTCTCAATTTGATTTTTCCTTGGTCAAATTGAGAAAATTCGAATTTCCACATCAACAAACAACTTGGATGCAACTAACTTGTGTGACATGGCTTGTGTCACCTAGTTTGCTCAGTAAATTTGAGTTAGAGGAGTTGGAGTTCATTTAGGCATGTGTGATTGCTAATTTGTAGCAATCAGTTCAGTTATTTCAAGTTGTTTTTAGTTAAACTAGTTCTAATAGTTGCAGGAACTAGTGGAAGGTCAATTGTGTAGTGAGACTTTAGGCTAACTCAATGATCATCTAGTTAATTGATCAATGACCTGAAAATATCTAGTGCATAGAGAATTCGAGTATCCCAATTGTGGTGGAGATTCCAAAGAATTCTAACATCAGTTGTAGACTAGTCTTGAGTGTACATGTCTTGCATGTAGCTAGATGATCAACATTAGGAATTTCACAATCATTTTTGAGGAAATTTCTAAATAATAAAGGCCTAATTTCCTTAGGAATTGTGAAAGGAAATACGAGCTCAAGATGAGGTGGAAATTGACTAAGTCTAGGTCAGGGATTCTTAGTGAGAAGAGAGAGGTTATTCACTTGCAGGTTGAGCTTAGACCAAGCTAGCAATTGCAATACATATCTATTCATCATATTAATGCAAGCAACCACAAGGGTTTTTAGTAGATTGATTTCCCTTGGAGAAATACTCTACGCATGTGTGTTATTTCTGATTGCATTTTTGTGATTGATGTTCTAAATTGTGAATAATTTGACTTCCACAGAGCAGTAGAGTAGGATTGTGTCTTGCAATTAAAATTTCATGAGTACTTACAGTTATAAACGATAACTTCTACATTTACTAAAGTACATGACAATGAAATCAAAACTAAAAGTAGCATATATTAGTATAGTATGTAGCGACTCCTGGAAAGACTATAAACCTATTATTAGAATAAGAAGATGGAAAAAAAAGTATAAAGAGAAAATGATTCTAAGAAATGAAGGTAAGTTCCTAAGCTTAATTTCCATTGTTATCGTATATAGTCCATAGTCCAACTTGAAGAAAGAAACATCTATGATAAATGAATTCATGTGGTATTGATTTGGCAACTTGATGAGATAAGAAAATCATGTGAGGATGAACAATGATAATTTCCAAGTGATGAATTATCACTAAGAATGAATAATACTTTGTGCAAGTGAATTATATATTATAGAAAATTAAACCATGATGGTGATTGAATACAACGGGTTTGGAATGGGTAAGCCAAGGGTGTAAACTGATGTAAAATCAATGGATTTTAAATTTACTCTTGATGTTTTAAAGAATGATTGTATAACCAATAATATCTTAATGATGAATTTCACTAAAATTCCTTGGGAGGGAAGAATACATGACTCGAAATTAGGGCTCAAGACAATGAGGATCATTTTTAATCTAACAACGTACTTGAATTACTATAGCTATTATGTAAATTTTCAACTTCCTAGTTCAAAGGAGTAGAAATGATTATTGAAAAGTAATTGATATATTGATGAAAACATGACAGTGATAGTATTGATGAGATAACCTAGGTCCTAAATGGATGTTGAATAATCTTGTCGTTGGTATTCATTTTTATACAAGAAAAATGAAATTGCGTTCTCTTTTATGAATTGCGATAAGAAAGTTATATTGTATTATTGCTATATATTTGATGTGCATTGAGATGATTATCATATTTATGATGTTATGATATGAGGTTATATTGGTATGTTATTCCATTTATTATGTGATGACATGTTGTATCTTTGACACAAATATATTGAGGCTATAACTTATGGTGGTATTTCATGAGGTGAAGCATGTGGTAATTACATGCAGTTCGTTATTATTTGAAATGTTGTGAGTAACAATGGTGTTATTTTCCCACGATGACATGAAAGACTTGGCATGTGGATTATTTTCCATGATACTATGATGTTATAACTAATGCATTAGTTGCATGTTGAGACATGGTAATTGGAAGGAAATCCACAAATGGGTCGAGAGGGCCAGTTTATTTGATGATCTCGTGGGAGCCCATACCTATGAGGGAGAATATGTAACACCATATGTGTTGGGGATAGATTCAATTAAGACTACATATGTTAGTGTTTCCTTTGTCTTGTATATCTCTTAGTGGGTAACACTTGAAGGGATATGGGACCATCTTGAAGAGGTTGAGTGCATGATATTGGTTTGGGATGCTGAAGTCCTAAGGGGGTGTGAGAAATTTGATGCTTGGGGTTGTGTGCCTTAGTGAGTGTGGAGGGAGTGGGTTAACCTTGAGAGATGCCTGGAGTCATTGAGTAGTGGGACTAGATGCTTGCCTTGGGGTAGATGAAGTCTACGCCTTCGCGTGAACCTTAGGGCCAGCATTGGGCTATCGTATATACTGATCAGGGTTTATGCTTGGTTCCGAAAGTTGGGAAAAATGACAGAGATTCCTTTGGATTTCCCTGATGATGTGTATAATTTCGATGCCTTCTCATATACTAGCTCAAAAGAGGGTGTAGAACAAACATGAAGTAATAAATAACTAAATAAAATAAAATAAAAAGTTAAATGATTCAACTTAACTTCACGATAAAGTTCCTTAAATAGAGGGAGTACCTAATGCCTCGTAATAATAATAATAATAACAATAATAATGATGATGATGACAAATGAAATAATATTAATATATAAGTAAATAAAACAATAAGTAATAAAGAAAAGATAATACTAATAAATAAACAACAAATAATAACGGAAAGATAATAATGCTAAATAAATAGTAAATAATGGAGAAAATATAATAGTAGTAAATAAATAATAAATAATGAAGAAAATATAATAATAGTAAATAAATAATAAAGAATGAAGAAAATATAATAATAGTAAATAATAATAATAATAATAATAAAATTAGGTTTTAAAGAAATAAATATAAAAAAAAAACTATAAAAATAGTAAGAATAAGTAAAGTTACCAAAAGAAAAATAAAACAAAATAAGATAAGAAATAGTTAAGTTAAGAAAAATATTGAATTAAGTAAAACTTAAAACAAAGAAATAAAAGTTGGCATGTTGAAACATAGATTGTGTGCATGTAGATTCCTTTCCAATCCCTTTCCATTTTTGGAATTGTTTGTTCTATTTAATGGACCGAAAAGGGGATGAGAAACATTCATTCATTTTTTTGGAAGAAGAGTGTTGTGAGACAAGGATTCCCTAGCAATAGTAGTTGATTGAGGGCTTGAGGTTGGCCAACTGTAGAAATATTATGTGTAGTTGAGCCTATAGTTGGGTGGAGAGTCATCCCAAAAACTTTGTTACATTTAGCGAAATTCAAATATCGTTGAAATATGAAATCCAAAGATTATTGTCATTATAGGTAAGTCATCTCTACTCACGTTTTATGAAAATTCTATGCTAATTAGTTGAATAGTTTGTGTGTTGATCATTAATCGCATAATTGGCATAATTAGTTGTATATTTTAATTGAGGGTTGTTATAGATTACTTGGAATTTTTCAGATGATATTTCAAAGAGAGCTGTGAGGGATTGAACAACATTTAAATACATGCCTATTTCTCTTTTTCCAAATGGCCCAAATAATGAATCCTAAAAGAAAAAAACCATATCTTGTTAAGGATAGGATTAGAAAAATGTGTGGCTCACCATTTTTCAATGGTGTTCGGTATGTTGGCAAATCTCAATCAGAGCAATTTAGGAAACCCTCTAGGGTAAGCCAAAGGCTATTAGAGTAGCGGGGCATTAAAGAGATGTTACATGTTTTCATAATTGAGGTTGCATAGAGAGCATTGTGGAGGACCCATGTAATTTCATGTTTGAGTATTGTCCAAGGCCAAAAAAATATTTTATTATCTTTATTTAAATTAATTTTACCAAAAAAACAACTTATTGTTTATTATTATAATCTATTTATTTAATTTACAATTTAAAATGATAAAAATTAAAAATCTATAGGAAAACACATTATTAATATAGTAAATATATGTTTATTAAACACATTATTAATATAGTAAATATATGTTTATTAAACACATTATTAATATAGTAAATATATGTTTATTAAGATATATGAGACATATTAATATTATCCATATGGTTATTGCTAACCGAGCAAGAAGAAACAAGAATTCAATGGAGGCATAATCAAATGGTGTCTAACATAATTAGAGTGATGGGGTTTTTTATGGAAGAGATAACATCAATGCACAAAAATGAGAATGAACTCTTTTGCCTCCTGCAACAAATTGAAGAGATATAGTAAAAAATTAGCACGAGGATTTCTTATCCTTCAACTTCTAGTAATGAAATGAACACATTTAAACAAAATTTCCCAAACCTTAATTCAACCATATCCTCTAAAAAGAGGGATGAAAGCTGGATGATAACATGCAAGCTGGATGATAACATGCATTTGTTTGATAGTTGATATGCTAGTTTGCAATTGTTATAAGATTTCTTTTGGTATCTTTGCATATATATGCCTACAGGAATATGTTAGTATAAGGGTAGTAATTTTTTTTGGAATATTGGATATACCAAAGATAAGTACAGAAGGTATTTACAAATGAAACCAATTACTCTTATGGTGTAAAATACGTTCTCACTCTCTTATATATATATAATTTACACTTTTATATTATTTAATATTTGTTTTATGTATTACAATTTAATGAAGTATATATATAGGCTGATAAAAACCTACTAATTATAACATTAATAATAAAAGACATAATTTATTTATTTTTTATATTTAAAATTATATATATATATATATATATATATATATATATATATATATCTTTAAAACTATTTTCATACATAACTCACAGTTTTCCCTACTCACCCTCATGGTTTGTCATGAGGGAAACCAAACTAGCGATGGTGAAGGCAATTGAATTGTATCTAAATCATCAAAATTCTCTTGATATTCTACTTCTAAGAAACTATATGAGAATAGTACCAAAATTGTTAGATGTCATTTGCCAATTAGAATTGTCCATACATTAAACTATAAAAGAAAAGAAAATTTTGAAACCAAAACATAAGCCAAGAATATTGGACAATCATCATTTGTTAGAAGATGTTGCTTGGGCCAAACCTTAAGAAATTTATCCTGCTTGATATTTGAAGTCACATTAAAGGTGACCTTCTATATATGCCAGGTGGGTATCGAGGATGACCAAGTAGGAGAACTTATAACATTGGACTCTTTGGATTCCATTGAGGCATGCAATGATTTCATTGTAGTCCCTATTTTCTTCTTTGAGCACCCATCCTAAGAGCATCATCATTTGTCAATTGAGGGTGATGGAATCAAGGTATTGGTCATGATTCCTCTACTGTCGCTAAGGTATGAGACCTATCGAAAAAATTTAGTTAAAATCTTAGTGTCAGAATAGGATTTGCGGTCAGTGGCGGCTAAAGCTTTTAATTATTGGGATTCTGCCTAGATTTTGAGTGGTGTAGTAGAATGAAAGATAGTAGTGGAAAAATGGGATTGACTCAAAACACGAGGTCTTCCCAAAGGGAAATGACCTCCAAACCCTCGGTAATGTTCATACATTAGAAAGGCATAGCATTTGGAAGTAGATAGGGAATAAGGTTGGAAAACCCATAGAGGAGGCACAAACTAGTGAATGAAGCCAAACTAAACCAATATTGAACCATGTGGAGACTTATGGCCTATGTCCAAGATGACTAGGGAACAAGGTAAGGTAGAAGTGTTGGCGGAAGGTCTTAGGGCTAGTTCTGGGAGGGGACAATGGAAAAAATTCAACAAAACAATCCAAAAGGTTTCAACACCACCAAGACACCCCATAAACCATAAACATAATTCTAACATGGATAGAAAGTAAAGATGGAAAATTTTCAAACATTGGACATAGGATTAGTTACCCTTATGTTGATGGCCCATCGGGCTCTAAAGTGTTGTTGTTGATATATCCCACTCCTTTGGATGCTAAAAATTCTAGGCTGAAAATCCCTACAACATATCCGCCACTCCAGACTCAAAACTTTGTCAAAATATGGATGTAGTAAGGTTCTAATCTAAAGAGGCTTGGGCTTCCATAAACCAATGAGCCAGAAAAGCCAACGTGTGTGGTGGAAATATCCCACTTGTAGATGGGAGTCACCTCATATGCATCTTATAAAAACTCAAAGAAACGATAGGAAAGGAAAGAGCACTCAACAAAAGCAAAAAATTTCATTTTAATGTGATGGAATGTTAAGTCTATTGGCATGTTTTAGTGCATGGGATGCGATGGCCATGCCATCTGCCCCTCTTTAATTCAAAGAAAGGTGGCAAGGAGACAAGTTTCCTCCCCCCAAACGAATTTCCATTGACTCAATATTCAACACACCAATTGAGGATATCTATAAAATTATATTAAATTAATCAATTTCATTTATTATATGTGTGTATGCGTGTGCATAGTTTAACTAATAAACATAATTTTTTTGGCCAAATTCCAATAATACAATCTCTAGTAAGATTGTGATTTTTTTTTGTTTGAAATACTATTTTGAATTCATAAATGGATTCAACACCATGAAAACCCTGTGAAGGACTTGATCTTTGCAAATTAAAAACCTCAAAACTTATGATTTTTAAAATTTACATTAGATTTTGAAAAAAAATGACCAGAAACAAATTGCTTGAAAAATAGTCATTTCATCTATTACTTACACTACATGAAACACTATTCTTTATTTTCCATAAATTATTAAATAAACTTTTCAACTTTTTCTAACATATCCATTTTCTTCTCCTTTATTATAATATTTTAAATAACCTGCTAACTTTTTTTGATTCAGTATTCTTATTCATAAATATGTTTAAAAAATTATTTACCAATTTCATTTCTTTAAAACAAAATTGCCAATACCATTTGCAAAAAAATATATTTAAAAAATTATTTACCAAATTCATTTCTTTAAAAAAATAATTGCCAATATCATTGGCTTCTTCAAAGATTTACCCTGTGAAATCTTCTTTTCCAATACGCACCTTATCGTACATGTCCAATTTCTCTGGAAATTTTGATAAACAATTTTTCATAATTATTCATGATTGGAAAAATATGAAAGTAATGTGTCTACCATCCACTTTTAAAAATTATTACATATATCTCCATACGTATACAAGCAGTGAAATGAATTTGTAAAATATGCATCATAGTATATCTAAGTATTTATCTCAAATAAAACTTTCCACTACAAAGTTTGGCAGTGTAATCTTTGTTCAATTAAACATCTTCAAAATAGGCTCTTCTTAATCCATTTCGAAATTGGTATCATTATATTTATTTAATTAGTTACTTCAAAATAAGTTTTTAATTTTTCTGGTTCAAAAGTTGTATTTTACAGTTTAGTATGAGTGTGATTTATGATTTTGTTGGTATTCTATGTGAGTGGATATGTTTTTTTTTTATAATAAAAATAAAATATTTAAAAAAAAACACGGAAGATATTAATAAATAAAAATGAATATATCTATTTGATATGAAAAAGATATAGTAAAAATATTTCACTTTTACTGTCAACCATAAATAAAATATTTAAATAATACAATAATTAAACTCTCAACCATATATTAAATATTTAGATATTTATGTGTAATAAATTTTTTTTTCTATTAAAATAACTAAAAATAAGAAAACCATGTAGTTTTACTTTGAAATATTAAAAAAAACTTAAATAAAATACTTGAATATATTCACATGGTTTGTGGCTCAATTCTCTCTTATGACTTCTCGGCGGCTCATATTCACGTTGTGAAACTTCGTATTATCTCTTGGAGGTTAATCTCTGCAGCATATATTAATCTGTGTTGCAAAAAGTACATTTAATTTTGCAGCTACGACATATATTATCTCTATTGCATTAACTCCTCTTTGTGACATATATTCACGTGTTGTAGGGTTCAATACTTCTTTGTGGCTCGTATTCATGTGTTGTGTTTTCTATTATCTCTTGGAGGTTAGTCTTTGCAACACATATTAATCTTTGCGAAATATATTATCTTCGAGGCATAAATACATTCATCTATGTGTAAAATATTATCTTTGCGAAAAGTGTGAATTAATAAGATACTTCTGTGGTGTTGATCACATAAAATTTGTAGTGTGGTGATCTTGCTCGAGGTTGCAACATTGATATATACTTATTTTTTATGTGGCTTTGATCTTTATTGAGCTCACTTCAAGTTGTTGTCAAGTCTAAGTAGGGGTGGTAGGGGGTGGTTTTCAGAGTGAATTTTCTTTTGCAAATATTTCATGTGCAAAAGTTTTATTTATGTTTATGTTTTTTTTGTTTTAACATTATTTGTTTAAATTATGAATACTTTTGCCCGTATGTCTAAGTATTTATTTAGTAAAGTGAGGTTAAGAAAAATCACTCTAGAGAGTCTTTATGACCATATTGACTCTATAGAAAAGTGAAAAGAAGATATAGTAAGAGAACTTAAGCTATAATTATCTACCAGCCTAGATCTATCTTAACCCAAATCTATCAAGCGTCGAGAGGGATCCAATCTCTTGAGGTGCAAACCTCTTTTTTGAGTGAAAAACTTGAGGAAACGTTTGCACCTCGAGAGATTTGATCCCTCTAAGCGCTTGAAAGATTTGGGTTAAGATGGATCCAAGCTAGTCATATAACACTATATAATATCTATATTTGTACATATGTCTCTCTTCTTATTCCCTCTCTCTATCTTACCCCACAAACATACACACCCTCTCTACATATCTATCTCTCTCTCCCCCCTCTTCCTCTTTGTCTCTCTCGTTTCCCTCCCACACTCCTCTCTCCCTCTCTCTCTCCATCGCTCCCTTGTCACTCCCTCCCCCTGTCTACCTTTTTCCCTCTACATCTTTCTTCTTCCTTCCCTCTCTCTCCCCCTCCAACTCCATCTCTCTCTCCTTCTCTCTCTTGAGTCCTATCTCTACCTTTCTCTCACACCTCCCTTTGTCTCTCTGTTATGAAGCCAACTCATGAAAAGATAGAAAAGATAAACCAATGACTTCAAAATCAACCTCTTTGAGGGGGAAACCTCCTTTACATTACACAAATGAAAAACCTCCTTTTTATATATAGGAGGCTAAGGGGTCACAATATAATCAAATTTGACATAACAATAATAATATAAGGGCACAATAATAACAATAGTGGGCTTCTATGGGGCACAATAGTAACAATATGGGGACAATAGGGGTACAATAATAATAATAAGGGCTACAATGACAATAGTAATGGGGGAATCACTAGTATTATAAAGACCTAACATGCCCCTCTCTTTCAAAAAAGTGTTGTCCTCAATGCTTGCATATTTCTGGATGCTTCTGTATAAAATTCTCATCCGTCCATGTGGAATCTTCAGTGGGTAAGTTCTTCCACTTGATGAGATACTCCAAAATTGATCAATTTTGTAGTTATCGAGTTCTTGTTTCTATGACTCTTTCAGGTTCCAATATGATTTTTCCTTCCTCATCCAGTTCCTGAAAATATTGTTTGAACTGGGAGCTTGTCACCTATAACCTTCTTTAAGGATGAAACATGGAAAACTAGGTGCACCTGGGAAGCTGCAGGAAGCTCCAATTTGTATGCCATAGTAGCAATCTTTTGCAAAAACTTGTATGGATCATAATACTTTGGTGATAATTTATTATCCTTCTTAGCTTTCTTGAGGGACATTTGTGTATATGGTTGTAGCTGTAGGAATACCTAGTCACCTACATCAAAACTTCTTTTGCTGTGATGTTGATTTGCCTGTTGTTTCATTCTATTCTGCGCCAAAGTGAGGTTATACTTTAAGAGTTGGAGAACTTGTTGTTGATGCTAGATGTGATCTTCCACTGCTTGAACCTTAGAATTTTATCTTAAATATGATATGATGGATGGTGGATGATATCCGTAAAGTGTCGTAAATGGGGTCATTTTTGTTGCAGTATGGAAGGAAGTGTTATACCACCATTTAGCTAGAGACAACCATTTCACCCATTGTTTATGTTTATCAAAGACAAAGAAAAAAAGATATCCTTCCAAATATTTGTTTACTATCTCATTTTGCCCATCAGATTGAGGATGAGAAGATGAGATATGAGCTAGCTGATTACCAAGACAAGAAAATAATTCTGTCCAAAAATTTCTAGTGAAAATTGGATCTCTGTCACTTGCAATAATCTTTGGGTTTCCATGTAGCTTCTGAATTGTTTCCATAAATGCAGTAGAAACTATATGAGCGTTAAATGGATGAGATAATGCACAAAAGTGTGCATGCTTGGTAATTCTGTCAACTACCACCATGATGACACTCTTTCCTTTGGAATTGGGTAAACCTGAGACAAAATCCATTGAAACCTCCTCCCAACATTGGCTTGGAATGGATAAAATTTGTAACAGACATGGGTTCTCAATTATTTAAACTTTATTTTGTTGGCAAACCGAACATTCTGCCACAAAATTTTGAATATCTAATTTAAGGCCATCCCAAAAAAAATCCTTCTTAAGCCTCTGGTAAGTTTTTGAAAATCCTGAGTGCTCTCCTAAGGGAGAAGTGTGCAATTCCATAAGAATATTTTGTTTGAATTGGAAATTCTTACCCAGGTATAAGCGATCTTTGTACCATAACAAATCATTTTTCCAACTAAATGTGTAAGATTTACTGGAATCTTGTTGTAGCTTTTGAATGAGTTCCCACACTTCTTCATCATTCTTCCATTCACCCCTTGCTTCATTTATCCAATCTGGTTAGATAATAGAAATGGCACAAAGCAATGCTTCCACATCCTCATCCTTTCTTGAGAGTACATCTGCCACAACATTTCTCTTCCCTTTTTTGTAGATGATTTCAAATTCATAACCCAACATCTTTGTGACCCATTTTTTCTACTCTTCTGAAGATAATCTTTGTTCTAAAAAGTATTTAAGGCTATCATGATCTGTTTTTACCTTGAAGTGTTTTCCCATTAGGTAGGGTCACCATTTATTAAGTGCATGTAGTATTGCCAATATTTCCTTCTCATAAGTAGCTTTGTGTAAATACTTTCGTTTGATTGGATGACTTTCAAAAGTAATGGGCATTTCTTCTTGCATTAAAACAACACCAATTCCATTTTCTAAGGCATCAAATTCCATAATAAAGGTTTTTGTGAAGTCTGATGTAGCTAAGAATGGTGCTTGGCACATTGCCTCTTTAAGATGTTCAAAGGGCTTCGTTGCTTCTAGAGTCCATTAAAATGAATCTTTCTTCAATAATGTTGTTAGAGGTGTATATATTCTCCCATAATTCTGAACAAACTTGCAATAATATCTTGTCAACCCAAGAAATCCTCGCGGAAGCTTTATGGATGTGGGGATTTTCCATTCCTTAATGGCTTTAATTTTCCTAGGGTCTACCTTAAGACCTTCATGAGATACAATATGACCCGGATATTCTACCTCTTCTACTCCAATGAAACATTTGGAGCTTTTTTCATATAATTGTTTCTCCTCCAATAGTTTGAGCACCCTGTCAACATGTTGAACATGATCCTCCCAAAAATTGTTGTATATTAGTAGATCATCAAAAAATACTAACACAAATTTTCTAAGGACGAGTTTGAAAATGGAATTCATCAAACCTTGAAATGTAGATGGTGCATTGTTAAGACCAAAAGGCATCACCAAAAATTCATAATGACCCTCATGAGTTCTAATTTCTGTTTTCGAAATGTCTCCAGTCTTCATTCTAATTTGATGATATCCTGAACGAAGATCCAACTTGGTGAAGTAAATTGATGCTTGCAATTCGTCCAATAATTCGTCAATGATAGGAATGGGAAATTTCTCTTTAATAGTGAGCTTATTGAGCTCCCTATAATTTATATACATGCGCCATGACCCATCCTTCTTCTGCACCAATACTACTGGAGCAGAGAAAGAACTTTGACTAGGTTGAATTATACCAGCCTCTAGCATTTATCCAACCATACATTCAATTTCACTCTTTTGGGCATATGGATATCTTTAAGGCCTGATGTTTGGAGGAACAAATGCTAGAATC
Source organism: Pinus tabuliformis (assembly GCA_031772625.1). NCBI lineage: Eukaryota > Viridiplantae > Streptophyta > Pinopsida > Pinales > Pinaceae > Pinus > Pinus tabuliformis. The sequence goes on from CM062814.1 coordinate 731,929,290, forward strand.
AAATGAATATCATGATCCTAATTAAAAATATGTGGGAGGCCTTTGGGAGTCTCAAATACCTTGGAATGATTGTCCAAGAATTTTTGGAGATCTGGAGAAATAGATGATTTCGATATGGGAACCTCTAGCGAACATAATTGTGAAATTACGCCTCTTTTTTCTTCCTTTAGAAGCCTTGTCATTATGTTAGAGCAGATTACCTTTCCTGGTTTCCCTGTGATACCCCTTAATTCAACTTCCTTTCCTTCTCAAGAAAATTTCTTGAAAATTTATTGAAAATTAAAAGCTATTGTACCCAAGGATTGTAGGCATTGGACTCCTAATACAACATCAACACCACCTATTAGAATGGAAAGGATTTGGCTATTCAATACATATTTTCGCATGGATAGATTAATATTATGGAACTTTCGAGAGCAATATATAATTCCTCCACTTGCGACCATCACTTGACACTCTGGTGCTGGATATAGGGAGCAATTCAATTACTTTGCTATCTAATAATGAATAACATTATGGGTACTGCCTGAATCAATCAACACTATTACCTTTTTTTTCTTGATATGTCCTTCTAACTTGATAGTTTGAGGAGTGGTAATTCCAGCCAATGCATTACAAGATATGGTCAGATTCATTTCTTCTTTCTCTAGTGTTTGTTACTGGTGTCTATTCTCTTCTTTTGACATTTCTTGTTCCTTTTCTTCCTCCTCTTCACAATCTATGTAAAATAATTTCTTCTTAGCACACTTATGAATTTTAGTGTATTTTCTATCACAACTATAACAAAGCCTTTTTTCTCTTTTTTTCTTCCAATTGTTGTGGTGTCAACCTTGTATGTTGTGGAAGGCTAGGGGCAACAACAATTCCATATTTATAGTTGTGAGTGGTAGGCTTCTTGGTTTCGATAATTTTGCTTTCCATTTTTCTTGCCAACCTGAATGCCTTCTCCAATGAATCAGGTTCCTAAAGGCAAAGATCATTTTGAATGTTATCCTTTAAAGTACCTATGAACATGTCAATCCTATGCTCCTCTGGAATATATTTTACCCTTATATTCAATTTTTTGAAGTCCTTAATGTGCTCCATCATTGAACCATTTTGTTTGATATTTATCAATTGGCTAAAAAAGGTGTTTTTTTTGTATCCTCATAACGTTCTATCATTTTTTCCGTAAAACTTGCCCAAGTGACAATTTGTTTATGAGATAAAAGCCATTGATACCATACAAACTGATTTGGTTCCAAATATAAAGTTGCAATGTGTACTTTTTGTGTGTTTTTCACATTATGGAGATCGAAATATTGCTCCATCTGTAGTATCCATGTTTCAGGATCCTTGCCATAAAACTTCCTCATATCGATCATTAGAACATGGTCTATTTTCAATCCACCATTAGAGTCTATGAAATCATGATTAACATTTATTTTTTTCTCATCATGAGTTTCTCTATGACCTTTTCGCGATTAGAAAGCCTTCTTGTAGTAACTTTGTCAAACCTTCCTTCCAACCTTCCATGTCCTTCTTCAAATCTTGAATGTTATCTTTCATACCATCCACAATAGCTTCCACACCTTTTTTTAAGCCATCAATATTATCTTCCATGCCTTTCTCTAAACCATCCATCTTAGCTTCTGTTACTTTTTGTGAGAGTGAAATTTGTTGCACTTGGTCTTGTAATTTTGATATATCATGTTGCATTTCTTCCTCTTCTTCATGTGTCATGTTAGACATTTCAGGTTGCTTACTAGGTGTTGCCATTTTTTTTCTTCGCGACATCAATTAATATTAACTATTCTTCACTATTCCCTTTCAATTCCTTCAAACTAATCAAACAAAACTTATGCGAAATTAAAAAAAAACTACACACCTTTTTTCACTTTGTAGGAGCTCGATATTGAATCTGATATATCTTTAAAATTTTGGATCTACAAGGTTTGAAATTGCAAACTGTGGTATCCCTCTGAGTCTTCTTTCCAACACCATGAGTCTGATCGAAATTGGATTCTCCAAGAAAGCGTTATGCCCAATCTCCCAAGATACCTGATTATACACTTTTTTAGTATCACGAACTTGTACAAAGTGCCACATGTCATTGTTTCAACCTTCGAACCTAAAAACACTACAAAGAAAACTAAAGCTTGTCCTCTTTCTTTAACTTCTTATGAAATTTAAATCTGATACGCAAAGAGAAAGTTATGATGATTTTCCCAAGGTCGCCTTTTTGGGATGTAATTTGGTAGCCTACAAAAACCTTAAATTTCTTAGATCATATTTCCGAAAATATAGTGAGAAAATATCTACAATTTAGATTCGAGGATCATTGAGCTTTCTTCTCAAATGGGTTTTGTTTTTAGATTCTGAAACATTTCAAAAAAAATGTTGTAGCGAAAATTCCACGATGACTGCAAGAAAAAAACTCCCGGGGGGGGGCTGGTAAGTGTTAGGGTTTACAAAAATAAATCAAGCATTGGATGCCATGGAGGGGCGTAATGGGGGGAGCACCACCCCCTTCTACAGTCAAGTAGTCTCCAGCAACAGCAAGAAACCGCTGGAGCTTGAAAAAAGTTTTTTAGGAGGAGGGAAACTGGACAATGAAGACACACAGGAGCAGAATAATAGGAGGGAGGAAGACAGAAGAGAAAAAGGAGAAGAGAACAAGAATCAGAAAGCAGAAAACAAAAATAAATGGTCCATGTAAGCCTAAGGCCACTATCATACCCAGAGTGGTGTTAAGTGATCTAGCGCTACAGGCGCATAGGGATCACATGACGTCTTACATAATCAATTGTAAATTCATGGGGTTATGGCCAATGGAGAAGGTGCTACAAGGATGGATTAAATATCACTGGAAACCTATAGGGGATATAGACCTACACCTTGGATGAAAGGGTTTTTTCACTGTAGTCTTCACTAACATTAAGGATAAATACAGGGTGTTTGAAGGAGGGCCCTACTTCTATGCAGATGCAAGCCTCTATATGCGGCCTTGGATGATGAATTTTTTCCTGGAGCGCAAGAATTTCACTTCAGTCCCAGTTTGGGTACGAATCTAATCCCTACCTCTAGATTACTGGCAACCAGAATCATTATCAAAAATAGGAAACAAACTAGGGCATTTTGTTAAAATATCTGAGGCAACTAGAAAGGGAAAGTACACTTCCTTTGCCCGTATATGTGTGGAGATGGATCTCTCTGGAGCTCTACTGGATGAAGTGATATTGGAAGTTTTTGATGAAGAATGGGTACAAGCAGTGGATTATGAACATGTTCCTTTCAGATGCCGCAAATTCCATGAACATAGGCATCTATTTAGGGACCGCCCTCTCAACAATACAGAGAGAAGAAGTATAGTTACAGTAGGGAAAGAAACTGATAGCTTTCACAAGGTGGGAAATAGAGGTAAAGGAGGGAAAATATTACAAAAAAAAACCACAATGAGGAAAATTAGACAAGCCATAACAGGTACAGGATACCAAAAGAAGAAGAGGAGTTATCAAAGGCAAACCAGGCTATGGAGGACAGCCCAGGGGAGAAGGAAAAGGAAGAAAATATGGAGGAGCACAGGATATTAACCAACAAAAGGAGACTATGATGAGCAACATGGAACGTAAAATGGACCAAGAAATGACCCCGAGTGAGGTGGAAATAGAGGATCATGAACTGCAGGATATTCATGAAAGAGAACATCTAGACTTGGAAAATTTCTTGAAATAGGGTACCACAGAAGGTATGGATTCATTACCTCAAGAGGAGTTTAATAGAGTGCAACAATTGTTTCTATGGAGAACTCAGGCAAGAGGGTTGGGAGGTAAAATAAACCTCGAGAGACAGGACAACGAAGGGGTGAAAATATTGAAAACCACATCAGGACTCACTCCTAGAAACGCAGGAAGGAAATGGGGTAGAAAGAAACAAAATAAGTTACTGATAGAATGTGGAAAACTGATGATAGATGCAGGTAAGATGAAAGATCTAACCAGTTACTCTTTTACAAATCTTTCTTAATGAAGATTACATCTTGGAATGTTAGAGATCTAGGAAGTAAAAGGAAGCAAAGGAATCTTAACAATAGAATGAAAGAACAAACTCCAGATATGATTTTAATCCAGGAAACTAAATGTTCAATTCAAAAAATAAGAGAAATACATAACAAATGGCTTAATAGATATGACTTTCTAGAAGTCAGAGCAGACAAAACAGCAAGAGTTATTCTCACACTTTGGAACCCTCAAAGAATAGGCATAGTGGATGCTAAAGCATCTAGGAATTATTTATCAGTGGTTATTCAGCCTTTGGGAGACAGGGAAATTTATTTAATCGCAAATGTTTATGGTCCAGAGAAGCCTGATGACAAACTCAGACTGCTTACTTCTCTAGAGGATCTAAGAGATAGACATTCAGGAATACCATGGATTCTGGGAGGGGACTTTAACATGATCAAATTACTATAAAAGAAAAAAGGGTGGGACCAGAACTCTAGGCATAGACTCTATAGCATTTCAGAATTTTATAAACAACATGAAGATAGTTGACACAGATACAAGTAATGGCCTATTTACCTGGAACAACAAAAGAGGAGGAGAGACTCAAGTAGCCTCAAAGCTAGACAAATTCATTATCTCAGAGGACCTTATGCTCACAGGCCTTGACATGACAGCGAGGATTATCTCCTTTTGCGGCTCAGACCATTGGCCTATTCAATTGGAGGTGACCGACATTGGAACCCCAAAAAATAGACTTTTCCGGTTTGAAAATATTTGGCTCACCCATCCAAACTTTATTAGCAACATTGAAAAATGGCGGAAAGAAGATTTGTAGATCCAGGGGACGAGAATTTTTCTATTACACAAAACATTGAAACATATCAAACTCAGGCTCAAAGATTGGAATAAGAATGAGTTTGGCAATATTTTTGAAGCTAAAAAAGTAGTTGAAAGGAAAATGCAGGAAATTAATCAAACCCTAATCACCGATGGCTTTGATGGGGAAAGAAGTGAACAAGCTAACAAGCATCAACAGGAATGGGAGGACTTATGCAAACAAGAGGAAATATTTTGGAGACAAAAATCAAGAGTACAATGGCTAAAAGAAGGGGATAGAAACACAAGGTTTTTCCACAGATCTACAATGGAGCACAGGTCTCACAACAGGATCTCAACAATCAAGGATTCTAGAGGCCACCATCTCAATACCCACAAAGAAATAGAAGTTGTGTTGGTTCAACATTTTCAAGGCATAGCAGAGGAACCTCTCTTAGATAGATCACAATTTATCAGGGACTTCACAAAGCACATTCCTAAGCTAGTAACAAGAGAAGATAATTATAATCTTAATAGGCCGGTGAATGAAGAGGGGGTCAGTGAAGTCATCAAAGAAATGCAGAATGGAAAAGCGCAAGGGCCATATGGTTTCAATGTAGATTTCTTTAAAGCATGTTGGAGTATCGTCAACCAAGATATACTGAATGTGGTGGAGGACTCTAGGAATAATACAATAGTATTGAAGGAGCTCAACACATCCTTCATCTCCTTCATTCCTAAATAGGACAATGCTATGACACCAGACAGATTTAGACCTACAGCTTTATGCAATGTGGTGTATAAGATAATTTCCAAAATAATTGCCAACAGACTTAAACCCATTCTTCCTACTCTAGTTTCTGTGGAGCAAATGGGGTATGTGGAGGGAAGATAAATTCTCAATAATATCATTCAAGCTCATGAGGTGGTTCACTCATTCATAAGTAAAAGGCAGGCAAGAATGATTATGCAATTGGACCTAGAAAAGGCTTATGATAAGTTAAATTGGGCCTACATCAGGAAGGTCCTTCTAGCTTATGGATTTTACCACAACTGGGTAAGATGGGTAATGGCCCTAGTGACTCCCTCTAGTTTTTCTATTCCGGTGAATGGTCCTCCATCAAAGACCTTTAAAACTTCAAGAGGCCTCAGGCAGGGAGATCCTCTCTCCCCCTTTCTCTTTATTTTTATGATGGAAAGACTAGGGCGAGCCATCAAGTCTTCTAAAGAAGTAGGTAAGATCCAGGGTCTCAAACTATCTAAGAATGAACAAGCTTTAACCCATCAGCAATTTGTAGATGATACCATGCTATAGGGCATCCCCACGGTCAAGGAAGCACTAGCTTACAAACAAATCCTGTGTGACTTTGCTATGGCGGTGAGTACAGAGGTAAGCCTTTCCAAATCAGAGATTTTCTTTTTCAATACTAACATTGCTATTCAGTGAAACATTTCCAGAATTTTGGGCTTTCAAAGAGATATGCTTCCTTCCAAATATTTGGGAGTATCGTTCACAGACAAACCTATGAACAAGACAGTGTGGGAGCTTGTGATTAATAAGCTGCAGGACAAGACTCGAAAATGGACAAACAGATCTTTGAAGTTGGTGGACTGGTGCTCACAGAATCTGTCCTTCAATCAGTTCCCATCTTCATGTTTTCATCCCTTCCAGTTCCAAAAGGAGTTATCCAACAATGCAGAAATATCCAAAGAGATTTTCTTTGGGGAAAGGGGGAAGAAAAGAATAAATGGGCCTTGGTAGCCTGGGAAAAGATATGTAAACCTAAAACACAAGGAGGTTTAGGACTGGATGATCGTGAAGTGCTCAACACAGTTTTGGGCACAAAATTATGGTGGAGAAGGATAAAAGACTGAAATGCTCTATAGGCACAAATTTGGAACCAGAAATATGCAAGTAATTGGCAAGACAAGGACCATATAAGAATGTTTGGGACCATAAAAGGCTCCCATATCTAGAACAAAGCTTGGGAGAACAGAGACATAGTTCAGAAAAATAGTTTCTAGGAAATTAGAGCTGGAGACCTTGCTTGGTTTTGGGAGGGTAAATGGCAACAGGAACCTAAGTTGTTAAGAGAAGACTTTGCAGATCTCAAGCATGATACTGACACTAGAGGGTTACTCTGAGTAAATGAATTTTCGGATTAGACAAATAGCAGAGGAAAATGGAGAACTTGGAGGGAAATGGATTATAGGGATAACAGCCCCTTGAAAGTACAGGCTGATGCTAACAACCATCCTGGATCAAAGAAAGATCCTGATTTCAGCTATTCTGACCAACTAAGATGGGGAAATAACAATGAAGGCACCTTTAACCTTAAAGAGGAAAAACACATAGCCCTTGAGCTTGATTCTACAAAACTGGATGGGGTTTTGAAGAATCTTTGGAAGAACCAAGGATGGAAGAAAACCAAACTGTTCATGTGGTTTGTGCATCATAAGAAAATTTTGACCTGGGAGAACATTCGGAAAAAGGGTGTTTCTGGCCCATCTATATGCCAGCTTTGTGATTCACAAGAGGAAACTATGGGGCACCTCCTCAACCTCTTCATATTTACTTCCACGTTGTGGGATGGTATTGCCTCAATATTCAGACAAACAGATAGGGATAGAGGAAGCATAACCAATACCCTAAGGAATTGGAGGAGCAACTTCTCTGATTATGAAACGGTAAACAAAGCTTGGGCTTTAGCTCACAGCTTCCTAATTTGGGACGTTTGGAAGGAACAAAACAATAGAATTTTCTAAAATAAAAAGAGTTCCTCCTAGAGTATCATGGAAATTTTTTTAAAACAACTCAAGGAGACAGTTGGAACTTTAATTAAAACACCCCCTAAGAACCTCCCTTCAAATAATGATGTGCAGATATTACTTCAATTAGGTATGCAGAGGTTGATTCCTTAGGGCAATAACATATTGGTAGAGCGACCAGTCACTGAAAAATATTTATGTTGTCCTCCCCCTCAGGGATATATGAAATGTGACATAGATGGGGCCTCAAAAGGAAATCCGGGCATGGCTGGTTATGGAGGAGTGATAAGGGATGAGAAGAGCGGTATACAATACATTTTTCATTGTAACTTGGGAAGAGCCACAAACAATATGGCGGAGCTAATGGCCCTTGAGCAATGTTTAGAAATCCTGAAGAACGACAATCTTCAAAACATCATAATTGAAGCAGACTCAAAGTTGATTATCAATTCGGTCAAGAGAATCTGTTGTGGTTCAGATCCGAAAAAAGTCTTGAGACATTGGAGGCTTCTTCAGGTCTATCAAAGAATCCATCTCCACCTTCAGAACATGAGAACCTTAAGGTTCACGCATGTTTGCAGGACTACCAATAAATTGGTAGATATACTTGCCAATAAAGGTGCTCTTTGTGCTAAGAGCAACAATAAGTATAGATGGCAAGAGGTTCCCTAGGGCAGATTGAGGGATGATTGTCTCAACCAAGCAAATGTGGACCATGAAATATATCAAAACAGGGGTTGCTAGTAGAGCGTAGAAGGTTGGTTTTAGAAGAGACACTATCAACATGAAGCGGCTATCCTGGGGTGATTTAAAAAATGACATTTAGTCCTTTGTCAGCTATATCAACGTAGAACAACTCATACCCAGGGTTCTAGGGTGGGAGAGGATTTATTGTAAATATCTTTCACCACAGATCAACTCAGCCTTGCTCTGTAGGGAGATGGGGCAGGGAGATTCCAGTCAGAAGGAACAATTGAATTCCTACCATAGATATGGTTTTGTTAGCAATCGATGCAGTGATTCAGCGGTTTTCGTGTTTTCAGAAAGCCTCAAAACCTGAAGCGGTTTTCTTGAATTGAACCCGATTGCACTCATTGATAGACACTTTTCACAAGAAAGAAAGAGAATACCACCTTTATCGGGCGGGTATTCCTCTTTCTCCTCTTCAATCCAATATCCCTCTCAACCGTTGGATCAAAAGGTTGGGAATCAAGGGCCGAGATTCAAGGTGCATGTTGGTGGGTACAGGGAAGATTCTTGGCTTCCTCAGTGGACCCAAAATATTCTAGGTGTAAGATCTAATTCATCTTTATGTCCACCACTTGGTTTTCTTTACCACCCTCAAGGTAGTTTTTTGTTCATCGGGTCCCCTCAACTCGGGAAGTGGTTTCCTAGAAAGGAGCCCAATGCCACTCATCACGCAACACGTGGCTCTAGTAGCAGAGAGAATACTGTCCTCATCAGACGGGTATTCTCATGGGTTCTTTTCCACCCGATATGTATTTCAATTCTTGGATCTTGCAGTGGCGGATCAACAACCCAGGATCACTGAGCATGTTGGGGGGGTCCAGGTCAGATACTTGGTTTCCTTAGCGGGCCTATTTTCTGATTTTGTTGACCTTTTATCCTTTTTAATTACATTGCGATGCGGAAAGGATCATTTAGCTTTTCACTCATTGGATCTTGGAGATCAGGTTGAGTGGTTCAGTAGTCTCTTGACTCAGGTCGTGAAAAGTTGGCTCCTTTCCCAAGGCGCTTGGAGATAGCAATATCTCTGGCCTTTTCTACCCTGGGTTTTTTGTATTTTATGTAATTTTTTATACAGAGAATTGAAAAGAAGGTTTGAATCTTACTTAAGAAAAAAAATAAAATGCCACGATGACCTATTGTGGAGCAGTGAAACCTTAGAATTTAAAATTTTGATACCAAATGTTATGAAACCAACTCACAAAAAGATAGAAAAGATATATCAATGACTTCAAAATCAACCTCTTCAAGGGGGAACCCCCTTTACATTATACAAATGAACAATTCTTGGATGATACAAATGAAAAAACGTCATTTCTATATATAGGAGTCTAAGGGGTCACAATATAATCAAATCCGACATAAAAATAATAATATAAGGTCACAACAATAACAATAGTGGGCTTCTATGGGGCACAATAATAATAGTATGGGGGCAATAGGGGCACAATAATAAAAGTAAGGGCTAGAATTACAATAGTAATGGGGGAATCACTACTATTATAGGGACCTAACACTCTCCCCCATATCACTCTGTCTCTCTCTCTCTTTGTCCCTCCCTATCTCTCTCACCACCTCTTCTCTCTCTTCCCTAATCACCTCTCTCCTTCTCTCTCTCTCTCTCTCTATCTCAATATCTCCCTTGTCACTCCGTCTCTCTCTCCACCTCTATCTACCTTTGTCTTTTTTCTTTCCTCCCTTTTTCTCCCCCTCCAACTCCATATTTCTCTCTCCCCCTTCTTCTCTCTCTCCCGTCCTCTCTCTCTTCCTTTGTTATGAAACCAGCTCAAGAAAAGATAGAAAAGATAGATCAACGCCTTAGAATTCAGCCTCTTCGAGGGGGCAACCTCCTTTACATTACATAAATGAACAATTCTTGGATGATTCAAATGACAAAACCTCCTTTCTATATATAGGAGTCTAAGGAGTCACAATATAACCCAGCCGACCTAACAATAATAATATAAAGCCACAAAAATAACAATAGAGGGATTCTATGGGGCACAATAATAACAATATCGGGGCAATAGGGGCACAACAATATTAATAAGGGGTATAACTACAATAGTAATGGGGTAATCACTAGTATTATAGGGACCCAACATGCCCCTCTCCTTCAAAAAAGTGTTGTCCTCAACGCTTGAGTAGTTCTGGATACTTCTGCATAAAATTCTCATCCTCCCATGTGGAATCTTCAGCGGATAAGTTCTTCCACTTGATAAGATACTCTGAAATTGATCGATTTCGTAGCTGTCGAGTTCTTGTTTCTGTGACTGCTTCCGGTTCCAATATAATTTTTCCTTCCTCATCAAGTTCTGGCAATATTGTTTGAACTTGGAGCTTGTCGCCTATAACCTTCTTTAAACATGAAACATGGAAAACTGGGTGCAATCGAGAAGCTGCAGGAAGCTCCAATTTGTATGCCATAGTACCAATCTTTTGCAACACCTTGTACGGACCATAATACTTTGGTGATAATTTATTATCCTTCTTAGCTTGCTTGAGGGACATTTGCTTATATGGTTGTAGCCGTAGGAATACCCAATCACCTACATCAAAACTTCTTTCACTGCGATGTTGATCTGCCTGTTGTTTCATTCTATTCTGTGCCAACACGAGGTTATCCTTTAAGAGTTGGAGGACTTGTTGTTGATGTTCGATGTGATGTTCCACTGCCTGAACCTTAGAATTTTCTCTTAAATATGATGTGATGGATGGTGGTTGATACCCATAAAGTGCCATAAATGGGGTCATTTTTGTTGCTGTATGGAAGGAAGTGTTATACCACCATTCAGCCAGAGGCAACCATTTGACCCATTGTGTCTGTTTATCAGATACAAAGCAACGAAGATATCCTTCCAAACATTTGTTTACTATCTCAGTTTGCCCATCAGATTGAGGATGATAAGATGAGCTATGAGCTAACTGAGTACCAAGACAAGAAAATAATTTTGTCCAAAAATTTCCAGTGAAAATGGGATCTCTGTCACTTACAATAATCTTTGGGTTTCCATGTAGCTTTTGAATTGTTTCCATAAATGCAGTAGAAACTGTACTGGCTTTAAATGGATGTGATAATGCACAAAAGTGTGCATACTTGGTAAGTCTGTCAACTACCACCATGATGACACTCTTTCCCTCAGACTTGGGTAAACCTGTGATAAAATCCATTGAAACCTCCTCCCAACGTTGGCTTGGAATGGATAAAGGTTGTAATAGACCCGGTGTCTTAATTGTTTCAACTTTATTTTGTTGGCAAACCAAACATTCCGCCACAAACTTTTGAATATCTGATTTAAGGCCATCCCAAAAAAATTCCTTCTTAACCCTGTGGTAAGTTTTTAAAAATCCTGAGTGCCCTCCTAAGGGAGAAGTGTGCAATTCCATAAGAATCTTTTGTTTTAGCTGGGAATTCTTACAGAGGTATAAGCGATCTTTGTACCATAACGAATCATTTTGCCAGCTAAATGTATCAGACGTACTGGAATCTTGTTGTAACTTTCGAATAAGTGCCCACACTTCTTCGTCATTCTTCCATTCCTCCCTTGCTTCGTTTATCCAATCTGGTTGGATAATAGAAATGGCGCACAACAATGCTTCCACATCCTCATCCTTTCTTGAGAGTGCATCTGCCACCACATTTTGCTTCCCTTTTTTGTAGATGATTTCAAAGTCATAACCCAACATCTTTGTGACCCACTTTTGTTGCTCTTCAGAGGATAATCTTTGTTCTAAAAAGTATTTAAGGCTATCATGATCCGTTTTTACCTTGAAGTGTCTTCCCATTAGGTAGGGTCGCCATTTCTTAAGTGCATGGAGTATTGCCAACATTTCCTTCTCATAAATAGCTTTGCTTAAAAACTTTCCCTTGATTGGACGACTTTCAAAAGCAATGGGTCTTTCATCTTGCATTAGAACAGCACCAATTCCATTTCCTGAAGCATCACATTCCACAATAAAGGTTTTTGTGAAGTCCGGTGTAGCTAAGACCGGTGCTTGGCACATTGCCTCTTTAAGATGTTCAAAGGCCTTTGTTGCTTCCGGAGTCCATGAAAATGCATCTTTCTTCAATAATGTTGTTAGAGGTGCTGCTATTCTCCCATAATTCTTAACAAACTTGCGATAATACCCTGTCAACCCAAGAAATCCTCGCAGATGCTTTATGGATGTGGGGATTTTCCATTCCTTAATGGCTTTAATTTTGCTAGGGTCTACCTTAACTCCTTCATGAGATACAATATGACCCAGATATTCCACCTCCTGGACTCCAAAGAAACATTTGGATCTTTTTGCATATAATTGTTTCTCCTCCAATAGTTGTAGCACCCTGTCAACATGTTCAACATGATCCTTCCAAGACTTGCTGTAGATTAGTATATCATCAAAAAATACTAACACAAATTTTCTAAGGAATGGTTTGAAAATTGAATTCATCAAACCTTGAAATGTTGAAGGTGCATTGGTAAGGCCAAAAGGCATGACCAAAAATTCATAATGACCCTCATGAGTTCTAAATGTTGTTTTCGGAATGTCTTCAATCTTCATTCTGATTTGATGATATCCCGAACGAAGATCCAACTTGGTGAAGTAAATTGATCCATGCAATTCATCCAGTAATTCATCAATGACAGGAATGGGGAACTTATCTTTAATAGTGAGCTTGTTGAGCTCCCTATAATCCGGACACATGCGCCATGATCCATCCTTCTTGTGCACCAATACTACTGGAGCAGAGAAAGAACTTTGACTCGGTTGAATTATACCAGCCTCTAGCATTTCTGCAACCATACGTTCAATTTCACTCTTTTGGACATAGGGATATCTGTACGGCCTGATGTTTGGAGGAACACTTCCTGGAATCAGATGAATAGCATGATCATGATCACGCATAGGTGGGAGACCTTTGGGAGTCTCAAATACCTTGGAATGATTGTCCAGGACTTTTTGGAGATCTGGAGAAATAGATGATTCCATGTGGAAACATCTAGCGAACATAATTGTGCAATTACACCTCTTTGCTCCTTTTTTAGAAGCTTTGTCATACCATTAGAGCTGATTATCTTTCCTGGTTTCCCTGCAATACCCCTTAATTCAACTTCCTTTCCTTCCGTAGAAAATTTGATGAAAAGTTCTTGAAAATTAAAAGCTATTGTACCCAAGGATTGTAGCCATTGGACTCCTAGTACAACATCAGCACCTCCCATTGGAATGGAAAGCATTGGGCTAGTCAATACATATTCTCCCATGGATAGCTTGATATTATGGCACTTTCCAGAGCAATTTATTGTTCCTCCATTTGCAATCATCACTTGACACTCTGGTGCTGGATATAGGAAGCAATTCAATTCTTTTGCTACCTTACAATGAATAAAATTGTGGGTGCTTCCTGAATCAATCAACACTATTACCTTTTTCTTCTTGATTTGTCCTTCTATCTTGATGGTTTGAGGAGTGGTAATTCCCACCAATGCATTACAAGATATGGTCGGATTTATTTGTTCTTCATCTAGGCTTTGTTCCTGGAGTATATCCTCTTCTTTTGACCTTTCTTGCTCCTTTTCTTCTTCCTCTTCACAATCTATGTAGAATAATTTCTTCTCAGCACACTTATGACCTTTAGTGTATTTGCTATCACAACTGTAACAAAGCCCTTTTGCTCTTTTTTCTTCCAATTGTTGTGGTGTCAACCTTATAGGTTGTGGAAGACTAGGGGCAACAACACTTCCGTCTTTATAGTTGTGAGTGGTATGCTTCCTAGTTGCCATAATTTTGCTTTCCATTTTTCTTGCTAACCTGAATGCCTTCTCTAATGAATCAGGTTCCCAAAGGCGAACATCATGTTGGATATTATCCTTTAAAGACCCTATGAACACATCAATCCTATGCTCCTCTGGAATATCTTTTACCCTTATGTTCAATTTTTGGAACTCCTCAATGTGCTCCATTATTGAACCCTTTTGTTTGAGACTTATCAATTGGCTAAAAAAAGTGTTGCTTTTTGTATCCTCATAATGTGCTATCAATTCTTCCGTAAAAATTGCCCAAGTGATAAATTGTTTACGAGAGCAAAGCCATTGATACCATACAAACTGATTTGGTTCCAAATATAAAGTTTCCATACGTACCTTTTGTGTGTTTTGCACATTATTGAGATCGAAGAATTGCTCCATCTGTAATATCCATGTGGCGGGATCCTTGCCATCAAACTTCCTCATATCGATTTTTGGAATATGGTGAGTCTTTGATCCAACATTAGAGTCTATGGAATCATGATTAACATTTCTTTTGTTCTCATCATGAGTTTCCTTTAGTACCCTTTCACCATTAGTGACCATTTCTTGTAGCAACTTATTCATATTTATCTTCAATTCTTCCATCTTATCATCCATGCCATCAATTTTAGCATCCATGCCATTCACCTTAGCTTCCTTGCCATCCATCTTAGCTTCTACATATTTCCTTAAACCATCCATCTTAGATTCTATTGCTTTTTGTGCAAGTGACACTTGTTGCACTTGTTCTTGTAATTTTGATATATCATATAGCATTTCTTCTTCTTCTTCATGAGTCATGCTAGAGCTTTCAGGTTCCTTACTAGGTGTTTGCATTTTCTTTCCTCGGGGCATCAGTTACCGATAATAATGCTCTACTAGCCCTTTGAATTCCTTCAAAATAAATTTTCAAACCACTCTTAAGCAAAAAATTTAAAAGAATCTACACACCTTTTTTCACTTTGTAGGAGCTCGATATTGCCTCTGATGTATCTCTGTATTTTCAGATCATCCAGTTCTAAAATTGCAACTTGTGGTAGCCATCTGTGTCCTCTTTCTAATGCCACCAGTCTATTTCAATTTGGATTCTCCAAGGAAGAGTTATGCGAAATCTCCCACAGTGACCTGATTATAGACTAGTTCAGTAGAGCGAACTTGTATGACGTGCCATGAGTCACTGTTTCGTCCTTTGACTCTGAAAAATATCTACAAGAAACTACAGTCTGTCCTCTTTCTACACCTTCTTACGAAATTTCAATCCAATGCTCAGGGAAAAGTTATGATGATTTTCCCCAGGTCACCTGTTTGGAATGTAATTCAGGAGTCTGCAAAAAGACCAACTTCCTCAGATCATATCTCTGCAAATATAGAACAAAAAGCTCTAAAATTCAGACCTGAGATTCAGCACGCTGTCTTCTCAAATGGGTTTTTTTTCTTAGCTTCTGAAATGTCGCAGAAAAAATTTATAGCGAAAATGCCATGATGACCTGTTTGGAGCAGCGAAACCCTAGAATCCAAAGCTCTGATACCAAATGTTATGAAACCAGCTCAAGAAAAGATAGAAAAGATAGATCAACGCCTTAGAATTCAGCCTCTTCGAGGGGGCAACCTCCTTTACATTACATAAATGAACAATTCTTGGATGATTCAAATGACAAAACCTCCTTTCTATATATAGGAGTCTAAGGAGTCACAATATAACGCAGCCGACCTAACAATAATAATATAAAGCCACAAAAATAACAATAGAGGGATTCTATGGGGCACAGTAATAACAATATGGGGGCAATAGGGGCACAAAAATATTAATAAGGGGTATAACTACAATAGTAATGGGTAATCACTAGTATTATAGGGACCCAACATCCTTCCTCTCTCTCCCATCTCCCTCTCTCTGTCTCCCCCATCACCCTCTCTCTCTCTCTCTCTCTCTCTCTCTCTCTCTCTCTCTCTCTCTCTCTCTCTCTCTCTCTCTCTCTCTCTCTCCAACTTTGTCACTTTCTCCCCCCCCCCCCACTCTCTTCCCTTCGCTTTTCTTGTTGTCGCTGCCTGGATTCTTGGTTAAGATGGATCTATGTTGGTTCTTACTAGTACAATTTTTATGATATAAATTTCACATCATTAAATATAGAAGTATTTTCATTTTTTATTTTATTAGAAACTTAATTTAGTTTCTATGAGAATATTTTTAGTAGTCGTGAGGATAGAGGGTTTATATATATCTCAAAACTAATTATAACTCTTTTCCTATTAGCTTCAATTAACAAAATGTTATAAAACTAAATTAAAATAAAATATTTTATTGTGAAATAAGTTATGGTTTTTGGACACGTGGTATTGTTAAGCCATGGAATTATAACAAAGCCTATTTACATCCATTGTAATGTGGGGTTGAATATCGATGGTTAAGAATCTTGTCATATTGTTATAAAATATTTTGATTATGAAATAGGTTATGATTTTTTGGCATGTGGTATTGCTAAACCATAGTATTAGCCCATGCTATTGTAACAAAGTCTATTAGGAAGTTCATAATATCAATGAGAACATGGGGGTGAATATCAACGATTAAGAATCATGTCATATTGTTATAAAATATTTTGATTTCGAAATAACTTATCCCAAGACTTCTTATTTCAACTTAAGGTGGATGTGGATATGTTGACTTTTTTATTTTTATTTTTTTAATTGATGGTTTGGATTGATTCTCAAGGGAATATGCTCATCATATGCTCAGTATTAATGTTTATCAATGGCTGTAGTATGTTACCGAGTTTGTTAGGTTGTAATGACTTTTAAGAAATTAAAAAAATTAGATTCTCACGTCGCTCCCTGCCCACCAATTTCATAGGGATTTTAGATTATTCCAATTCTAATAAGTTCATATTCTAATTAGAGGGGAAATTGATATATAAAAAATTTTTATTTAGAAAAATGTTCCATTTTACAATAAGATGTGCAATTCATTTATTTTCTCAAATTAAATTAGATTCCTGCTACATGGCTTCCCGCCAACCAATTTCCCAGGCATTTGATATTATTTCAATTCTAATAAGTTCATATTCTAATTAGATGGGGAAATCAATATATAAGAAATTTTATTTCACAAAATGTTCCATTTTACAATAATATGTGTAATTACCTTTTTTCTCAAGTTAAAGTTGACCCATAACCTTTTTATACATGGTCAATCAAGTAAATTTGTACATTGGTAATACATTCTTCCTATTGAAATAGTTTTTTTTTTGTTATATTTATAGAGTCTTAAAACTATATCAACCACATTAATATTTTTAATGTGGTTGTACTAATAATATCCATGGTAAAGTGAGGATGAATATCCATGGCTAAGAATATTTTCATATTGTTATAAAATATGTTGATTGTGAAATAAGTTATGTTTTTTGGGCATGTGGTATTGATAAGCCATGGTGTTGCCCCATGGTATTGTAACAAAGCCAATTTTTTACAAGTTAATAATATCCACTGTAATGTGCGGGTGAATATCCATGGTTAAGAATCTTATCATATTGTTATAAAATATTTTGGTTCTGAAATAAGTTATGGTTTTTGGACTTGCGGTATTGATAAACAAGGAAAATTTTAAGGATGGAAGTTTATCCTAAAGTATAGAACCTTGGCGAATCTTACTAGTCCGTAATATGCAAATTGTAAAATGTTTGGTAATATTTTTCTAAAAATATTTATATTTCTAATGATTTTATATTAGTCTATATAAAAGTTTGGTTATTTTTAAGGAAAATAATTTTATACTATAAAATGTGGGCTAATCATTTAAAAAAAAAAAATGAAAATTGGCGAATCTATTTTTTGGAAAAAACATGGAAAATTAGCCCACCTGCGAATATTAGCCCCTAAAATTTTCATTGTTGATAAACAATGTTATTGGATCATGGTATTGTAAAAAAACCTATTCACAAGTTAATAAAAAATCAAAATATGAAAAAATGAATTTTATTGTTTTTATTAATTTAACTTTTTATTATTAATTGAGCCAACATTTACATGTTTGCATTCATCCCGATCACTTTTGACTTTTTTTTTAAATTAATTTTTAATTAACCTGACGTTTAGAATTGCTTACATACTTACATTACACCTACACTTATACTCTATACTAGGTTGTAGAGCGCCTTTGGGCACAATAATGCTTACGGAGGATAAACTTGAATTATCCACAATGTTTATGAAACATAAGCTAGAAATATCCACAAAGCTTGATAACAACTACAAATCATTAGAAAATGAAATGGTAGCACTTGAGACTAAACTCTAAGGAATAATCAATGGTTGAAAAAAATTACACCATGAGTGATGAGATTAAAGAATTAAATAAAATTTAAATAATAATTCATCCCTAAAGACCATAGAGAATAAGTTAGATATCAAATCCATTAGAGAGGAAATGAGAAAACTAATTGAAATAGATCATGAATGCCATGAAAGGGTCTTAAACCTGATAATTGTGGGTATAGAAAAGAATAAATATGAGGACGCATTAGAAATAATAGAAGAACAATTGAAAGCTAAATCACAAATTCAAACAACTTATCTCGCACAAGCAAAAAGGGTGGGAAAAATGCTTGAGTAGAAAAGATTGATCTTTGTTAAGTTAAGTTGTAATGACCATAAATTAGAAATACTTAGTAAATATCCCATTCTAAAAGGGTTAGGAATCTTTATAAACAAGGGTCTTTTTCATGAAGACAAAGTTGATCTATGGAAAGAGGTTCAAAAGGTAAAGAACGCAAGAAAGGAAGGAAAATTGAAAATCATTAGAAATAAGAAAGCTCTTATTATAGTTAGAGACCAAAATAATGATGATGATGGTGATGGTTAATGTCCACAAATAAAAATATGGTCTATTAGACTTTAAGAAGGTAAGTGATTAACTGAGGCTCTTTAATATTTTATTTCTATGATAAAAAAGAAGTGAGAGAAGCATTTTGAGATCATTGTAGTTTTGTTGACTTAGTGAGTCATGAAGGCTAGTAGTGTGGAAAATGTTTTGAAAAGGAGAGTGGATTTGAGTAAGGTTCAAACACTCTAAGAGAATGTTATTTTCATCTTCAACTCTCTTAGTATCAGAAAAGGGGAAAATACTTTCATCCCAATGTGTTTCGGGAATAGACCAATGCCTAGTTTCACTTCAAAGATCATGAGAATTAGTTCTTATCTTTGCAATGTTCATTTTCTTCTTAGCACTGGTCAAGACATAAATGTAATTTTTGTTAGAAAGAGTGGAGTTGATCACCTCCTTATCATATCTTAACTTCCTTTTTCCTTCTAATTCCTTATCATCCCACAACTTATCATTGAACTTGGAAGTAATAGTGTTTTCAATGTCATCCTTATTCATCAAGAATATCTCCTCCTTTATCCCCTAATGATCGAGGCAACACTGGGCATCCTTATGCCAGCGACGCTTGAGTCAGAGGTGGGGGTTTTGACTAGAGTTATAAGAAATTTTTGGGAGCCTCTTGGCTTCCATGTTGCACAACTTCTTCGTATACATGAGATAACTAAACATAGCCATGCTTTCAATGGGAGAGAGGCTATCTTCAATCAAGCGAATAGGGAAAGGAGTATTTCTTTTAATATTAACGTTGTAAGTTATAAATTCCTTTTGGATAATCTGAATCTTTCTCCATGATTCTCTAGATCTACTGGAGCTCCAAACCTCACACCCATATAAAATAATAGGGGTTATGAGATTATTTAAGAAGAACTTTTTATTACTCCAAACCCAAAGATCAGTCAACTTACAATTGTTTTCAAGCATATATTAAGCTTTCTAGTATCCTATAGTACTTTTCTCAATGCTATAGTTCCATTTGAGCTAATGGTGAATGTCAATACCTAAATATTTGTACGAGGAAACCTTCTCCAAGTAATTTTTATCGCAAATGAAATTATCATAATTGTTCCTTTAATTATCACCACTTTAGTCTTGTCGATATTAGATGTCTTACCCATCTTTGACTAGTAATCATCGAGGATTGTAAGCTTTGTATCAATATCATTAGGGTTTCTGGAAACAAGAATAATATCATTAAAATAAAGGAGATGAGCAATGAATATACCAATGCGTTGGGGTCCAATACATCATGCAACTTCTAAACATTCTTCTAGATTATCAGTGTAAATGCCAAAAAGGGTAGGGAAATCCTTGGTTAACTCTGATATTGCATTTAATCTCCTATGAAAAACCCCTTGTGGTCTTAAGATTAGAAATAACATTCTCATATAACCTAGTCACAACAACTCTAAGCTCAAGAGGAACCATTTTCTCTCTGAGCCTTTACCATAACTTCTCGCAAGCGATAGTGTCGAAGGTTTTTCTAAAGTCAAAAAAATAATATAAGAGATCGATTTTACTATTGCGACATTCCTTCACAATGGTCACAAGACTAACAAGATGGTCAATAGTTGAGTGATGCCTCCTAAAACCAGCATGCCCTTTAGCTCTTTTACCATGAGTTTCAAGCCAGACACTAATTTTATTTTCCAAAATGAGCCCATAAAATTTGAATACAATGTGAATAATCATGATAGTCTTATAGTTAGAGGGAATGTTTCTATACCCACTTTTAAATATAGGCACAATAAGGTTTTGTGTGCAATGCTTAAATAATCCATGTTTCACTTCCAATTGAGGAGTTTATGTATGTGAGGGATGAGAATAGACTTCCCATTTTAAAAATTTCAGCTTGATAGGAATAGGAGTGACAAATAGGACTCAAGGACACTTCAGATCCTCTTGTAGAACTTTCATGATTTTCCATGGCATAAATTTCTTATGTTAAGTTGGATCCTTGGTGATATTAATCCTATTTTTTTGGTTGAAACTTGGGAGCATGATGAATACAAGGTCCCCCATAGATGGATTGATTCTTTGTTAGCCTGTAACAAGAAATTGTCCAATAGAGGTTTTGGTGGAATAAATTGTTAATCTCACATTCAACATCATAAGATTTACCCCCTTAACTGGTACATTTGGATCGAAATTTCTGACTGTAATGCTAATAAGATTTATCTCACGATTTTCTATTTTTCTCCTATCAACTTAATCTCCTATAAGAAAAATCCTTGATAAGAATCACCCCTTTAGTACCTTAGAATGGGACATCTAGAGTCTAAGAAATGAAGGTAATATCCTATTATTAGGGGACTTCAATGCTAGAACTCCAACTAACCAAGCTACTCCCTTAAGTAATAAATCTCACCCTAATCCTCTCTAGCTAGATGAGGACTTGGACTTAACTAATAGCTTCAAGATAAGTTCGGAAGACATAACCGAGAAATTTTTTAGTAATGAGATAATCAAGCTTTGTAGTTCCCAAGGCATGATAATTTGTAATGGGATTAATAAATGGGAAACCTCCATGAAGATGATTTTTATTCATGGGACTGGAAGTAGTCACTACAACAAAAAAGGTCATTGGTGAGGGTCATGCCTATGATGGACCTTTAAGGTTCATCACAATGTTTCATATGGTGATGGTCCTTAAAAAACATTGTTGTAAGTGCATATAGTGACGGTCCTTTAAGGTTTGTCACCAAATCCATTTTCAATGACACTTTTGGTGAGAGTTGTTAAAGGCCCATCACTAATACTATCTTTGGTGACACTTCTAGTGACGATATTTTATTGGTCATCACCAATGCTCTTTTTGGTTACTTTTGGTGACGGTCAAAAAATGTTTTTCATCATTGATCATTCCAATGAGTTTTTGATGAAGCTATGTGATTGTTGCTATATTTTTTGTCAAAATATAACTATTTAATACCATTGTTATGGAGTCTTTTTCATTATTTGTCCAAGGCCATAGTTGGTAGAGTCAATCAATTTGTTAAAAATTAATTAGTGTATATCATTTCCCTCAGGTAATGAGAATATACTTTTCCTATGAGTCAACAAATGATTAATCTATGTTGGGTTTACTATCTAGAAAATTCCCTTTAGATGAAGTTCCAATAGTGTGTGTAACAACAATATTACATAATCAAGCTTGGTTAATTCTATTAATGAGGAAGACTTAGCACTCTTTAACACTCTTCGCACACCTTAACATGCTTTGGCACACAATATCATTCCTTTGTAGTTCGCATGTCTTGGAACACCTTTGTCTCTAGAACATCTTTCTATGACTAGGAATCCAAAGCACAACATAACACTCCCATAGCATGTGTTGGCATGCCCTGTAGTCCCTAGCATGCCCTAGAACACCTTGGCATGCATTAAAATATGTTAGCACTTGGCACACATTTCAACTCAACATGTATTGGAAGTTATTGTTAGTTTTCCTAACATGTCCCTTTTTCAAAAGGTAAATTCCTAGCTTAGTAACCATCTTATGTGTTCATTTCCTTGCATTTTAGCTTCGCTCTACCTTTTGTTTCCTTGACACTCCTTGACACACGTTGGCACACGTTGGCAGGCCTTAGCACCTCGCATGCCTTGACATGGCTTGGAACTATTTTCCACATGTTAGCACACCTTGAACTCCTTAGCACACTTTGGAACTACTTGACATGCCCCGGTATTCCCTAGCATGCCTTACCACTACCTAGTGTTTGGTAATTTAATTGATAGTTAAATTACATCATTAAATTGTCAACCAAGGTTTGTGTACTTGTGAAGTGCATGTGCATAATATATGCTAGGAGTTCTATTTTTATTAAAATTAAAATGTAATTCCTAATCTATTGAAGCAAATTGTAAATATGAGTCAAACAATATTAACTCCTATCAATTCTATGCACATGTTCTTTCCATAAAACATGTTCTTCTGAAAGAAAACTAGTCTTCAAGGTGAAATCAAATGAAATTTCTATGCTACTGAGTTGAATTGAAAAGTATTATTCTACTTGAAAAGAATTTCAATTGAAATTTTCTCGTGACTTTTGGAGGGGGTTTTTAAATTATTTCCCCTAAATATATTTTTCATGGCGGTTTTTTGAAAACCCCCCAAGAAAATCATGAAAATTGAACTTGGTGGGGGTGGGAGGGGGGAGGTTGGGTGGGGTTTAAATGACTTCCCCTAAATATAATTTTCATGGCAGTTTTTAAACTCCCCTTCCCCCTCACAAAAGTCATGAAAATTGGACATTTCTTTTGTGGCGGGGTGTTTCTAACAACCGCCTCTAAAAGTGTTTTCTTATGACTTTTTTTTTTTTTTTTTTTTTGGGGGGGGGGGGTGGGTTGGGGTTGGTTTTAAATGGCCACCCCAAAATACATTTTTCCTGGTGGTTTTTTGACAAGCCCACTAAAATTCATGAGAATTTAACTTTTGAAAACTCCCCCCAAAAAAACTCATGAGAATTGAACATTTGGAGGTAGTTATTTAACAACCACGTCTAAAAGTTCAATTATAATTAATTTATTGGGGCGTGTCAAAAACCACCTCCAAAAGTTCAATTCTTCAGAATTTTAAGGGGTCCTGTAACTTTTGGAGGTATTTTTGGACAAGCCCTCCCAAAATTCACTAGGATTAAACTTTTAGAGGTGGTTGGTAAATGACTACCTCCAAATGCTCAATTCTAGTGAATTTTTGGGGAGGGGAATATTTTGGTGTATTAAATGGGGCAAGGGGACATAAGGCTAACATGGATGGGTATAATTAAGAGGTTTGAGCATTGTTTAATGAGATCTATCATCCTAGCATTAGAGAATGAAAAGGGGCTTTAGGACCTCATGACATAGGGCCTAGAGGGAAGGCACCTAGAGTAATTGACAGGGGAACCCCCAATAGTTGTGATAAGGGGGTTAGGGGCTCCATTATCACAAACACCCCTTAACTCATAACCACTAAATTTCCTATTCCCTTAACTCCTAAGTCATAATCCCTTAATCCCTACACTCATAACTCATAACCCATTAAACCCTTGATTCCTTAAACCCTAAGCCACTAAAACCTTAACCCCTAACTTAGAATCCTTGAAGCACCCTTAAGATTTATGAAAATATAACTTTTGGAGGCAGTGTTGTACAACCCCCCTTATACGTCATTAGAATTAAACTTTTAGAGATGGTTTTTAAATGACTGTCTCCAAATGTTCAATTCTCATGAATTTCAGGAAGGGGGATCTTTTGGTGTATTGAACAGGGCAAGGGGACATACGGGTAGTATGTATGGGTAGAAGTGAGAGGTTCAAGAATGGTTTATTGATATCTATAATCATAACATTAGAGAATCAGAAGGGGCATTTGGATCTCAAGGCAAAGGGGCTATGGGGCCTAGAGGGAAAGAAAAAATATAAATTGATAGGGGAACCCAAATAGTTGTGATAAGGGTATTATGGACCCCGTTATCACAACCCATAACCAATGAATTCGCTATCCTCGTAACCCCTACCATCATAACCGATTAACCCCTTTATCCCTTAAACCCTAAGCCACTAACCCCTTAAACCCTAACCCCTAACTTAGAATCCTTGAACCCCCTAATATCTAACCCCTTATGCTCTTAAACTCTAACCCTTAACACCTAAAATTCTAACCCCTTAATCCGTGGAAACCTAAATACCATAACCCGTAATCACTTAACCCCTAAATCCCCTAACCCCTAAGCCCTTTTTTCTTAACACTTAACCCCTGAAGCCCTTAACCACTTAGCCATTAACCTCTAACCTATAAACCCCCTACACCTCAACCCCTTGGTCCTTAAACCCCTAGCCCTCAACCCCAT
Organism: Pinus tabuliformis; assembly: GCA_031772625.1. Lineage (NCBI taxonomy): Eukaryota > Viridiplantae > Streptophyta > Pinopsida > Pinales > Pinaceae > Pinus > Pinus tabuliformis. The sequence continues at coordinate 731,954,088 of CM062814.1, forward strand.
AACCCCTAAACCCTCTAAGCCCTAACCCCTTACCCTTTAACCTTAACCCCTAACTCCTAAACCCCTTAACTCTTAGAACCCATAAGCCTTTCTCCCAAACCATAAGTGCTCCAACATTAATATTCTTAGTCATATTAGGCTTATGTTCACTAACCCATCCAAATATAGCATCTAAGCAGTACTAGGGTCCAAGGAAAAGAGCCACAAGCCCCCAAAATTTCATCTATATTTTATGGACAGTCACATTTCCCCCAAATGTCCTCCATGTGTTTCTTTTCAATGGGAAACAATATGGTCTTCTAATGTACATAATTCAACTAATTTCATAGGAATATAATAAGGTTCATCTCCATGCACAACTGAAATGGAATTCATGTCCAGTCAAAGGAAAAAAGAGGATATAACAATGTCTCTTTAATTGTCATCATCCTTTAAAACTAGTCCATTCTCTTACCAAATGCATGGGTAACATTCCCATACAAATCTAGTACAATATTACTCAAAGGTTCTATCCATAACATGCTGAAAAAAACATTAAAATTCCCTTAGTTTTCTCTAAGTCTATTCGAAATTGATACAAGTAGTCCTCAACTACACAAATGGTGCAATCTTCAAGCTATCAATATTTAGGTTCATCCCATTTTGACCCCCTTTTTTGTTCCTTCAATACAAGGTTGAGAAAAGTAATTTTACAATTGGATCTCCCTTTTTCATTCTGTGAGAATATTTCCTCCTTCTTTAGGAATGGCTTGCTTCTAAACAAAATTACTCTAATACTCTCAGCATATGTGGAGCCAAAAGATACATTAAGAGGAGAAAACATAGCTCAAATTCAACATTATTTTCAAACATATGTTAAACATATATACAAAATAAATAGTCTACACATGCAATTCTTACATTATTGGATGGTTTTGGATTAACTCCACCATTTCATTCCCCCACCTCTATGGTAGCTTTTCATTCCGTTACTTCTTTAACAACTACTTTCAATTTTCCAAGTTCATTGTCTTTTTCTCTCAATTTTTGTTCTATATCATGCAACTGAAGCTTATTGGGGAACCCCCAATAGTTGTGTAATCATATTAGAGGCACCCTTATCATAACCCATAAACCCTAATGCATTTAATCCCTTAATCAAGGGGGCCCAAGAATGTATTTGTAGGGACATTGGGACCAAATCTGGGAGTTCATAACATTAGGAGAAGTTGAATGGTATGAGCAAAAAGGTGGGAGGGGTATCTTATTATGTATTGAATGTGGAAAGGGGAGGTCTAAGCATTGTTTATTAAGATACATAATCCTATAATTAGAGAATGAGAAGGTGACTTAGGACCTCATTTCATATGGGCTAAGGGGCTTAGAGGGAAGACAATGAGAGAAATTGACCAGGGAACTCTCGATATTGGTGATAAGGGGATTACGAGTTAAATTATCAAAACCCATAATCCCTTAACCCATAACCACTAAATTCCATATCCCGTTAACCCCCAAGCCGTAATCCCTCAATTCGTACACTAATAAATTATAACCCCTTAACCCCTTGACCCATTAAAAATTAAGCCACTAAACCCTAAACTAAAACCCATGAAGCCCCTAAGCCCTAAACCCTTGTCCTCTTAACACGTGACCCTTAACCCCTAACCCTCAGTTGTACATATGGTCGGAAAATATAATGCTGCACTTCGATAGTTCAATCATACTATCGACTTGTACTTTCAAATATATTTTTTGTATTTCATTTTAAAGCCCCGACATTTGTCAGATAAGTGACAAACATAATTATCTTTGAATATCCGGTGATGATTTTATTCTTTAGATATGTAACAACAATTGAATGTTCGTCAGATATCCTACATTTGTCTAGGTCAATTATCTATCTATCGAAATATTGACATTTCACAAAGTAAACATTTTTCCAGTTGGAAAACATCTCTCTAGTCGACAACCGTTGAAATTCCAATGAAATGGCTATTTTTTGGCTATAATACAAAAATATTTTATTTTGTTAATTTCATTACAAATAGTTAAACACTATTGAGGTTTATTTTTAAGATAATCATCACTGAAAATTTGGTAAGGAAAAATATCACATATTCCTCCAAGAGGAAAAGGCAATGTAAGATCTACATTGAAGGCTTTGGGTGATTTACTTCCCTTGTTTCATCCATGTTTATCATCCTTAAGTCCTCACAAAATTTAGAATTACTAAAAAGAGAATTTCAATCTTTGAAGTTTGAACATGTAAAAAATTGATTTGTTTTCAACCCATTTTTTACAACTAAACTTCATGCATCATTGAGTGCACCCATCATGCTTTTGTTGGCTTGTATGACCCTGAACTAGGTTCAAAGGTGATTTAGCCAAACAAATCCCGATACTACTGGCCCTTTCAGCAATATTCCACTGAGCCCAGACTGAGGTCTCATCCGAAGTAGTATGGGAGGGTTCTAGGGCCAGGTTTCCACACCTTGGGGATGTCTGCTGAGCTCTGGCGGTCCACTGTTTGACCCTGCGCACACATCGCTACAGGCATCTATTAGTCCCTCGCAACCTCTGATGCTGCCTTCACACAACCCTATTCGGGGTACGATCCTTATTATTATCCACGTTGCTTACTATTAAGCTGTTGTTCTCAGATTACTTATCTTATCTGTGTAAGGCTAGTGATATTTAACAATATATTCAACATTCATATAAGTCTGCGCGATAAGAAAAATAGTAAAAATGCATAGAACGTAATACAAAAGTAGATACACAAAAATTAGAATCAACTTCTCGTTATTATTCTTCGTTCAAGGTTACAGATGTGACACCACCCTGCGCTCTCAGCTGTAGGGGTCCGTGCACTCAGCTGCGGACTCTACTAGGCCTCTGCGCACTCAACTGTAGAGCCTCTTCCTACTACTACAACCCAATACACATAAACTCTTACTATATGCTTGAACCATTCGTATTTTTCTATCTCTAGTTCACTCCTTCTCTATCTTTACAACTTAGAGCCTCACTCTATTTATACAATCCCATGGTCTAGGACCATGGGTAGGCAGACATGACATTACATTACAACACTTAGGGCGGACAACCCTATGACTCAATATACATTCCACTTTCCACGCCCACAATTTGCGGAGTCTTACAATACATTTGACCAATACTTGGGCTTTGAGACCCAAAACATGTTGTGAGGGGGATCTGATGCCCAACAGGCCCCCAACACAAACATCGTGACTCACCCTTGAGTCACTATGTCAGCGTGGCGATCTTGGTGCGATGTCCCTCCAACTGGTCCTAAATGGCTTGAATGTCGACAATGAACTGAGTTATTGCCTACTGTACCTATTGCATTCTTGCTTTTGAATCATCTGTATCTGAATTGTGTCCTTACTTTGGTACCGACATCGGATGCATGTGTTTATAGTCTCGCGCCCTTGTCCGTCTCCTCGGGTCGCAAAGACTGTGCTTCGACCTATTAGTCAGATAGCTGGCCCACCCATGTAGGGATGCAAGCGACTGCCATTTACTTTGCTTCGGAAGGGTTCTGCATTTAGTTTGACTAGCTGGACCATGCCCCTATCTGTGACCTACTTAACCACGTATGGTCTCAGCCAGTGCATTCTGAATTTTCCTTGAAATTTTTCAAACTTACTGTCATACAACAACACTAAGTCGTTTACCTTGAAGGTGTGCAACTTGATATGGCAGTCGTGCCAGGCCTTTTCATGTTGTTTTTGTGCTTGTTGATGAAATCCAGCCAGAAACCATTCTTCCTTGAGTTCTAATTGCGAAAGCCTTTCTTCTAGGGCTTCACAATCCATCATGCCTGTGAGCACTGCTATTCGCAGACTAGGTACGATGTATTCCATCGGCATGACAGCTTTCGTGCCATAGACTAATCGGAAAGGTGTCTGTCCCATCAATTTCTTACACATTGTCCTGTAAGCCCATAATACGATAGGTACGTGTAGGTCCCAGTCATTTCACTGCGCCTTACATACTTTGGTCAGCATAGTTTCCAGTATTTTGTTGAATGCCTCTACTGTCTGTAGCGCATCGTCAACAGTATCTGACCAATGCTCTTCAAAATGTGAACGTTAACAAAAATCCCTCATGCAAGACATCCCATTTGCTTGTACCATGGTGGAGCTCCATCTCAGTATACCAATTCATGGGTATGACATCCAGGGTATGATAGAATAAATGTACCCATTCAGGTTGTGGCTCTTCCCCGTAGACCTTGGTCCATTTCGTGAGGTGTGTGCGTGGATCATCTCATTCATCATATTTGTCTACTAGTTGTATCTGTGGTTTCCCAAATCGTAGGCGCATCATTCTTCTGCATCTATGCCAGTCCTCAAAACTTCCCTGATGTGTACCCCACCATCATGCAGGCGTTGCGTGCAGTGCCCATTTCAGAGCATCGAACCGCTGTTGTTCTGGTACTGCGCTTTCAAATTTGTTTAGGAATTCATCCACTGTTGTCAACCCATCATATGTAGGTAGATCCCTTGCCTCTGTTGTCACGCAATGCAGTGATCTAACCATCATGTTGCAATTAAGCATTGTTACTTCGTGCAACCGATTCTACCATCACTCTATCTCTTCATCTAAATCCGAAGTGCAGGAGCTTTCGCGCTCCCACGAAATCCTCCCATTTGCAGTGAGATTCACCTAATCCTCTTCTCGCATGGCTATCTTGTAAATACAATTGAGATCGTCATCACTATCGTCATCGTGCACCGGTTCAGTGTATTGCACTCCTTCGGCTAGATCTAGTAGTACTACTATGCGTAGTACCTTTTTTTCAAATATCATTTTGCGCTTCTTTAGAACTATGACTCCGTTCATATCGGTAGCCCAATCTATTCCTAGTAGCATGGGATAGGGATTACTATCATTGAAAATCTATATTACTTCAAAATCTTCCCATGTGCTCGCACCTTCAGTGTCTACTGTTAACCCTTGCAATCTTCCCATGGGTAAGATCTTTTGTTGGTTCGCCATTCGTAACTGAATAGGAGACCACTGTAGCATGGGTCTGCCCATGCGTTCCAATGTTTGTTTTGGCAGTACATTCACATCTAATCCAAGATCCAGGATTACCTAATCCATTTCATATTCATCAATTTGCGCAGTCAACCTCATTTCCCTTCCTGTGCACAATGCATGCTTTCCAAGTTTTTGGATCACGTGTGGTTCCCCTGACCCTGCACACCTAGTGATAGGTTCCTATAGTCCTTTTACTGCCTCGCTCTCATGTAGCAGTTTCGTGCATGTCTCCAAAAATGTAGTGAGCATTGAAGGATCCATCCCTAGTTCTAGTTGATCCTTACTACCTGAAGTGGAAGCTTCCATGAAGCTCTTCTTAGCATCCATGAATGTCTCCTTCGTGTTCTAAATCAAATTTAGGTTCCTTTGTAGGAGCCTTGTAAACCCACGCACTTTCTTCTAACTGCTTACCTTTATCATCGCCAGTGGTCATACCACTCCTGAGCATCATGTTTACATTCGAGTCTTCTTCGCACGGCTCAGACCTCATCATCTACAAATTCTGAGTTGGAGGAGGCTGAAGTACCCCTTTTTCCCATAGTCTCATGATCAATGTAGGGTAGTCTTCTACCTTGTGATCAAATTGAGTATAGTACAAACATGATGTCCTTGTTGGGTTTATACAATGGTGGGCATAATCCCCTGGCCCTCCATAATTGTAACAAATTAGCTGTCTGCAACCCCTTCCTGATCCCATTCCACCTCAACCTCGACCGTGCCCTTGAAATCCAGAGCGCATCATTCCTGTATTTGGATCGAGGGCTCGTGTTTCAGTCTGCACCCTGTAGGCAGGAGTCTGATCCATCAATAGTTCATAGCTTTTACAAGTGTGTTCATCATGGCCTACCTGCATAAATTACAAAACAATTGATGGGATGTGTGTGTATACTTTTGAAATACATAGCAATTATCCATAGTGTGTTTCCTCCTATATGACAGATTACGTACCATACTACAGGTGCCACGCTTGGTCTTGCCTGTGCCTCAGGTATTAACGACATCGACCCTCCTCCTGCCAAGTAATTTGCAAACACTGCACAATGGTCCTTGTCATGCCCATGGCCTTTGCATTTTATTCACCATACCTCCTCGTGCGTCGTTTTCTGAGGTATCCTATCATGTTTCAAGCTCTACATCTCCACACATAGATTTTGCAATTCTGCATGGATTTGTTGGACTCCCAGACCAGGGTCTTGTATAGGGATCTCATGCAACCTTATTTCCATCTCCAAAGATTCGGCCTGGGTGGAAAGTTTCCGCTGTGACAACGTCATCCTCAATTGTAGTGTTAGTGACACTACAAACCATGCGCGATGTTTTCCATCCGTCAATTTCATGTTGGCTTCACGAATCATACCCTTCAGCCTTTGGTCAAAATCCCAGGGGGTCTCGCCCGGGAGCATTGTGATCTCCTTAAACTCGATGATTGATTATGTTTCTGACTTTGGCCTACTAAATTCCCTATTCAGCGGGGTCTGGATTTCTGCGATTCTTGCATTTGGATGGTCATTAGAATGCTTTATGCACCATGTTAATGTGCTATCTTGCAACGCGCTTACCAACACAACCTTTTTGATATTGTCATACATGACTCCTTGTGCTTCCTGTAACACTCTTACCACGAACTAGAATTGGTCCAAATCTTCATTCCCTACTCCTCTAAATATCGGTAGTTTAACGACACTTGCCATACTGAACTATGGTGGTGGAGGAGGTGGGGTGGGTGGAGATGGAGGTGAGGAGGGTGAGGTAAGCGGCGGTGTAGGTTGAGGTGGTAAGCACGGAATTCGCTGTCTTATTAGACTGACCGCACTTCTCAGAGAAACTTTCATGAGCTCTTCGTCACTTTCTCGTGAGGGGGAAATTAAGGGACTGGTTTCTTATTCGTCACTACTTTCACTTCTGTAGACCTTCCCACTTCACATAGTCCCAAACATCAATTTATTCACATAACCCCCTTTTCACACAATAGTATCTTAATGCAAGTGTTCAAAGATTTAATATACTTACCTCATGGTCCCTTGAGGAAACGTTGCTCTGCCTCACTATAGCTTACGGTCATATCTACCACGAACTTAGTGATAAATCCTCCTATAATTTGGTCAAGCCAATGGTCCACAGCTCGCGTGATCTTATTTCCTAACGCTTCTAGTCTGTGCACTAATTCCGGAGTCCACACGATTGGTTTGTCGAGCCTACACCTTCGCTGACTGTCTACTGGCTTCGTGATCCACTCATACAACTCAGAAGGAAAGGATGTGAAGAAAATTTTATGGATTTCCATATACAAATAGTGCTCCAACCATTGTTCCTTAGATACTCGCAGATTTCTATTTCCTGCGCTGTGAACTCGTGAATCTTCTTTTCCAACCACCTTTCAATTTCTTTCTTTATTGGGTTCTAGCGGCATGACATCAGACATCCCTTATGCAAATCTTGGTCCTGGCAATGAAACCATTTGTTGGCTTGTACGGGCCTAACTGAGGTTCAGAGATGATTTAACCAAACAAATTTTAGTGCTATTCGCCCTTTTGGCAACAGTCTGTGGAGTGCAGACTGAGGTCTCACCTGAAGTAGTATGGGAGGGTGCTAGAACTAGGTTTGTGCACCCTAGGGATGTCTATTGAGTTTTGGCAGTCTGCAGTTTGACCCTGCATGCATGTTGCTACGTGCATCTATTAGTCCCTAGCAACCTCTGATGTTGCCTTTGCACAACCCTAGTCGGGGCCCGATCATTATTATTATCCACGTTCCTTACTATTAACTTGTTGTTCTCTGATTACTTATCCTATTTGTGTAAGGCTAGTGATATTTAACAGTATATTCAACATTCATATAAGTGTGCGTGATAAGAAAAACTATAAAAATGCATAGAACGTAATAAAAAAGTAGATACACAAAAATTGGAATCAACTTCTCTTTATTATTCTTTATTCAAGGTTACAGACCCGACACCACCCTGCGCACTCAGCTGTAGGGGTCCATGCACTCAGCTACAGGGGTCCTCGCACTCAGTTGCGGACTCTACTAGGCCTCTATGCACTCAGTTGCAGAGCCTCTTCCTACTACTATGACCCAAATCTTACTCTATGCTTGAACCATTCGTATTTTTCTATCTCCAGTTCACTCATTCTCTATCTTTACAACTTAGAGCCTTGCTCTATTTATACAATCCCATGGTCCCCAGACCATGGGTAGGTCGACATGAAATTAAATTACATTACAACACTTAGGGAGGACAACCCTATGACTCAATATACATTCCACTCTCCGCGCCTGCAATTTGCAGAGTCTTACAATACATTTGACCAAAACTTGGGCTTTGAGCCCCAAAACATGCTGTGGGGGGGATCCGATGCCCAATAGCTTCCTATGGGATGGAATCTAGGTGTGAACACCATTAAAACCATAAACAAAACCTGTTTACTAAGGCTTGGTTGTACCAACATATAGCACAACAATTCTCATCTCAATTTGGAAATGACAAAATGAAAATTGACTTTTTCCCACTACTGACATTTGTTTTGGAATTCCTAGTTAACAAACAAAAAATCCTCACATGCTAGCTAATGAATGGCGAGAAAAGGAGTTGCACATAGAAATGCATTGAGCATAGATGAAACATAGAAATTATCTAAGAGTCTATGTATGAATCCAGGCACTTTGGCATGCAAGAGTACTTTTCTTAACATTGTATTGACATTCATCCATTTGTGTAACTATAACATTAGGCTATAAGCCCTAAATAATGGAGGTGCATGGAAGTTATGAAGGAGGTGTCTTGGAACCCAAGTAGATAGATAAAGAAATGTTCAATTGAGAGGCAAGACCTAGAATGATACCATCCCCATCCCCCAAACGATCAATATTGTTAGATAACTATGACTAAAATTGGTGTATAGGTGACTCAATTTATAAGGATAAACTTTATACATGAGGTTGGAAAACATTAAAAAATAATTGAATCAAGAGCGAAAGGGAACAAATATCAAGGGGGCACAAATATTAAGGACCTATGTCAGCCAAAGTCAAACCAGTGGCCAGATGCCTTTTCCTTGATACTATCTCTTAAGAAAATGGAACTACATATAAACACATATGTCAAACATAATACTCCAACACCTACCATAATTAGTTGCATGTTGTTCAAAATATTGAATGAATGACATTGTTGAATACAAGTTATTATGATTAAATATGATGAAGCATATTTCCTATTGTTTATCAATGCTCACATGTAGATTCTAATTTTGTTTCAAAGTGTCTCACTTTTGGAGGAATTACATGAATGTTGAAGGTATATCATATGTTCTCCTTTGTATTAGGAAATAAAGCTAATTTATGGGATATTTGTACAAGAAGGGATGTCAAAGATACAAATTCACACCTACGAAATCAACCTTTAATCAACATGATAATTAAGACAAGTAGCATAGTTTTCGAGAATCACATGGGATGAAGACTAGGCTAGGTACAGTACCGAACCTACCTCATTCTAGACAATGTATTAAAAATATGAGTAATCAACCTAGTTGTGGAATGGAGATGGAGCATTCTGTGGGATTTAAGCTAGGTTTCTAAGGCTCATCATCATAACTATATCTTTGATAGAAAGGTTTGGGTCCCATAACCAATAATCTAAACTTCTTTTAAGATTTATAATAGACCCCTTCACTATGATGAAGCATAAAATGTATTTTTCTAGGGGTTGAGTCATGCGTTGGATTCATATGTCCTAGAGGTTCCTACATGATAAATAAGTTATGAATATATAAGAGGCATCTAGTAAAGCATGGAATGAGGGAAGTTGTGTGGTAGTCCTAACATTTAAGCATAAAATTGATATTAAATTAAGTATAAAAGAGGCCTCTAATGAAGTGTGTACTGAAAATTGGTTAATGGAAGGTGTTGGAGTTTCATTCCTAGCCTATATAGTTCTCAACAATAAAATTATTTTACATTGAATAAAGATTCTATATTTTTACAACTTGGTTTGAACATCATTTTTTGTTTGCTTACACAACTGGGATTTTATAACATGAAAAAAAATGTTTCATTCAAAATATTCCTTGCTACCATAACTATTTCATCCCCCAAAATTAGGGTTTCCTCTCTCCTTTTCCTCAACAAAATACAATCTCAAACCTTTGTTCTAATAAAGACAAACAAATAGTGTGCATAATTCTTAGTCTCTAGCTCTCCCATCCTCTCCCTCTCACTCCCTCCCTCCCTCCCTTTCTTTCCTTCTCCCTACCTCCCTCTCCATATCTCCCTCCACTTCTCTCTCTCTCTCTCTCCTTAATGGAAAAGCCCAAATACAAAACCCAAGAATTGGATACTTGGATATTTCTTACTTTCCATCTAATATCTAAACCGCCAAACCTTCCATTAGCATCCAAGGAAATGAAACTCCACCCCTTTAGTAAGGCTTCTAGACAACTGACAACATAAACACCATCTCCCAAGAACTATCACCAATGACTTGGAGGATGTTTTGCAGAAAGGAATTGCACCATCCAACTTTTTCTCGATGCCCAAAACCTCCAGTCCAGAACCCTTTTCTGACCCAATATGTCCTTGCCTCTGGATGGATGGTCCTACATAGAAAAGGGAATATCATAGCTTTTAGCCAGGTGCCCATACCTATGGCCCCACCTACACCTAAAAGGTATTCCTTCATAATCCAATATCTGAATACACTCCACCCCAATCCCAATATCCATGCCTTCTATAAGCCCTTATTTGAGGTCCATATTAACCAAAACATAGGCGTATGTATTAATACCCATCTCTAAATATGAAGATTCATGATCCAGATAAGATCACAATGAGTTACCTATATCTTTGAAAATTAGGGCGTCCCAATAGTTAGGAGGGAGACCTAGAAGACGAACCTAGATTAGGGCTATATGTAGCCTCTCCTACTTTTCATCGAAGAGGGCATCCATAAATTGAAAAGGATAGGAGATGAATCTATTTTATAAACCATTTTTTGTACCTTCTGGGCATCAGCTACATATTTGAAGCTAAAATGAATCCAACCTTGGGCTAACAGAGACACCTATCTAGGACATTTGACAGGGAAATGTTTCCTTTTCCTCCCACGATTTTAGGGTTAGGAACTGAATTTTCGATGCCTTACTTGCCCCACTAGGGATATTTGGTACATTTCCTTAGTCTTTTGAATAGTGACGTTGACTCCCAACACCAGAGAAAGGAGGAAATTATTCTTCTTCTTAACACTACGATGACTTTTCCTCTTCCTTGCTTTCTCAGACTCTTTTGAATCATAACTCCTTATTTACAAGAGTGTTTCTCCCTAAAAACCCCAAGATCATTCATGATATTAGTTTCACCTTCTTTCGTCATCAGGGCAAGGGTATCCTTCACTAGTTTGCCAAAGGAGGGTGAGGCTGATGGAACATGAGATGAAGCATAGATAGGAAAACAATTTGGAGAGGCTTCTGAGGGTGAAGAACCCCCACTATTCAAAAAATTATGAAAACCCTAAGGAAGCTATAACACATTGTATGTCTCCCTTCAATATCTGGGACGATAGGGAAACTAAACTTAGAGGCAAACAACCCCAAGAAGATTTCTCCAAATCCTAAAAATCATCCTTAGTCCCTAAGCTCACCGAAACTAGAGGACCCAAATAGTGCACGACTAGAGTAGGGGTTAGGGCCTCCAAACTGCTAGATGATTGCCTATTGAATTCTTAACTCTGCTTTCTAAAGACTTGGTAGGCCTAGAAAAACGGTATGGGAACCTTATAATTTGAATTTGAAATGTGAATGGATAAAATCCTTGGTATTATAGCAAATTTTTTGAAATCCCCCTCCTCCGGTTCATAATCCACCAACTCCTCCTCCTCCTCCATGTGCGTCCAATAGTAGGCAATCAACATTTCATCTGAAAAGCATATTTGACGAGTATAGTGTGTGTCTTCAAAGGGATTATCATGGTGACCATCTTTGTACAAAATATATATCACGTGGATAAAATACTCAAGGTTACCATTTAATCTTATTTTTCATTTTGACAAGGATATTAGAGCTTGTTCACTCTTCGTCAAAACTATGCCCTGATCTAGCCCGAAACTCGACGACCCTTTCTCCAGCTGCGATTTTTCCATGGAACTCTAGGGTTTCTCCAATGTTGAATTCTTATCCCATGGTAAAGATGTTGTAATTCCCTCTTTAACATTATGATTCTGTCAAAATAAATTAAAAGTTAAAAACATAAAATTAATAACTAAACCAATCTATATCAATCTTACCTCTATATCTACCAAGGGGCGAGACGAAGGGACCAAATCTCTTGAGGTGCAAAACTCTTTAGATTTGATCCCTCTAGGAACTTGATAGATCCAAAGTTAAGATGAATCTAGACTATTCATATATAATGAAAGAAATAAAAAACATGAAAAGTTAAAGTGACTTGCAAACTCAACATGGTTTCCACCTTTATTTTGAAAAATATTAAAATATTTACAATATTTCAATAACTTTTAAAAAATTAAAGTATTTATTATATTCGAATAATTTTTTTTTTTTATATTATGATAAAAAAATTTACCCCTTCGATTAAAAATCTTTGACTTATCAGAAAATCATTTTCCCACTCCATTTAAATTTTAGGAGGGAATTTTCTCGGAGGATTGGCGAGCAAACAAAACACAGAGAACATTTCGTTACCAAAATAGTAGACCAGAGCCACAGGAGGGGAGCCTTAACACCCTCTCATTGATATTGATAGTGCATTGAAGAGTTCGACTAGAGAAGAGATGATGAAGCGGTTATTCAATTTCAAGAATAAGAAGAAGGCCCTTCCTCCTCCATCTGTTGAGGAGGTCTGTGAGAAGATAAGCATTTAAGAAATTATTTCCTATATAATGTAGCTTCCATGGATGATCAGACATAGTAGTTGTGATGGAATCCACTGTGTAACGTAATTTTTTTGGTTGGGGTAGATGAACATGAGAGTGAAGTGATTAATGAAAAGATCATGAAATTGGACATGGAACTTTGCATTTACAAAGAGTAGCTCAAGAAGAACCTACCTAGTCAGGTCCTTCTCAGATCACTGGCAAAGCATGGGAAATGCATGACCTCAAGAAGAAACAAAAAAATGTATTTATATATGCTTTGCATTTTGAAAATTTGTGTGGTTATTACTATGTTTTGATCAAAGAATTTTTTTATGCACAATTTAATTTTTATAATTTGGATACAAAATGTAGAATTGAGTGGTGCCTGAAGCATTGTTTGATGGGGGGGAATTTCTAACTAGTGGATTCAGTTTCTAACTGATTTATGAACAATCCTCACTTATTTTTGTCTCAAGCATATCAATGTCATTTTCCAACATATATTATCATCATTTACTCATGCAACTTATTGTGCATAGGGTTTCCATGTTTCATTTTCTCAGTTGTCACTATAGAGGCAACCATGCCCTCCTTTTTCCAAGCATATCTGGCTATAAATTTTTTCCCTATTGTTTACAAAAGGGGCAGGTAGGTGTCATTTATTTGACTCTTTATCATCACTACTCACAAGTTAATTCAATGATATCCAACATCCCAGAGATTTAATGTCTTAGCTTCCTATGATCTATTATAACCCAGATTCTCATGGTTTTCTTTTAGAGCAAAACATTTTGCAAAGATTCATCTTTTGGTGATCATCATGAAACCTCCTTTAGAGATTCTGTTGTGCTCTTTTGGTTTTGAGTTTTCATTCTTGAATTTGAAGTGTGCTTTGAATTTTCTTTAACTGTTCCTTCACATGAATTTTATTCAATTTCTGATTGTCTGTCCAAACACAGAAGAAATCTAGATAAAACCCTGTTGATATATGTTGTATTCAGTGCTTCTTTCTAACTTGTAATCCAAATGACTTAATGTGATAATCCATTGTATCGAGGAACATGGATCTTTTATTCTATCACCAACTAGTGCTTCAACTTTTTTTTTTTTTGGCACTATGAATGAAACTTTTTCATATGCTCACTTTGAGATTTCTTATGCCTCGCATATGATAGTGATTTTTTTGTTTGTTTTTGTCCGGGCCAGGATTATTTGGAAAATGCATCAAATTTTTACATTGCATATACTGAAGGTATGTTTTTTTCTCCTTCCAATAGTTTGATTTACACTTAACACAAGAATAAACTATGTGGTATTTGAATGAATAGTTGTTTGTGTTTATACCGAGAGATGTGAGATGCTCTACATCCTGCTTGGGGTTGGGTGGGTCCATCAATACTTTATTTTCATGTAATGACATTTAATCTATACTATATGTTAGGTGCATCAAATATAATATCCCAGATCCATCTAATTCTAGTTTCGATAGGGTCAATATTGCATATCTTGAGTTCAGAGAAATGACTGATGTATTGAATATTGAAATTTGAGATATTCAACCTCAAGCTTTGGAACATTGATGTGCATATCAGACAAAATTTTAGATGTGTCTGTGCTAGTGTATATTGATTTCCATTTGATATTAGCATGAGTAATCTCATTTGTTATGGACCTGGCTCTGTTTAGTTTGGAGGCTTTGCAGGTTTTTGTCATTTGGGTCAGAAATGCAAGTGTGCATTTTGATATGCAGTTTCATCTTGCTTTGTATCTTTGTTACTCTTTGATGTTATTTATCTGTGGGAAGGATAAATAATGAATGGAGTTAATGCATGCCATTGGGTTCTTAGTCCATTTCCGATTTGTACATTGTCTTAGATGTCCCACCGGATCTTCATAACATATTTTATAAAATTCTACAATCTTTTACTATGTAGTATTCTATTCAAGATTACACACTTCATAGCATTACCTTTAACACATAAATGACGAGAATCAAGTAAAAGTGAAATGAAAGAGACAAACAATTACACACCATCCACACATTGAATACAAGATATACCATAAGAAAACCCAATACAGGACAAACCCAACTAGAAGGAGAGGCCTATGCTTTGCTCTTTTC
Source organism: Pinus tabuliformis (assembly GCA_031772625.1). Classification (NCBI taxonomy): domain Eukaryota; kingdom Viridiplantae; phylum Streptophyta; class Pinopsida; order Pinales; family Pinaceae; genus Pinus; species Pinus tabuliformis. The sequence goes on from CM062814.1 coordinate 731,969,129, forward strand.
TTCTTAGGATGAAAAGTGAATACAAAGAAAGGGGTACTCACACTGGCCAAATGTGGATGCTACAAGATTTTCTTCTTCCTCTGTCATGCTTCAATATCCCATAACTATGAACATAATATTGAAACATAACTATGAACTAGATATAAATGCAAAGAACATAGAGAAACACAACTTGACTCATTTATAGAGAGATGAAGAAGTTACATGGTCACTAAGTGTTGTGATTTGTCTTATGAGGATCACTTTTTCTTTGTTTCTTTTTCTTTCTAATATTGATCCACCTAGTTATGTTGACATGGGTTAGTGGCATTCTGATATACTGATTTGTGAAAGGGAATCATGAACACAAGGTGGTTAGAACTAAGCTTTTCCTTATTCAATTCATGAAGGTGTTTTAAACCTCAAAAGAGATTTGATGGCACCAAAGTTGAGTGTGTCTCCCCACCACTACCAAGGGGAACTTGCATAGGTTTCTTTGCTTTTAGTTGAGCCATTTTCTTTTTTGGATCACGTATGTTTCCCTTTATTACTTACCATCCTTTGGGATTTTTCCTAAGTCCATTAGATGTAGAAGAGGTTGGTGAAGATGAATAGGTTTCTTGGAGGTGTACAGTTTGTTGGCATGATCTACATCTAAATGTTGTGCTTTCAATGTCTAACATTTCGGTAAAAGTGAGATCAACCCATTATATGAGGATCTAGTTGGGAAACTCACAACTTAGGTTGAGCACTACACAGATATGGGTAAAGGTGTTGAGCCCATGTCAATATGAGCTCCATTAACTTTAATAAAATGACCCTTGGAGTTCCTAATAGTTGCAAGAAAATTAGGATACCATAAGTTAAGAGGAGGTTTGGAACTCTTACCTAGACTGGAGTTGTTGTAATAATCATGGTGTTTGGATCGAAATTTCAAAACTAGGGATGAAATGGGAGGTGCATTTTTCTATAGAAAAAGGGTCCTATGTTGAAAATGTGTTTTCCATCCCCCATGGCCTTAAAAATTACATTGAAGTAACACTTGGAATGGAGGAAGAGCTCATTGTTGGTAATATAGGTTTGATTTTTCCACCCATGAAGATTTGATGTAGATGGCCAAAGCCCATTAAAATGACAAATAGTGGTATCCGTTCAATGCAAAAAATTGTGGGCATATACCTGTGGATATAGCACTTTAAGTTCCAACACTAGAATGTCCTTTGATTTCTCCACTATGAAGGCAAGATTGATGGGTTCCTTTGTCTTTGAGGGAATATAAAGCCTAGGCTTCACCTCATCCTTGAATGGGTGCGATTGGGAGGAGGAGCGATATTCTTGAATAGGGATCCTCCAAGAAGGCTTGAAACCAAATGAATGATAACATCCTTTCCTATGCCAAAATCAACGTGAAAGAAACTATCAAGGAGTTTCCTTCTTGCATAGATTCGTTTCTAATGGCCTGGAGGGAACCCTCTCTTTTCTCTATCTATGAGTTCAATATAGAGATAAAACCCATGGATTTCATATGAAAATAGAAGGATTCTCCGGAATGAGACCTCATAAAGACTTGAAGATCTGCAGTGGCCCCCCCTTATTTTTTAAGATTCGTGTTAGATAGGAGCACAATGGTATTAGTTGAATGAAGACCATATTGGAGATGAAAGTGTTATCTAGTGTTTGTGTAAGTTTTGACTCTCAAAAAGCAATGGTGGCACATAATTTTTCATGAAATGCCATGGATATAGCCAGTGACCACATGCTCTCTCTAGTTATTGTTTTAACTACCAATCGTAATGTGGTCCTAGCTTGTCCATTGACTCCTTTTATTGTGATGTTCATTTTTTAACTATTGCAGGTGTGATGACATATCACTCCTTCAATGTCTTATTGACCCATTGTCGGGTGTCTTTAATGTATCAAATGGAGGATCAACCATACCTTGTGTCTTGAGCTCAAGCTAAACTTTTTCAAAGTTGAATTTCACATTGACACTTTCATTCGAAGCAATGGATTTACAAATCCTTAATTTCATGAATTGTCTTGAATATTTTCCTAACTCATTAGTTTCTCATATTAATCCCAAAAAAGAGACAACGTGCAAATCTAAACTAATTAATTAGTTGGCAAAGACAATTTTATCATAAACCTTATGCAAAACAATGTTTGATGGCTTAGAGGGATCCCCTCACTTTATTGTTTCTATGAATTTAATATATAAAAAAATCAGTGGATAAAATGGAGGGGTTCCTCTAAAATGGACCTCATAAATATGTGAAAATATACTATGGCTCCCCCTTGTTTGAGGATTCATGTTAGATAGTATTGCAGTTATAGTAGTTAGACAAAGACCATACTAGAGTTGAGAGGCTTTCTTGCCCTAGTGTTTGGAAAGTGAAGACTCTTCAAAAACTATAGTGGTACCGCATTTGGCCTGAAATGCAAAATATAGCCACTAAATTTATCTATCTATGGTTATAATTGTATCTGCTAGCCCTAATGTGGTCCTGGCTTGGCCATTGACCCCTTTTGTTGTCATGTTTATTTATCTAGGGTTGTTATTGCAAGCATGATGATGATGACTTCTTGACGCATTGATGTGTGTCATTAGTGTAAGAAAAAATAGGATTGGCTAGAATTTAAGCTTTGAGCTCAATATTTACTTCATCAAACTTGGATCTCATGTTGATGATGTCATTTAAATCCATGGATTTACAAATTCTTAATTTCACGAACTATCTTGAATATTTACTTAAGTCACTTGTTTATAACTTTATAGTAATCTTAGAAAGAAACAATATGCATATCTAAACTAAATCGTTAGTTGCCAAAAATAATGTTATCATAATTCCACAAGAAAAATAATATTTCAGGCGAAATCGTATGCCAAGTTTTGAGATAGTTGGTGGTTCATGGTTCGTCAACCCTTAGAAGAGTAGATTTCCGTGACATTAGAAAATAGATAAATTGGCAATAAAAGGGACTGATTCCATCTCCAAGTGGCTTGGGTTTTCTTATAAAACCAAAAAATGTGTGGCCAAGTTTTGAGTCACCACAAAAAGGACGAGTTACTAGCACACCCTAGTGTCCAGGTTGTAACTTAATTCTAGGAAATTTTAAATGTGAGACTGACCAAAACAAGATTTCTTATGAGAAATTTCTTCCTAGTCACTCATATTATGTAACTAAGTTGAAAGATTAGATCTGGGCTTCGAGGCTTTGTGATTCTGACATCAATCAATGAAGTGCATCTCAACTTTGCAAGTTTGCATTTTCAAAAGAGCTTGGTGTAGTTACATTCCTACACTTACATTTGATGTGGGTTTTACAAGACAACTCTTGAGATTTGCATGTGGGTACAATTGTATTTTTAAGATAAGATCAATAAATAAATGATCAATATGATCGATAAATCATAACTTTATAAGGTCAAACCACCTCATATATTAATTTAATTAAGGTTAACTATTGGAGGCATGATGACATAGCACTCCTTCAATGTCTTATTTACCCATTGACGAGTGTCTTTAATGCATCAAATGAAGGATCAACAATAATTTGAGCTTTCAGCTCAAGATAGACTCTGTCGAACTTGAATCTCACTTTGACACTATCATTTGAAGAAATGGATTTACAAACCCTTGATGTCATGAACTGTCTTGAATATTTGCTTAAATTCATAGTTTCTCATATTCATCCCAAAAAAGAGACAACATGCAAATCTAAACTACTTAATTAGTTGCAAAAGAATGTATCATAAACCTTGTGTAGAAAATTGTTTGATGGATTGGAGGGATCCCCTCCCTTCATTGTTTCTATGAATTTAATATATAGAAAAAATCTATAGATAAAATGGAGGGGTTCCTCTAAAAGGGACCTCATAAATATGTGAATATCTGCTATGCCTCCCCCTTGTTTGAAGATTCATGTTAGATAGTATCGTAATTATAGTAGTTAGACAAAGATCATACTAGAGCTAAGATGCTTGCTTTCTGTAGTGTTTGGCAAGTGAAGACCCTTCAAAAGATATGGTGGCACATTAGTTGGCCTGAAATGTAAGATATAGCCACTAACGATATTCTATCCATGGTTACAATTGTAACTACTAGCCCTAATGTGGCCCTAGCTTAGCCATTGATGCCTTTTGTTGTCATGTTCATTTATCTAGGATTTTTTATTGTAGGCATGATGACGATGACTTATCGACAGATTGACGTGTGTCCTCAATGTAATCAAAATCAGGATGGTCAAAATTTGAGCCTTAAGCTCAAGATTGACTTCATCAAACTTGGTTCTCATATTGATGATGTCATTTGAAGCCATGGATTTACAAATCCTTGATTTCAAGCATTGTCTTGAATATTTACTTTAGTCACTTGTTTATAACTTTACATTAATCCTATAAAGAGACAACATGTAGATCTAAAATAGTTCATCAGTTTCCCAAAACAATGTTATCATAATTCCACAAGAAAAATAATATTTCAAGCCAAATCGTATGCCATGTTTTGAGATAGTTGGTGGTTCACAGGTGGTCACCCCTTAAAAGTGTAGGTTTATGGGACATCAGAGAATGGATAAATTGGCCATAATAGGGACTCATTCTGTCTCCAAGTGGCTTGGGTTTTCTTATAAAACCAAAAAATGTTTGGCCAAATTTTGAGTCACCATAAAAATCACAAGGTGTTACGGGCACACTCTACTGTGCAGGTTGTAACTTAATGCTAGGCAATTTTAAATGAGAGACTGACCGAAACAAGATTTTTGACGAGAAAGTTCTTCCAAGTCACTGATAATATGAAATTAAGTTGAAATCTTGGATCTGGGCTTCGAGGCTTTGTGAGCCTGACATCAATCAATGAAGTGCATCTCAACTTTGTAGGTTTTCATTTTTAAAAGAGCTAGGAGTAGTTACATTTCTACACTTACATTTGATGTGGGTTTCCCAAGAGAAGTCTTGAGATTTGTATGTGGGTACAATTGTATTTTTAGGATGAGATCAATAAATAAATGATCAATATGATTGATACAAAATAAGGTCAAACCAGCTTATATATAGGTATTGAGGTGTGGTTCTATTGACGGTGCTAAACCCACCTACATATTAAGGGACCTCCCTGGTAAGAAGTCCCAACTCTACCTCATACCATTTGGAGTAGGAGTCCCAGTAGTGGGTACTAATGTAATTCCTTGACTGCGGTAGCGTGCAGAGGTAAGTGTGATAACTTTTTCGGAAACAAGTGTGTGACCTTGCATTGAGTCAAGTGAGATGCATGGGGGTTCTAACACATTGAGGGGAAAAGGAAATGTGTCTCATAGAATCATGTAATAGTACAACTTGAAAGGAACACACAAGCATAATGACATAATAAGTTATAAAGCAGAATATTCCACAAGCCAAAATGTCAGGTTAAATGAATAACACATCTGCAACAAGATTCATACAATTGAATACAAATTAGTTCATACACAAATGCATAAGTTAATTAACATACATTTCTAACGTAACTAGAATAGTCCAACTACAATAACAAAATATGCGTGAAAATGTGTTGGATCTATTATATATTATTAAGTGGAAGTTCCATCCATACATACACCATTGACAACCACTAGCCTCAATAGTGGAACATTACAGTCAACATCGCCTGCTCCTCCAAATAGATGTACTTCTCTATGCTATGGAGAAGCCGAGGCTTGTCACAATACTCTCCAAGCCTTCTCTAAGAAATGCTTAACCAAAACATTGGCTCCCAAAATCCTATTATATGAGTTATTAGGTTCTATTTATAACAAAGGGTGGGGTGACCCTTGACATTCCCCTTTGTGACTCTTCGAATACCCTCATGGCTCTTCAACTTCTTTACAAATAAATATTTACATTAGATAGTGACTGTTCACATTCCACTAATGACACTTGGAATTTCCCTTACAACCCAATTACAAATAATACACATTTTCCACATGTACCCATGTGAGACAAAATAGGCTAGACACACCCTAATAAGACAAAACACTATGAATTGACCGAGGTTTGGGGAAAGAACAACTTGGAAACATCTACTTGATGCTTCTTGTTCATGGACTGATGCCAAGCTTGGTGCTATGCTGTGATGTCGCCAAACTGCTTGATGTTGTCTTGTTGAAAGCAGACTCTTGCCTCCATGGCATCTGGGCATAGGTCTTGGAACCTATGTCCATCTTGTCATGAAGCATGTGCATCATGGTGTAGACGTGACAGGACCACCAGTGTGCTTCTTCATGTTTGGTGCACTCAACTCCAAGTCATCCTTGGTGGCCGCTCAACTTATCTTCTCCATGTACTTGTCAACCTCTGAACAAACTAGGTTCTTGTTCATAGCTTTGATGAGGGAGCTTGCATTTGTTCACTCTCTTCCTCACCTGTTGGATTTTCTGGGTCATCAACCTGTATTGGTGTTGCTTTCTATGTAATTGTGCCTTGATTTTGTTCTTCTTATTGTTTCTTCTTCTTTTCATATTCTTTCCTTCTTGACTCTTATTCTTCCTTCAGTTCTTTTTCTGCTTGGTGCGATCTCAGTTCTACTAACTACAAGATCTTCTCTTCTCTCTTCTTCTACTCTTCTATCTGTGTGCTCTATTTTCTTTTTCTTCTGCTACCAAATATGCTTGCATGAATATTGAATGTGATTTCACTCTGAAACTTTGTTCTCCCTTTATTATGTCAACAATTGCCTCTTTCCATGGTCTTGTACTGGATTGTTTCCTTCTGCCACTGCTATTGGTCTTTTTTCCATGTTAGTGTTGACTCATTTTTTAAAACTGTTGGGCATCTGCATATATTAGCAAGTAAATTGGCACTTTCTCAACTGCTTCCTCGATACTTTTTTCATTGATCACTCATGAAACAACTCTCTTTGGTGCCATGGTACAATAATTTCTAGAGAAAAGTGCTTCATGAGTGTGGTACCTATGGGATAGAAAGGACACTCATGGAAAGAAAAAATTAGATCTTACAAATCTAACTTTACAACATGATAAAGTAATAACTAGGGCATCTTATGAGAGAAAGTGCACATTTTTGACAAACAAGGGGTGACTGAGTGACAAAAGGAACTGTGCACTGTGTAGTCCCAGCAGTCATTGTGGAATCTTGTTGACTGTAATTACACAATGTGTAGTTTGTTCTCGGACATGGCCTGGGAGAGACTGTGCATTGCGTAGTCTCAGTGACCAAGCTGGGAGACTAGCTCTTGGAACAACGTAGTGCACAGTTGGAGCCATCCCAAGACAGGTGTTGCATACTTCCATAATCCAAGGTAGAGGCCTTGAGCTCCTAGATTGTGAAGTGCATGCAGTGAAGTGTGAGATTCGGGGAGGGGAAGCCCAGATCTATCCATGGGGAGTGAATCACGCGCGTAAGAATTGATCAATGACAGATCGAGCGGTCATATAGTACACTAGTGCAAACAAGAAGATATGAAGGATGATGCAAGGATGAGTGAAAATATTACTAAGTGTAGATGTATGTAGGTGAAACAAGTGTAGTAATGGATCAAACTGAAGGAACAAGAGGCATGTGAAGGGATTTGCTGCAGCAACGACCGTTGGTGCAAAAATGAGAAAACTCATGCGACACTTGATAAAGGAAACCTATAACTTGAAACAACACTTCTACAAGTTAAAGAAAGTTAAAATGTGAATGGTCATTCAACAAAATGAGTGAAACAACAATATCACAAGCTAAACAAACATAAGCGACAAAAAAGGAAGAAAAAATCAATAAAAGAAAAACTCACCCTGAAAAGTGATGTCAATGCTCTAAACGCTCCTTCATCTCCTAGGGAGGCTAGAGCTTGATGATTGAATCTATAAGTGAGCTCTAGAGGTGTCCATTACATATATTTGAGAAAAAATGGAGTTCATGATGTGTATTATTGAGATCAAGGATAACAACGACACTTGGCATAAAATTCTAAAGATGACAATGTGTCACCTTAGGGAAACTGATAATAGGTCCATACTTTGTAGGGATTATTTTCCTCTTAGATTCTTTATTTTCGAGAAAAATAACATGCACTGCTTAGAAATATTGCACAGTTCTGGGAAGGAACGAGCAACTCTCTGATTCATGCACTCAACAGTTGCTGAGCACAATAGTTTTTGTGTAATTTCTAGGTTGAGTGGCAAGATTTTAGATGGCTCTATGTAATTTTAGAGCTGAAGGCTCACTTGATATCTTAGACTACTCTGCATAGTTTTAGATCTGAAGACAAGCCACTAGTCGGGTTTGCGCAATTTTGAAGCCGAAGCTCACAGTTGGGTTTCGTTACGCATTTCTTGAGAACAAGGTTGGTTGCCCTCTAGTGCTAGAATTGGATACAACCAAGTGAAGAGGTCATATTTTGGTTAGACAACAAAAAAAGTACACAAACATAAGCTTTGAAAGGAAAGATAAAACTCGATGAAATCAAAGGTACTTGGGAAGTGCAAGACAAGTTGATGAGATTTTAGTATGGAGGCTACAAAACTAAGTGAAGGAATATTTTTGGAGGGAAGTTGTAGCGACTATAACATTAGAGAAACATTGGTAGAACTCTGGTTTTTTGTATGGACCTTGTCTTGTGTAAAGTGATTCTAACTCCTCCGAAAGTATTGTTCAATTGTTTGATCATCATGGTTCATTCACTAGCTTGAGTTAAAGATATAGTCCTTGCCATTCTCTTGATGAGTTGAAACACATACCAAGCCAAGTCAACCGAGTTATTTCAATTGGGGATGAGGGATATTTTGATGCACAATTAATATAGACTGTCAGAGTTTAAGTTTCATCTTTGGTGTTTCTCTGCTGCCTGTAGGCATGGACAGTACCCTGGCAGAGTCAGTTCAGGAACACAACCACCGCTCCACTGCCAGCAAGCTTGGAAAGTACCCTGATGGATTTACTTGCTTCACCTCTATGTGCAGGAAGCCTTTCTCTTATTTTTCCTTATTTATTTATTTATTTATTGTTATTTTCCAGAGAACTTTGGATAGGCATTTATTTATTCCATGAGGCGGAAGAGGGATCCCTACTTATTGAGAGTAGAAGAGGTTACCCCTTAAGAGAAGTATTTATATATACCTTAGACATACTTATTGAGGTTTTCCCCCTCACCTTACTCTACTTGACTAAGTTGACAAGGGATAACCAAATATAGAAAAACCACTTAGAGTAGGCGGTACTAGTTAAAAGTGCAAGCATTGTGTTTTCACCAAGATTCACTCTGAACATTACGTATTTTCTATCAGGGTATCATCAGCTAAAGAATGCAAGATATTCATAAATAGATGGGATAACAGATAAACAAATGATGATAATTTTAAAGGTCCTCGTGTACTTCCTTCACCCTGCTTGTCTCAAAAGCCAAACACGATTTCATGTGAAGCTAATCTTACAGGTGCACAAAAAGCAAGAAAAAGATAGAAGTAAAGAAAGCAAAGCGAGTAAGCAAATCCAAAAATGAAATCAAAGAAAATAAGAAATAAAACACTACTCCTACTCCTAAGCTAAATAGTGCATTGGCATACTCACATAAAGTGATAATTCCAATGCAGCCGCCAGTGCATTGGTTGGCTGATGTTGGTGAGGGCATGCTTGACAAGAAAGATATTCAAGTGAACCAACATGCAGAAAGATAAAATAATGAAGACCAACATACTCAAAGTTTAAATGTGTCCACAGAAAAGAAAAGAGTAAAAACACAAGATAAGCACTCTATGGACCTACCATGGTGAATCATCACACTGTGTGCAGATGACGAACATGCACACTCTTTTGATCGTGACAAACAACCAAACATGCAGAAAGAAGAAAATTTCTCTTAGCAACATGAATTTATATGTAAGACTCATCTAATGCATGAGTGATAGGACCATGTGATTCTGGTAGAGGATGTGAGATTTGTATATCATACTGATCTTTAGTGCACATAGAACAGTGATGATGATCCTGGGGTGTTTCAATATATTTCTGACTGGGAGTAGAACTGACCTCAAGACAATGAGAGCTTGACATAAATATCAGCTTAGGTTGAATTGCCTTGACATATTGAGGGGTTTCCACTTCATCAGCAGGTAGATCATCAAATATCAGTGGCTTGGAAAGATCAATAGTGATTGAATCAACATCATGATCGAATGAGTGAGTGAAGGGATCACGACAGCCATGATTAGAAAATTCAAGATGTACATTAGCATCATCTTGATCTAATGATTCATACAGAGGGTTGATGAGAAAAAAATATTTTCATCCTCTAAATTTCCAGAAAGAGAAGATGACAAATTGGGTGGATTCGAAAAGAAATATCTGCCCTCTCCTGTTAGGTCCCTATAATACTAGTGATTCCCCCATTACTATTTTCATTGTAGCCCTTATTGTTATTATTGTGCCCCTATTGTCTCGATATTGTTATTAGTGTACCCCATAGAAGCCCACTATCGTTATTATTGTGCCCTTATATTATTATTGTTATGTCAGCCTTGATTATATTATGATCCTTAGAATCCTATATATAGAAAGGAAGTTTAGTCATTTGTATCATCCAAGAATTTTTCATTTGTGTAATTTAAAGGAGGTTCCTCCCCTCGAAGAGGCTCATTTTAAAGTCGTTGATCTATCTTTTCTATCTTTTTGTGAGTTGGTTCATAACATTTTGTATCAGAGCTTTGGATTCTAGGGTTTTGTTGCTCCAAACAGACCATCATGGAATTTTCGCTATACCTTTGTTTATGCAATGTTTCAAAAGCTAAAAAAACATACCATTTGATTTGAATTCTCTATGATCCCTGAATCCAAATTTCAGATCTTGTCTCACTATATTTTTAGAGATATGATCTAAGGATGTTATAGTTTTTGAAGGCTCCGAAATTACACCCAAACAAGTGACCTTGGGAAAATCACCATAACTTTCTCTCTGAGTATCAGATTGAAATTTCATAAGTAGTTCCAGAAAGAGGACAAACTATAGTTTTCAGTGCATCATTTTTAGATCTAAAGATTGAAACTGCCACATGTGGAAATGCGCACAAGTTCACTCTACTGAAATAGTGTATAATCAGATCACCTTGGGAGATTGGGCATAATGATTTCTTGGAGAATACAATTTTGATCTAATTGGGGGCGTTGTAAAGAGAACTTAGAGGGCTACCACAATTCTTAGTTTCAGACCTTGGACATCCGAAATTTCAGAGATACATCAAATCCAATATCGAACTCCTACAAAGTGAAAAAAGGTGTGTAGTTTTTTTTTTAAATTTTGCATAAATTTTGTTTGAAAAATTAGTTTGAAGGAATTCAAAGGGAATAGTGAAGCATAATTATCATTAATTGATGCCCTGAAGAAAGAAAATGGAAATACGTAGTAAGCAACCTGAAAGCGCTAGCATGACTCATGAAGAAGAGGAAAAAATACAACATGATATATCGAAATTACAAGACCAAGTGCAACAAAATTCACTCTCACAAAAAGTAACACAAGCTAAGATGGATGCTTTAAAGAAAGGCATGGAAGATAAGATGGATGGTTTAAAGAAATACATGGAAGCTACGATGAATGACATGGAAGCTAAGATGGATGGTTTAAAAAAAGGCGTGGAAGCTAAGATGAATGACGTGCAAGCAAAGATATTGGAAGGAAAAATGGAAGATTTGAAGACAGATTTGACAAAGTTGCTACAAGAAATGTTTACTAATGGTGGAAGGGTAGTAATGTAAATTTATGATGAGAACAAAATAAATGTTAATCATGATTTCATAGAATCTAACGTTGAATTGAAGACCCACCATGTTCCAAAGATCGATATGAGGAAGTTTGATGGTAAGGATCCCGTAACATGGATACTACAGATGGAGCAATATTTCGATCTCCATAATGTGAAAAACACACAAAAGGTATGCATTAAAACTTTAAATTTGGAACCAAATCAGTTTGTATGGTATCGATGGATTTTTTCTCATAAACAAATTATCACTTGGGAAATTTTTACGGAAGAAATGATAGAACATTATGAGGACACAAAAGAAACACCTTTTTTAGCCAATTGATAAATAACAAACAAAATGGTTCAATGATGGAGCAAATTGAGGACTTCAAAAAATTGAATATAAGGGTAAAATATATTCCAGAGGAGCATAATATTGATGTGTTCATAGGTATTTTAAAGGATAACATCCAACATGAGGTTCGCCTTTAGGAACCTGATTCATTGGAGAAGGCATTCGAGTTGGAAAGAAAATGGAAAGAGAAATTATGGCAACCAGGAAGCCTACCACTCACATCTATAAATATGGAAGTGTTATTTCCCCTAGCCTTCCACAACCTAAAAGGTTGACACAACAAAAATTGGAAGAAAAAGGAGAAAAAGGGCGTTGTTACAGTTGTGATAGAAAATACACTAAAATTCATAAGTGTGCCGAAAAGAAATTATTTTACATAGATTGTGAAGAGGAGGAAGAAAAGGAACAAGAAGCATTAAAAGAAGAGGATATACATCAGGAACAAACACTAGAGGAAGAATAAATGAATCCAATGATATCTTGTAATGCATTGGCTGGAATTACCACTCCTCAAACTATCAATATAGAAGGACATATTGAGAAGAAAAAGGTAATAATGTTGATTGATTCGGGTAGTACCCATAATTTTATTCATTGTTAGATAGCCAAGGAATTGAATTGCTTCCTATATCCAACACCACAATGTCAAGTGATGGTTGCAAGTGGGGGAACCATAAATTTCTCTAGAAAGTGCCATAATATCAAGCTATCCATGGGAGAGTATGTATTGAATAGACCAATGCTTTCCATTCCAATGGGTGGTGTTGATGTTGTAGTAGGAGTCCAATGGCTACAATCCTTGGGTACAATAGCTTTTAATTTTCCAGAACTTTTCATGAGATTTTGTTTGGAAGGAAACGAAGTTGAATTAAGGGGTAACGTAGGGAAACTAGGAGAGATAATTAGCTCTAAAGGAATGACAAATCTTCTAAAGAAAGAAAAATGAGGTGTAATTTCACAATTATGTTCACTAGAGGTTACCACATCGAAATCATCTATTTCTCTAGATCTCCAAAAACTCTTGGACATACATTCCAACGTATTTGAGACTCCCAAAGGCCTCCCACCTAATTGTGATCATGATAATGCTATTCATTTGATTCCAGGAAGTGTTCCTCTAAACATTAGGCCTTATAGATATCCTTATTCCCAAAAGAGTGAAATTGAATGTATGGTTACCGAAATGCTAGAGGCTGGTATAATTCAACCTAGTCAAAGTCCATTCTCTACTCATGTAGTATTGGTGCACAAGCAGGATGGATCATATTGCATGTGTCCGAATTATAGGGAGCTCAACAAGCTCACTATTAAAGATAAATTTCCCATTCCCATCATTGATTAATTACTGGATGAATTGCATGGATCAATTTACTTCACCAAGTTTGATCTTCATTCAGGATATCATCAAATCAGAATGAAGACTGAAGACATTCTGAAAACAACATTTAGAACTCACGAGGGTCATTATGAATTTTTGGTCATGCCTTTTGGCCTTACCAATGCACCTTCTACATCTCAAGGTTTGATGAATTCCATTTTCAAACCCTTCCTTAGAAAATTTGTGTTAGTATTTTTTGATGATATACTAATCTATAGCAAGTCTTGGAAGGATCATGTTCAACATGTCGATAGGGTGCTCAAACTATTGGAGGAGAAAAAATTTATGAAAAATGCTCCAAATGTTTCTTTGGAGTAGAATAGGTGGAATATTTGGGTCATATTGTATCTCATGAATGTGTTAGGTAGACCCTCGCAAAAATAAAGCCATTAAGGAATGGAAAATCCACACATCCATAAAGCATTTGCGAGGATTTCTCAGGTTGTCATAGTATTATCGCAAGTTTATTAAGAATTATGGGAGAATAGAAACACCTCTAACAACATTATTGAATAAAGATGCATTTTCATGGATTGCAGAAGTAGCAAAGGTCTTTGAACATCTTAAAGAGGCAATGTGCTAAGGACCAGTCTTAGCTATGCCCGATTTCACAAAAACCTTTATTGTGAAATGTGATGCATCAGGAAATGGAATTGGTGTTGTTTTAATGCAAGAGGAAAGACCCATTGCTTTCGAAAGTCATCCAATCAAAGTAAAGTATTTACACAAAGCTATTTATGAGAAGGAAATGTTGGCAATACTAAATGCACTTAAGAAATGGTGACCCTACCTAATGGGAAGACACTTCAAGGTAAAAATAGATCATGATGGTCTTAAATAATTTTTAGAAAAAATATTATCTTCAGAAGAGAAGAAAAAATTGTTCACAAAGATGTCGGGCTATGACTTTGAAATCATCTAGAAAAAAGGGAAGCAAAATGTTGCGGCAGATGCACTCTCAAAAAAGGACGAGGATGTGGAAGCATTGCTTTGTGCCATTTCTATTATCTAACCAGATTGGATAAATGAAGAAAGAGATGAATGGAATAATGACAAAGAAGTGTTGGAACTCATTCAAAAGTTAAAATAAGATCCTAATACATCTGATAAATTTAGCTAGAAAATGATTAGTTATGGAACAAATATAGCTTATACCTATCTAAGAATTCCCAACTCAAACAAAAGATTCTTATGGAATTGCACACTTCTCCATTAGGAGGGCACTCAGGATTTTTAAAAGCTTACCAGAGGATTAAGAAGGTTTTTTTTTGGGATGGCCTTAGTTGGGTATTCAAAATTTTGTGGAAGAATTTTTGGTTTGCCAAAAAAATAAAGTTGAAACAATTAAGACCCTAGGTCTATCACAACCTTTATCCATTCCAAGCCAACATTATGAGGAGTTTTCAATGGATTTTATCATAGTTTTACCCAAGTCCAAAGGAAAGAGTGTCATATCGGTACTCAATTAGATCATAGCTCATCTTATCATCCTCAATCTGATGGGAAAGATGAGATAGTAAAAAAATGTTTAGAAGGATAGCTTCGTTGATTTTTCTTTGATAAACAGACACAATGGGTCAAATGGTTGCCTCAAGATGAATGGTGGGATAACACTTCCTTTCATACTACAACAAAAATGACCCCATTTATGGAACTTTATGGATATCATCCACCATCCATAACATCACATTTAAGAGAAAATTCTAAGGTTTAAGCAATGGAAGATCACATCGATCGTCAACACAAATTTCTCCAACTCTTAAAGGATAACCTCACTTTGGCGTAGAATAGAATGAAACAATAGGAAAATCAACATCATTGCGAAAGAAGTTTCGATGTAGGTGATTAGGTATTCCTACAGCTACAATCATATAAAAGAATGTACTTCAAGCAAGCTAAGAAGGATAATAAATTATCACCAAATTATTATGCTCCATACAAGGTGTTGCAAAAGATTGGTCATAAAATTGGAGCTTCCTGCAGCTTCCCGAGTGCACCCAATTTTCCATGTTTCATGTTTAAAGAAGGTTATAGGTGACAAGCTCCTAGTTCAAGCAATATTCAAAGAACTTGACGAGAAAGGAAAAATCATATTGGAAGTTGAAGCAGTCACAGAAGCAAGAACTTGACAACTACGAAATTAATCAATTATGGAGTATCTCATCAAGTGGAATAACTTACCTGCTAAAGATTCCACATGGGAGGATGTGAATTTTATACAAAAGCATCTAGAACTAGTCAAGAATCGGGGAAAACACTTTTTTGAAGGAGAGGGGCATGATAGGTCCGTATAATACTAGTGATTCCCCCATTACTATTGTCACTATAGACCTTATTGTTATTATTGTGAGCCTATTGTCCCCATATTGTTATTAGGGTGCCCCATAGAAGCCCATTATTGTTATTATTGTGCCCTCATATTATTATTGTTATGTCAACTTTGATTATATTGTGACCCCTTAGACTCCTATATATAGAAAGGAGGATTAGTCATTTGTATCATCCAAGAAATGTTCATTTGTGTAATGTAAAGGAGGTTGTCCCCCTCGAAGAGTTCGATTTTGAAGTCGTTGATCTATATTTTTGATCTTTCTATGAGTTGGTTCATAACATCTCCACACTCAAATGATGGACTGACATCCTAAGTGTCTTGTGAATGATCAAAAGTATAAATATATGACAATGGATTTTCACAAGAGAAATTGGAAATGGAAGAATCACAAAAGATGTCAAGGAATGGTGGATGAGATGCAGTTGAAAGGAGATCATCCTTCATCGCGGGTTCTTCTTTATATTCCCACACTCATAAAAAATTACAGTGTAGTTTGTTTTCTCAACAGCAACTCTGTCGACAACTTGATCCTCATGAAAAAAAGAGGTGGAGTTTAGAATGAGTGAACACAACACAACACAATCCATAGGATCAAGTGAACTAGAGTATGGAGGTTGAGAAGACAAGACCATTTGACAACCATTAAGGTTGTAGTCCAAATATGCCCAGGTATCTAGAGCAGTTGGGGTGGGAGGATGTGACAGTTCAACATATGGGTTCACAACTTCTACGACCTCGTCCTACAGAGCTAGAGTTGTTTGATGAGAAGAGAATGAAGGGTTACTTGTGACGACAACCTTGTCTACTTTAGATTTGGAAGCTATAACACCGAGTTATGTTGGGAGGGGTTCGAATGATTCCAACTCATGTGTATTTTCATATATGTGAAGAAGATATTGACATATTTATTTGAAAAATTTCCAATCAATTTCATCTTTAGGGATTTGAAGAGAAATATTATAGAAGTGATCCCAAAACTGCATATTAGGTTCATTGGGTGCTTTCTGTAATTCCAGAAATTATCTATTGAGTGCTTTGTGGTCATAGTGACAAAAATAACATATTAACGCTCCGATTGTTTGATCATAAGAGTGAATAGAGGGTGCGGGAAATGTGCACCACCATTGGTCAAAATTCCCATCAAACATGTAAGAGAACAACCCATAGGAAATTTTGTTTGAAGGGACTTCATTCCTATCAAAGAAGCCTAAGAAGGTCCCTCTATGTCTTAACCAGGCTACTCTGCCTTCACCATTGTACATGATTCATGACAAGTCATTGATGACATCCTCTGACACGTCGAAATCATGTGCATGAGAAAAAAACGTCAGAGTTGAGATTTTAATGTATGTCATGGATAGTGTGCAGAGATTCAAAATAGAATTTGAGGGCTTAGCTTATCATCTGTCCCTCCTTCTAGCCCCAAAAATGTTGACGGTGCTAGACTCACTAACATGTTAGGCGATCTCCTCGATAAGAAGTCACAACTACTCCTCATACAGTTTGGAGTAGGAGTCCCACGAGTGGGTAGTAAAGCAATTCCTTGACCGCAATAGGGCACAGAGGGAAGTGTGATAACTTTGTTGAAAGATAGTGTGTGACCTTGTAGCAAGTCAAGTGAGATGCATGGGGGTTCTAACAAATGGAGGGGAAAAGTAATTATGTCCTTTAGAATTTTGTAATAGTATGCATCCTAAAAGGAACAAACAAGCGGAATGACATTGTTATCACCCCAAGAAACTCTCCTAGGTTGTATCTCAGAGATGCTCGAGAACATTACAAACTCAACAAAAATGTTGGAAATGGGTGGATGAGTGGAAGGAATGATGCATATTCAAGCCAGATAACCACTTCTACTATGCTTAACCCCAGATATCGGTGAACACCCTAGACTACAAGGCTTTAGACCACCAATCACTCACAGTTTAAGTGAAGATGGAGAATACTGACCACACCAGCAGATGCACAAGACCCTGTGATGGCCAGTTGCAACCAGTAAAAAGGTCTGCAAATTTATTTCCTAATGCATAGACAGGATGACAGCTCTCTGGCATTAAAATAAGAGAAACCTGCACACACATTCAATGATACATACTAGATTCTAACACAGAGGTGGGATGACAGCCCCTCTAATGCTAAACATCAAGAGCACATGAAAAATGCATAATAGGCACATCTTGGAACAAAGAAGAAGTGGAAAGCGAGCAATTAATAGCAAAAGAAGCTTGTATTAGCTGAAAATGAAGACCAGATGCTGAAGGTATCACAGTAGTTACAGTCTCCAGAAGTTGAACCTTACATCAAAACAACAACCATCAATCTCATTATGTTGTGCTTCTAGGTATATATAGAGTTTGTTTACAAGGATATTCTATTGTTCTATGCGTGGAGGGGCCATAATGGACCACCAACCACCTTAAGTCTATGATGGAGTCTTTGTTACGATCTGCTGGCTTTAATGAATAGATTGACCTTTTCTGCTGTTCAGCAGTCCTTCTCTGAGCAGGTGGAGTGTTGACTTAAAGAAGCTCCATAACTGATTAATGCTTTGGTCTGCTCGAGGCCATCCTTTTTCTTCTCGGCCATCCTCTTCCTTAAATAAAGTTGTTGAGGATTTATTCCGCAGAGTGCTGGATTCTAGCCTTCTTCCTCCTTCGGGTACACTGGACAGGCTATGGACACGAGTAGTATGGCAAAGGCATGGTGGAGAAAGATCAACTGTTGATATGCATGAATCGACGGTGGAGAGCGCTTCCTAAGGAGTATCGGGAGGTATGAAATGATCGGAAAATCGTGGGTCATCGGATCGCGGTCGCGCAGATCTGACGGCGATCAGAGGTCGAAAGTACGCAGGCGTTAACAAGTGGGATGGCAGTAAGTGGTTTCCCCGCACCACTTATGGAGCTACGGTGGTTTCCGTATAAGCTCGCGTGATCCCACTCAATGCGCGACACGTGGCTTTCATGACGGGCGGAAAACTGATCTCCCCATGCGTTAACAAGTGGACAACTCGCGCGATCGGGAGGAGCGACTACCGTCCAATCGCACGACAGACACTCAGATGGAGGGGAATGCACACAAGGTTTAACATGTGGGAAAAAGGGCTGTGGTGGTGGGGACCATTGGATCAGGATGATCAATGGTGGGGATTAAGGCAGAGGGTTATATGGGCGTGAGTTCATGTGTTAAGCACCTAGGGCTAAAGAAATATGGGTTATGCAGCGTTTAGAAGAATAAAACAGAGGCAGCGAGGTAAAAGGAATTAAGCGGGGAAATAGGGAAAGGTGAAGAATGAAGAGGTTTTAGAAGAAAAACAGAAATATGGAGGGCTAAGAGAGTATGAGGAAGCTGAAGGAGAAGAAGGTAAATGACTACTGTGAGCTCCCTTTTCTGCATAAACACATGGCCGAGTTGATATTTCGTCCTCCAAATGCTGAAGTTTGTAGCAGAGCTAACAATGGCTCCTTTTGGGGATGAGATCCTCCCTATGAGGTCTCAAGAACTGCAGAACAATGCCTTCATACAAAACAAGTTTAAAAATAGTGTTTAGTATGCATTGGGAATGGAGTCACACTAAGTCTACACTAAAACCTGTAAAAGAAAATGCCTACAATCATTAAGGCCTGAGGACCTTAAACAACATAAATATTCAAAAACTGGCCAACTGATGGGCCATCAAAATAGTTTCTCCTCTCGGCCGGTTCATCATAGAGTTGCAAAACTAGATTTATTTGATCATCTACCTCAAAAAGTTTAGGATATTTGAGCTTAATAGGTAGATATGGATCAAATTTCATCTCCCTTCTATGTGCTCTCCTCCTTGGATGTTCTTCATGGGAGCTTTTGTACTCCTGCTGAATAACAATGAATGCTGTGTACTTCTCTGTGTCATATGTGGCCTGCACAATTAGTATAAATGGTGTACCAATGTGTTCATGTGTGGAGGACACAAAGACATCATTTATTCTTGCATATTTCTTAGAACAATCCTCATCCAAGGAGGAGTCCCACAACTATACACCTTCTTCCTTTGTAATCTGACAAGCTACCTTTCAAATCTTCGTGGAGGCCACCTAAGCAGGCATCAGAATATCAAGACTGAGATGATCAGTATCAGCCTTGGGCATTGAGTTATGGCCTACCTCAGTGCCTAGTGGGCAACTATGAGGTGTTTTCACTTGAGCATACAAAGGGACAAAAGATGAAGTGGAGCTTTCTTCTCCCTTTTTGATCATTGAGTTGGGGATAATAGAAGGCTGGTCAATTTGCAGATCTACATAGTCATTAGAATATGTGCTGGCTTTGGGCTCAAATTCTTTGAGGATGGCATGATGTACTGCCGGTTGCTTCTGTTGATAAGCTTGTCATTCTGCAGCTACAACAAACTCACGAGAAGCGTTTTCGGACAATGAATTTTCATAGGTAGCTCTGGTTAAGAAAGGGGCACTGCCCTTACCTTCCTAACCATGGACCTTCTCCTCTTCTTCATATCAGTCTCCCTCCATGACTATATTCTGAAAAAAGGATTTTCACCCTTTTGTCTTCGTTTATATCTCTACTTTTTTGCAAAATCTGCAATTGCTCCTGTGCTCCTCTATATGTGTTTAGCTTTGGAAGAGTAAAGGAACAAGGAGCTCCTGCTTCCTGAGAATACTGCTCAACTTCTAGTCTAGAAACTTCAGATGTCAATAGCTCTATCATCCTAGCTAATTTATCGATCTTAGGATTTGAGGATGATGAGAGCTCTCCTCCATGTCTTCTCCTTTCGGCATCATCTTCGAGCCTCTCTGCAGCTATGATGTTTGATTCTACTTCAAAGGCTACACCTTGCATATCAGCCAAAGAAGTACATCTTCTTTCTTTTAACAACAGGAAGAACTGAGAATCAAAGGCATTGGCATAAGTGAGCATAGCAAAAGTAGGGGTAGGCTTTATTTTAGCTGGCATTGTGCTGTACATATGGTTGAATCTGTTAGTGTCAGTCTTTGTAGCCTTCCTCCAATGATCAAATATGCTGTTACAAAGTGGTCTCAGAGTGTCAAGGTCAAATTTTGTCATTTCAGTAAGTCTTCAAGCAAAATTTGGTCACTAGGCATTAGATTTAGGGTTTGCTTTTATTCCTGTCAAAGTTGTCCAAATGTCGGTCTATGTCACCGTTCAGCTGAGTGTACCATCATTCAGAGGGTTTTCTTTATCATGTCAAGTTCCATTGGGTCATTTTACACCTTGTTCATGCTTCAGTTGTGCCTAGGTAAGGTCATTTCCCTCTCCTAGGGTTTTGAAGGCAATTTCTCTTGGACGGTCAAATCATCGGAAAAACTTGTATCCTAATGTTCATACACCTTCCCCTATCCTTAAAGTACCTTTTCTAACACTTCCCATCACTGAGATCCCCCAAATTCCTCATTTTCGCACAAACCCTAGTTTCTTGCTACAACTTGACAATTTTCAAGGCTAGGCCCGTGTTTGCCCTTTTGGACCCCTTCCCCTCACTCAATTTATGCGATTCCACTTCCCCTACTTCTTCACATCCCTCTCTACTTCCCAAAATTTCCTCAAGAATTTAAAAGCCCCTTATCCCCTTCATTTCGCTTCATTTCGACAAATCTCTTGCTCCACACATCGGGGTAGGTTTCACTCAAATGATGTCTCTGAGCAAGAAAAGATGAATTTTGTAAAACTGATAGAGGTTTTTGTCCAAAACCTGACAAGGAAGAAAAACCTCATTCACGTTTTACACATGTGTCATGGTTTTAGAGAAATGTAAAAAATACAATCGCCTCGAGAGAATTGATGCACCTCTGAAGTGACCTTGGGAAAATCAAGTTTTTTCCTAGATTTGTCAGCCAAATTAATTTCTTGATGATTCACATGATACCTAGACACACATCTCTTTCCAATGTGCTATCATGAGCTCAATTTGGAGTTGAGGAAGGCATTCAAAAGTTGACTATAACAGCACTCTGCCTTTAGGCAGCCTCATTTGGCACATTTTGACCAGTCTTGGGAGATTTGACTTTTGACAGGGAAAATGAACTCCACATTGAAACATTCTAGTTGGGATGGAAAGTCAACTCAAATACCTTTCCAACAAGATATCGTTCACCCAATTTGGACACCGGGAAGGCCTCCAAAAGGCTCCTGCGCACTGGGCTAAAAGGCCTGAAATTCATTGAAATTTCTCCAAATTGCCATTTATTTGCGTGGATTTGCTAGGTAGGGTCAACATCTTAATGTTTCATCCATTTTTGTGCTGAGTGATGGTGGTTTATTGATGATAATTATTGAAACAAAAACTTGAAACCCTACCTCTAAAGTGCCTCAAAGGAAGATTGCCGTGGGTTCCAAAACCTTTGTTTTGCTACCAAGGTTACTCCTCCTTCCCCATTTCTCCCTTGTTTCATCATTTCCTACCCCCCACTAAGCTCATCAATCCTACATTTTCTTTCCTACATTCAAATCCCAAACCCAAAAACCCTAGCCCTTACAAAAAATCTCCTAACCCTATGCAAAGTTCCCAAACCCTCCTACACTTCCCTAAATAAAATCTATCCTAATACTCCTAATCCCTTCATATTTTCCCTCCCTAACAGTCCCTGTTACATTGCTCCCTTGGTGACAGATTTCAAACATATCACAACAACAGTCCAACATAGTCTCATGACCAGCATTCATTTCTCCAAGCAGTTTTCACATCATCAATTATGTCATCTGATTATTCATCCGACTATGAGGAGGAAACTCATAGTGACTCACCCACGGAAGAACGTGCACCCCGGAGGCCTCACAAAAGTGGCGGACATGTTAGAGAAGATCCGAATACCCTCATAAAGTTGCAGGCCTGCCCTTTTGTCATCTCTTATTTTCGGTTTCAGTCATGTTATGAGTTTTGTGAAAAGGTTGCAAGTGTTCAATTCCACCATGAGTTGGCTCGCCTATTTGTTCTACATTTACATGGTGCTCAAGTTACTTTGGCAAGGGTTACTTTCACACTTACACCGGACTCTATCTCATTAGCTACCAGCATGCCTAATATTGGAGAGCCAAATGGAATATGAAATATCTGGAGCAGAAGAACAAACAACTTGAGGATCGGGAAGCTGAGATAGAGTTGCAACTGATCAAGGAAAACCGAAAACACATCATGGCAGCACAAGGTAGACCTATGGAGCAAAGAGATGAGGACCGGGAGTATGTTTTAGAGAAAGTGAACATGCACTTAGAGAGGCTGCTAGACAAGGCCAACAAGGACCATGCATTGCTGAGACACATGGCTTTCCACTACATGGCGCGAAACAAAGTGTGCAAGGCCCGAATCAGGAATTTGAAGGCGAAATTGAGGAAGGCAATCAAGAAGAAAAAGAGGCAAAGGGAGCTCGATCATCTTCAGATATTGGCCGAGGCCTCTTTTAGCCTAGCATAACACTTGATAAGGAAGATCTAGCCCAAATTTCAAGAAATTTGGGGCATTTTTGGTATTTTTGGAAATTTTTGTGCAAAAAACAAGGTTTTTCTCCCTGTGCGCCACGCCACATGGCGCGCGCTTACAATAGGAGGCTACAAATGCAAAAAAGTTTATAGTTTTGGATTTTCCATGGAAAATCATGACTGTTGGTGCATGGCCAAGAAGTGTGGGCCAATTTTGATTCCTCAGGAGGTCAAAAACACCCAAAAAATGACCTCCCTGCCCCTATTTTGACACACATGAAGCAGTATTGGGAGATTGTAGTTTTGGAGGGGAAAATGGCATCCAAATTCAGAAATTCTACTTGGGCTAGAAAGTAGACAGGCAGGGATTTCCAAGAAGCACACTTGGGCTCAATTTGGACTTTAGAAAGTGCCACAAAACTAGCTCCAAAGTGGCACGACACATACAGTTTTTGGCACAGCGCACAGAGACCCAAAGGCCAAAATCACTTCCGCTCCACGAAATTTCGATTCGCAATTTTCTCCAAGTGGGCCTGCTCATTTACAATGCATTTTTCCTAGTGTCAAAGGTAAAGTTTAAAAAACATTTTTGGCTTCTATCCAAGTGGCCAAATGAAGGCGAACAACCACCCAAAAAATCTATGCTCATATTTGTTTTTTTCTAATTGGTCCTCATAGAAAATGAAATGTAACTGCTCATGGTTGGCTCTTCACTTCCTGGGTTGATCAACCTTCTCATGGCAAGGCTTATTTATTGTATTGAGAGTTATTTTGTAAAGGGTTGGAATTTCTGGGAAACTGTAAGAGAGAAACCCAGTCACTAACTGTACATTTTGACAGAGAATTAATGAAAGATTGCAGCTCTGATTCATGAGATTCCTGTGGCGTGAGTTTAGAAAATGTACCTTCTTTATGTTTCATATGTATTTCTTTATGTTTCATATTTTCATTCATATTCATTTCCAGTGAAATATTTCTAAGTAAAAAAGGTAGAATTCAGTGTACTGCTTTGCCATGGGATAGTTTTCACGTTCTATGTTTTGTTCTGTTGAAAAGGATTCATGTATTTATGCCCTTTTCACACTCTTAAAAAATCTCTCCACTTCATATTATTTCAAATCTAATTGCTAGACTTTCCGCCTGTCTTGCCTCACGAAATAATCTGCGTCTTTGAGTTAAATTCTCTGCTCATGCTGTTCCTTGGCCCCACACATCCCAGAAAACTCAGTCATTCTTCAAAATACCTCCATCATATTTGTTTACCTAGCCTAAAATCAGTATCCATTTTTGTTTCATCTTAGACCGTATTGTTGATTTTCCTGAGTGTGACCCGGAGAGAACCCTCTCTTGTTCTGGTAGGGCTAGCTACCAGACTGAGCATGGTTTGTGGTTACCCTGAATTTTTCCTTCCTTCAGCCTAAGGCAGATTTAGACTCTAACATAATCTCTTGTTGAAATCAGACAACAACTCACCATCTTCCCTCTGTAGCTTCCCAAACTCAGTATGATAATAGAGCAGATCTTTATTATTCCCCCAGTGCTTTAGGAACACATCATCTAAGGCCTAAATATCTGCTATAGACCTAGGGGCTAATTCTCTAAACCATTTTCTAGCTTCTCCCTCTAGGCTTTGGACAAAAACCCTCATCCACACATCCTCTTCATTAATATCGAGGTTATCAACATAAAAATAAAAATATTTGAGGTTCTCTTCAGCTGATACTCCTTCTATACTAGTAAACTTAGGCATGTATTCTTGATAATCTCCTGCAGGCATGGCATTCAAAGGGACAGGCAAGACCAAGGGTCCATATCTAGTAGCAACTATTCTTTGTATCTTTGTAGTTAGTTGCTGACCTGCCATGACTGGGGTATAAAAGGATACTGGTAGACTGAGTGGTATGGATCAATGAAAAGGATGACATAGACAGAGGAATATGATGGACATCATGGATGCTTCTTTGGACTGAAATCCGAAAGGGAAATGAATGAACAAGAGCTTTATGAATCTCTGATGGTGATATCTTCACTAGTAGAGATACATGGGACTTTAAGGCTTACCTGATCCTGATGCTCCTTTCTGCAAATTTTTCTTCTGCTTAACGATCTTCTCAGGATCCGACACTGGTCAGCTGGTGATTTCTGAGGATTTCTCCGAGCATGCCTCACAAACTACGCTAGAACCATACTGTGGAGTCGCCAAAGGTTGGTCTTCCTCCAGTGGAGTTGCGAGATAGATGATTACAACCAAAAATGTGCCCAGACTGTGTCTATCATCAAAATCTGGAACTGTGTTGTTCTCCCAGGGAAGCTGAGCTTCAATCTCCTCTCCCCGGCAACGACGCCAATTAATGTTATCACCCAAAGAAACTCTCCTAGGTTGTATCTCAGAGATGCTGGGGAACATTACAAACTAAACAAAAATGGGTGGATGAGGGGAAGGAATGATGTATATTCAAGCCAAATAACCACTTCTACTATGCTTAACCCCAGACATGGGTGAACACCCCCAGACTACAAGGCTTTAGACCACCAATCACTCACATTTTAAGGAATAGGTGAAGATGGAGAATACTGACCACACTAGCAGATGCACAGGACCCTGTGATGGCCAGCTGCAACTAGTAAAGAGGTCTGCAAATCTATTTCCTAATGCACAAACAGGATGACAACTCTCTGGCATTAAAATAACAGAAACCTGCATACACATTCAATTATACATACTAGATTCTAAAACAGAGGTGGGATGACAACCCCTCTAATGCTAAACATCAAGAGCACATGAAAAATGAATAACAGGCATAGCCTGGAACAAAGAAGAAGTGGAAAGTGAGCAATTAATAGTAAAAGAAGCTTGTATTAGTTGAAAATGAAGACCAGACGCTGCAGGTATCACAATAGTTACAGTCTCCATAAGTTGAACCTTACATCATAACAACAACCATCAATCTCATTACATTGTGCTTCTGGGTATATATAGAGTTCGTTTACAAGGATATTCTGTTGTTCTATGCGTGGAGGGGTCATAATGGACCACCAACCACCTTAACACTATGATGGAGTCTCTGTTACGATCTGCTGGCTTTAATGAATAGATTGACCTTTTCTGCTGTTCAACAGTCCTTCTCTGAGCAGGTGGAGTGTTGACTGAAAGAAGCTCCATAACTAATTAATGCTTTGATCTGCTTGAGGCCGTCCTTTTTCTTCTCGGCCATCCTCTTCCTTAAATATAGTTGTTGAGGATTTATTACATAGAGTGCTGGATTTTGGCCTTCTTCCTCCTTCAAGTACACTGGATAGGCTATGGACACGGGTAGTATGGCGGAGGCATGGTGGAGAAAGATCAACCATTGATATGCGTGATTCGACGGCGGAGAGTGCTTACTAAGGAGTATCGGGAGGTATGAAATGATCAAAGAATTGTGGGCCATCGGATCACGGTCGGACAGATCCGACGATGATCGGAGGTCGAAAGTATGTGGGGGTTAACAAGCGGGAGATGGGTGGGATGGCAGTAAGTGGTTTCCTCGCACCGCTTATGGAACTGCGGCGGTTTTCGTATAAGCCCACGTGATCCCACTCAACGTGTGACACATGGCTTCTGCGACAGGCGGGAAACCGCTTTCCCCACGCGTTAACTAGTGGACAACTCGCGTGATTGGGAGGAGCGACCGCCGTCCGATCACACAATGGACAGTTGGATGGTGGGGAACGCGCATAAGGTTAATGTGCGGGAAAAAGGGCTGTGGTGGTGGGGACCGTTTGATCAGGATGATCAATGGCGGGGATTAAGGTGGAGGGTTATATGGGCACGAGTTCGTGTGTTAAGCGCCCGGGGCTAAAGAAATATGGGTTATGCAGCATTTGAAGAATAAAACAGAGGTAGCGGGGTAAAAGGAATTAAGCGGGGAAATAGGGAAAGGTGAGGAATGAAGAGGTTTTAGAAGAAAAAGAGAGATACGAAGGGCTAAGAGAGTATGAGGAAGCTGAAGAAGAAGAAGGTAAATCACTGCTGCGAGCTCCCTTTTCTGCATAAACACATCGCCGAGCTGATATTTGGTCCTCCAAATGCTAAAGTTTGTAGTAGAGGTAACATACATCACAAGCTAGAAACTGGAATAGTCCACAAGCCAAAGTGACGGGTTAAACCAACAACACATCTACAAGAAGATTCATAAAATTGCATACAAAATAGTTCATACACAAATGCGTAAGTTAAATAACATACATTTATAAGAAAACCATAATAGTCCAACTACAATAACAACATATGCATTAAAACGTGTTGGCTTTGTTATATATTATTATGTGAAAGTTCCAACATACACCATTGACAGCCACTAGCCCCAATAGTGGAACATT
The DNA here is from genome assembly GCA_031772625.1 of Pinus tabuliformis. Taxonomy (NCBI): domain Eukaryota; kingdom Viridiplantae; phylum Streptophyta; class Pinopsida; order Pinales; family Pinaceae; genus Pinus; species Pinus tabuliformis. The sequence goes on from CM062814.1 coordinate 731,996,681, forward strand.
ATAGTCAACACCGCCTACTCCTCCAAAGACATGTACTCACTCTACGTTGTGGAGAAGCCAAGGCTCATCACAAAACTCTCCAGGCCTTCTCTAATAAATGCCTAGACAAATGATTGGCTCCCAAAAATCCTTTTCTATGAGTTATGAGATTCTATTTATAACAAAGGGTGGGGTGACCCTTGACATTCCCCTTTGTGACTCTTCTAGCCTCATGACTTTTCAACTTCTTTACAAATAACTCTTTGCATTACATAGTGACTATTCAAATTCCATTAATGACGCTTCGAATTTCACTTACAGCCCAATTACAAATAATACAAATTTTCCACATGTACACAAGTGAGACAAAATAGGCTAGAGATAGCCTAACAAGACAAAACAGTATAACTCCGAGGTTTGGGGAAATACCAACCTAGAAACATCCACTTGATGCTTCTCCTTCATGAATTGATGCCAAGCTTGGCATTGTAATGTGATGTCCCTAAATTGCTTGATGTTGTCTTGCTGAAAGAGGACTCTTGCCTCCATGGCATCGAGGCATACGATCTTGGAACATGTGTCCATCTCATCCTAAAGCATGTTTAGCATGGTTTAGACCATGACAAGACCACTAGTGTGCTTCTGCTTGTTTGGCACACTCAACTCCAAGTCATCCTTGGTGGCCTCTTGCCTTAGCTTCTCCATGTGCCTATCGACCTCTAACGAGACTTGGTTCTTGTGCTTAGCTTTGGTGAGGGAGCCTACATCTGTTCACTCTTTTCCTTAGCTGCTGGCTTTTCTGGCTAGTCAAACTGTATTGGTGTTATTTACTATGGCTTTGAACCCTTCCTTCGTTCTTCTTCCTGTTTCTGATTCTTTTCCTGTTGTTTCCTTCTCGGCTCCTATTCTTCCTTCGGTTCTTGTTATGCTTGTTGCGATCTCAATTCTACTACTTGCAAGTTCTGCTCTTCTCTCTTCTTCTACTCTACTATTTGTGTCCTCTACTTCATTATTCTTTAGTTTTCAAAGCTCCTTCCATGAAGACTGAATATGAATTCACTTTGCAACTTTTTTCTCCCTTTATTATGTTGGCAATTTCCTCTATCCCTAATCTTGTACTAGATTTCTTCCTTATGAAACTACTGCTTGTCTTGCTTCCATGTTAGTGTTGATTCCTTTTTTGTAAACAGTTGGGTATATGCATATATGAACAAGTAAATTGTTACTTTCTCAACTGCTTTCCCCGTAATTCTTTCAATGGTTGATCTTGAAACAACTCTCTTTAGTGCCATGGTACAATGACTACTAGAGAGAAGCGCTTCACGAGTGTGGTACCTATGGGACAGAAACATAGTCATGGAAAGAAGAAATTAGATATTACAAATATAACTTTACAGCATGATCAAGTAGGAACTAGGGCATATGATGAGAGGAAATGTGTAGTTTTGACTGATAGGGGTGACTAAATGACTGTGGTAATTGCACATTGTACAATCCTAGCAGTCAGTGTGGAAGATTGATGACCGGAACTGCACAATGCACAATTTAGTCTAGGACAATGCCTTGGTGAGACTGCACATTGCGTAGTCTCAGTGACTTATTTAGGAGACTAGCTCTTAGAACTCTGCAATGTGTATTTGGATCCAACCCACAACAGGCTCTATACAAATATAGAAGCTAGGGTAGAGGCCTTGAGCTCCAAGATTGTGCAGTGCATACAGTGAAGTGTGAGATCTGGGAAGGGGGACCCCAAATATTTCCATGGGGAATGTGAAAACTAGAAGACCTCAAGGATTATGTACGGATGAGTGCATATTTGAGTAAGAGTACATATATGCATGTAAAAGAAGTGCAAAAATGGATCAAACCAAATAAACAGGAGGCATGTGAAGGGAGTCGCTGCAATGATGACCGTTGGTGTAAAAACGAAAAAACTCATGCGAAACTTGAGAAAGAAAACCAATAACTTGAAACAACTCATCTAAAAGTTAAAACAATTTAAGACTCCAGCGACCATTCAAAAAAATGAGTGAAACAACACTCTCACAAGCTAAACAAACAAAAGTAACAAAAAAGGAAGAAAAAGGGAAAAAAAGAAAAACTCACCTCGAAAAGTAATGTCAATGCTCTGAAGGCTCCTTGATCTCCTAGGGAGGCTAGAGCTTGATGATCAAATGTATAAGTGAGATCTAGAGGCCTCCATTACATATATTTGAGAAAAATGGAGTTCATGACGCATATTCTTGAGATCAAGACAACAACAACACTCAACAGAAATTTCTAAAGATGGAAATGTGTCACCTTCGGGAAATGGATAACAGGTTCCTACCTCTTAGCAATGATTTTCCTCTTATCTTCTTTCTTTCTAGGAATAATACCATGTAGTTCCCAGAAATATTTCACAGTTTTGGGAAGGACCAGACAACTCTTTGGTTCATGCACTGAGCAGTTGCTATGCATAGTAGGTTTTGCACAATTTCTGGGTTGAGTGGTAGGCTGTCAACTGGCTCGGCGTAATTCTAGAACTAAAGACTCACTTGCTGGCTTGGACTACTCTATATATTTTCCCAACTGAGGCCAACCTACCAAATCAGTCTATGCAATTCTAGAGTCAAAGCTCACTGTTGGGTTGCACTGCGCATTTCCCAAGACAAAGGTTAGTTTCCTTTTAGGATTGCGCAGATCATCAAGGTAGTGCTAGAACTAACGCAAGTAAGTGAAGAGGTGAGCTTGTGGTTAGAAAACAAAGAAAGAATGCAAACAAAAGTTGTAATGTGAAAGATAAAACTCAATGAAAGCACAAGTACCTACGCAGTGGAAGACAAGCTACTGAGATTTTAGTAGGGACGCTCCAAACGAAGTGAAGGAAAATTTTTGGAGGGTGGTTGTAGCCACTACAACAGGTTCATAACCTAAGTTACTATGATCTAATATAAATATTGATTTTCTATATTTTTGGAAAGCTAGGATCTTGATATGATAGGGAAATGACACGTAAAAAAATATAGAGCAATGAAAATTCAAAGCTAAGAATAAAAGGCATTTGAGAATTCAAAACATTAGAACTATAAGTTATAACAAAAAAAGAGAACTATGCATATTACTGTTACCATCCATGGACAATAATTAATGATTTGATTTCCATACTTGATAATTTATAGATCTAAAATCACGATGACTTAGACAAAAATAAGTGTCTCATCAACTAAGTAATAAGACATGTTTAAACCGGGCCTATGTCCCATATCCTACATGTTAGACATGGATATATAAGGGGACATGTTTTTCACATGCCTTCACCATGTCCCTCTTGAAAGAGGGGCCCATGGCCCATAAAAATATGTTTTCCCTTTCATTTGAGCTCATTTTCCGTAACGAGTTGGAGGTGTGAGATGTTCTAGAGTTTAGCTGACGATTACTTTGCAGTGTTAGAAGGCATTTCAGGTGTCGAGAAAGTGGATTTTAGTTTCTAAATTCTAAAAAAATTTGAATCTTTGTCTATATTTGAATTTTGTATTTTTAATTCCCTAATTTGTTATATTTTTTAATAGACAGAAAATGTGTCCTTCTTGTCCTGTTTTTGGCATTGTTGTGTCATGTGTCAAACACTGGTATTTTTGTATCCTCTGTGTCTCATGTCATTATGTCATGTGACTTACCTCATGAATAATCATTCTATTACCATGATAATGTAGAATAAGTCTAACTACCTATCTTGAAATGGGTCCACATACTTCTAATTTGCACAGTATAGCTCTACATGATGAATATATGTCGGGGGCCCACGGATGTTGGAAGATTTAGTGGAAGGTTGGATTGGTGATGTAAAATCCTCATGTCGGTTGAGGTGAGTCACGTAATCGAGTAACATGATTAGGTCATAGAGGAAAATTTGGATTTTCTTCAATTCTACTTATACTTGGTCAATCAAGGCAATCTTTCCAATCTCAGTGGTTGTAAGATCTAGTGAATTTATTACTACCAAAGTCTAAAATATGTGATCATATTGATCCTACCCAATGAATCATGAAACAATACAAACCTAAGTGTTTCCCATGATGACTTGGATAATGTTTTGTGGCTCTACATTTCTATTCCATCAATAAGAATTCTGAAGAATCGAGATGAATGCTACATCTTTCTCCACTCCACTATAGTCAAAAACCTTCAAAAAAAATTCTTCTTGGGGGCATATTGCAATGAGATTGATTAAAGGGAGGTTTTTTTGGTATTTTTTATCCATTAGAAATGACAGACATCTCTGTTTTTTCCCATGTATTCTAGTTTGTATTTGTTTGTCCAAAGATTGTCTTTCTTGATGTCAACATTGTAGTGTGGAATTTTTCTTAAACTGGGATTTTGTATCCTTTTGGAACTTTATTGACCACATTAGTCTTTTTCTACCATTAAGGGGAACACAACAACTTAAATGGTAGTCCATTTGTGTAGATGAAATGGACTACAAACACGCAAATTTTTCTACCTTGGATATTAAATTATACTTCAAGAGGTCTGAGATTATGGCTTTTACTAATCATAATAGACGGTATAGATGGAAATAGAGGATTTGGATGCAAATCCTTCCATCAGGAGCATTCATTACTATATATTCTAGTAGAAACATTTTTCAAAGCTACATATAATTGAAGTTTTGCAGGACTCAACCTGGTACATGGTTGTCATTTACAATAGATGGACCTAGAGATACTCTCATTTCCGTATTAGTATGTTTAGTGAGCTAGCCTTTACCCAGTGCATAAGCCATTTAGGAATTTCTTGTATTAATTGCAACTCCATTTTTATGAACCACCCACAGGGTTTTTCTTCCTGAGGATTTCCATATGCTGCAATAATGGAAATCTCTAGTCTTTCTTGAGGGCACATTCTTGTGGTATGCTCACTATTTCATTTGGTTGTGATGGTTCCATGTCTAGATGGAATTTAAATCACTATAATTAAAAAAATTGAAAAGCAACCAACAATTTGTTTCAACCTAATGAGTACAGGGATGTTCAAAATTTCAAGAGTCTAGCTCACCGTGGCTCAACATAATGAAATAGGGATGTGCAAAAGGTTTTAGAAATAGGGATGGATTTCGAAATCTGCATTTTCAAAAGCTTTAAAAATAGGTTAGTGATGTGCGTCCTTCGTTTACATATGTATAGCATATACAACACATTTGTATATGCATAATTTATAAATGAGACACTTTAACAAAAATATAACTCATAAACATTAAGCTGAAAATAATGTTTCAAGATTGTCATGTGACCACCTTAAACTTATATAAATGGAAGTGGATATAATGTGCTTAAGTGTATGATTTTTCGAATTTAAGGCCATGAAAAATGCACTATTACATAAATTGTGCCCAAGCATGCCCTGTTAATATCTAAAAGTTACTTTTATCTTGTTTGGCATTGGGTTTCAAATCCATGATCTAACATAGTCAACCTATAGATAAAGGTCCAAGGCACATCAAATACAGATGAGTATCCTTGTTGCCAAAGGACTACTAGCACTCAAATTTGGAAATTAGAAACCTATAAACAAATTGAGGTTTAATAAATGAAAAATGAGTATTCATGGAAAGTTTAACATTGACCTTGAGGATTGACTAAGAAAACCACTTTAATTGAATGTATACTATTAATTCCTTCATTGCAAATTTACCAAACTCATAAAAATTGCAAGGCATAATTCTCACAAGGTTATTTCATATGTTTGAAATTCTATTACAGTTGTAACTCTTCCACCTCCCTGTTAGGGTCCTAAAATTATTATAGGGTCACTTGATGGTTATTATTATATTTGAGATGTTGTAAATAAAACTCCATATTGTAAATTATTTCCAAAAAAGGTCAAAACCTTAAGAAAAATAAAAAAATTATGCTTGGAAGACGAAATGTAGAATTAGAGGATAATTAAGTATGTTTAGATTAAATTAATCACATCATTTAAATGTGATTAAATAAAACTGTAATAAAGACCTTGGTACTATAGTTTGATTTTATTGTAAGGTTGAAAATGACAAAAAGGGATTTTGTCACATGGGGTTAAACAATTGTAGCTTTCCCGCTCCTTGATCCTCTTGCTCCATAGATCAAAAACGCATAATCCTTTTTCGTGCCCCTTCTCCATCCTAGATTTACCATTGGGGGTGTCTGAAAAGGCGATTTTACCCTACCGGTCCCATGCTACATGTCTTCTGCTCTACCTTTCGTACCCCCTTCTCACGATACCACCTACCACTCTGACCCCCCTCCGAAAACTGCTTACCACCTTCCTACTTACCACTATCCTTTCCCACCATCTTTCCCGAATACTCCTAGTTATGTTACCCAACATTCCCTATCTTCCATGTCATCTCTTGCATCCATGCCATTCATTTGTCTCATGATCAGTTGAAATTCTGCTTTTTCCTATACACCACATTGACTTCAAACATCGTTTCCAAACCAATGAAGACACATTTTCAGAAACAAAAAGACATTTTTTCTTCCAACATCCTCATGTACAAACACCTCTCTCAGTTTTCTAACATCTATTATGGTTTGGGATATAAATATGAAGCTTTTCAGGCATATTTTCCCAAATTTTCCTATTTAGTCATATGTTTGCAGAAAATATTGTGGCCAATCCGAGATGACCCTTGAGAAATTGGAGGAGGTTTGTGTTCCTAAGGTGAAAAATTACAATAAACTACTTCATATTTTACATAGATATTACAGAATGAGGATGCATTTACATCTTTATAGCCTATTTTTCGGATTGTGCAAAGTCCTGTTTCAGACACCTTTTCACAGAGAATATTGGGAACAGATAAAGATGAATTTTGGGAATCTGAGAGAGGTTTATCTCAAGAACATATTTATATAAAATATCCTCTCTTGCTGTTTACAGAGCTATATCGGATTGAGATATATAAATGGATGATTGGACCCTATCTTGCATAATTTTAGGAGGAAAATGCTCAAAGATAGTTAGCCACCTCATCAACTAAGAGTTGCAATCAAATTCAAATTTCTCTTCTTTGTCAATGGAAATCCATAATGATAGTGCCAAGTAGATACATTAGTTTTGAATGTCATACATTTCATTTCTATTTGTGTAAAACATTTTAGGATATTTTTAAAAGGATTTTGAGATTTTTATCAAGATATTTTAGTTTAGAATTTGTATAAATACTTCATCATTCGAAGTAATAGATGTCAGGGTTCGTATGAAGAAATCTATTGTCCAATGTAAATCTGCTCATTGAGTTCAAATGGGCTAATCAATAATACAGTGACCTTTTACAGGATTCTTGTGTTGTGATTTACTGGTGATGTTTTTCTTATTGTAATTGTTGTTTCCACTGTTATTCTCTATATGTTTATCATCTGAAATCTAATTGTAAAATAGAAGATGTGAAAAATAAGATATGTTATTGAGCACCTTATTTGGACTATTTTTAGAATCTATGTGTTTTCTTCTGATGTCTGATTGAGAAATTCTTAAAAGCTTTTCAATCACTACTGAAGCAAACTTTTTCTCCACTTCATAATTCCATTTAAAAGATCCAGTAAATGTAACTAGCTTGCCCTGTCATTACTCATTTAATCATTTGATGCAAAATCCAACTTTATTTGACTCCATTTCCCAATGGATTCCTCTTGATCTTACAACCAAACAATTTTCAAAATCAAACTATGAGCCCAATAACTAGCCTGAAATTCCTAGTAAACAAAGCTGAATCTCACAGAGAGATCCCTCTTTGATTTTAGGAGGGCTAGATCATAAACTCGAAAGCAATTTTGATGTTGCCTCCGTGGTTTTTTCTTCATCTTTGAAATTAAGTAACGCTAACATAGTGGTGACCATACTGGGGAAGGACATTTTATCTTCCCTCAGAAAAGTGTATCAAGTTCCAGATCTAATTGCTGATGGTGAAAATTGATCAAACATAAGCACGTTGAATTATTTACCTGGCAACTCCATGTTCAAAGTATCTAGAGCTTCAAAATTTTCATGGTGACTCCACTATCAAAGAATCTGAATTTTAGAGCATTCATGGAAACTCGACTACACATTGATAAGATTTCTTGCTAAACAAGATGATAGGGTATGTGGAAAATCTTCTACCTTGTGAAGGTTTAAAATGAATTATGAAGGAGTTAGAAGAATTTAAAATTAATGAAGCTTTTTTAATGGTTGTGTTTCATCATTTGAAATCGAGAAAATATCCCTCTGAAAGTAAAATTTATTTTCTTGAATTAGTTGCTGAAAGATTTGAGAAGGATGTTGAACTTTTGGATCTTCAGATTTAGTCTTATAGTTTCCAAGATCATCCAAAATTCTTGGAAAATCTTCCTTCTCCAAAACAAGAGGAGATTATATTGCGTTTTGATATGTAGACTGATCAAATTTTGCTTTAGAATATGGGACTGAAACTGAAGAGTTGGAATCAGGGTTTAACCTTGAGGATACAATGGATGAGGCCATCCATGATCTACTGGTCATTGAAGGCTTGCAAGGTAAAATAGTTAATCATGTCTTTATTGATCCTATAACAGACTACATGGAGGTTCTTTTTAGATTAAGTGTTCAACCATGTTTTCATTATAAGGACAAGATCCATATGCACTTGCCATTACATATTACAACCCTGATTTTGGGGACAAAAAGTCAAGCTATCCATTTGGTTTTGCTAATAGGAAAGTCCACTTGTTTCAACAACTCCTTGACTGGATTCATTGCCCTTTTTTATTATTTGAGTCAGCATGATTTTCAGTAGTGTAGGGTAGGTAGCAGTGTGCAAATAAGATCAGTACTTAGATAATTTTTCGAAGTATTCTTTCGAGTTTCAATTTGAGTTTAGTGTGTTTCATATTTCAGTTTGCAGAAAAGGTTTGATTTCAAGTTGAGATTTTCTATCATGGAGATTTTATGGCAGAGCATCTTGCAGATTTAGGATCAACCCAATGGATCAAGCTACTAGTCTACGGTGTTCTTGACACTTCACTAGGAAGTGCCATCCCTAGCTGGAGCCACTGTTAGGGTCCTATAATTATTATAGGGTCACTTGATGGTGATTATTATATTTCATATGTTGTAAATAAAATTCCATATTGTAAATTATTTCCAAAAAAGGTCAAAACCTTAAGAAAAATAAAAAAATATGCTTGTAAGATGAAATGCACCATTAGAGGATAATTAAGTATGCTTATATTAAATTAATCACATCATTTAAATGTGATTAAATAAAAATATAATAAAGGCCTTGGTACTATAGTTTGATTTTATTGTAAGGTTGAAAATGAAAAAAATAGATTTTGTCACACGGGGTTAAACAATTGTATCTTTCCCGCTCCTCGATCCTCTCACTCCATATATTGACGGTTCACAATACTTTGGGCCCCCCTTATCCATCCTAGCTTTACCACCCTAGGGGGGGGTCCATGTTGTTGGGAAAAGTATCCAATACGGAATGACCCTATCCCACTCTAAGGGTGATAGTACCTCAGCAACAATCAAAGCAAAGCTATCTAAGATTTCTTCTTTATGAAAGTAAAATAGGGGAGAAAGAGATCCACTAACTGATGTCTTTCGCTAATGGTTGATCCAATCTTCTCTCCTTGCTGCTTGCTCCCAGCTCCTTGCTCTTTCACTGGCCCCAGCTACACCAAGATCCTGCAAAATGGCAAGAGAAGGAAACTACAAGAAGCATACATTCATAATTGATTCAAGGATTAGAATAAATCAAATACACAAGTATAAAAATACATCATTGAGACACATGCATATAGAAGAACCTCAAATGCTTTATTAATGGAAGAAGTAAAGTTCAGGAAGTGATACAACCATAAGAGGCCCAATCTAGCATCACCTTCCCAGCAGAAAGAAATCTCCTCTTCACCTCCTTCAAAGAAAATCACCCAATAGTTCTAAACTCAAACCAACAACAATTCTTTACATTCACAAGATTCCAGCCTCCCTAGACCTCATGAGAGAGATCTATATATAGCAGTTTTGGAGAAAGGATGAGTCAGCTTGAGGCTGGCATGAAGCTGACTAGTGTCCTCTCTCACTTCAGTTATTCTTCAGTTCTTGAGTCCACTTGGAGGTTCTTTCATCCACTTGGAGATCTAGACCCTCTTACTCATCACCAGTCGAATTCCTTGATCCAAGTGTCATTTTGGAAGCTTCCTCGGCATTGACACCTTGAGGAATGACTGTGCCACATGTCCAAACTCGCCCAGCGCAGGTAGCCTTCTTTGCAGTTGACATTCAACGCAGGTAGATAGTGGAGCAGTTGACATTCAGCGCAGATGCTCAGTGGAGCAGTTGACATGATCCAGAATTGCCTTGTTTTTGAGTGTTTTCAGGTGGAGAACTGTTATTCAGTGCTGTGGTTTGCTGGCCTTGTTCCTCTAGGGGTAGGAACAACATGTTTAGGGAATTTGGATCCCTTAGATTATGGACATTTCATGCTTCATGCTGTAAGGCACAAAAATGTCTATAACAGTTGCCCCCTAAAGTATGAGGTCGTTTATCGGGTGAAATGCTTTATCAGGAGGATCTGAAGTTCATTCAATCGCTGAGAGGTGACCTGTAATAAGATACAATACAATACATTATTTTTCATACTGCTTTCATGATCTAGCTGAGGTGGGCATTCCCATGATCAGCTTTATAAATACATTTTTCTTTACATAGAACAGACGATCGTCTGATGGTAGACTGATAATTCTCTGCTGAAATTATCATCCTTTGAGTAGGATGATCATCTGCTGCACATGTCAATTTCTTTATTTCCTGAATATATATCACAGCCCGGATGGATGAAACTAGATCCGGGGTCTTCAAACTCGTTCGATCTTCACTCTAAGTACAAGTCGATCCATGTGAGAATTGCGCTGAAGTCGAACATGGAAAGACATCGCTTGATTACCGGCCAATGATGTAAACCGTTAACAAGCGCGAGAGGAATCACCGATAATGATAATGACCCTCAAGGTACTGCAGTACACTTCACGTGGTGTGAATATAGGACTTGGCGTCAAACACCACGCAAAATCTTCTGGTTGAAGGTCATTGATGTATACCTGTCGCAGGAAGTGAGAAACTTGCCATTGAGGCATGCAAGTTTCAAAGTACTGAGGGGGTTGTTCCTAGATCAACTCCTTGGATAATGAGCTGATGTCAACAAGGAGCGATCCGTCAAAGGAGGGCCTTAATGAATCCCACATCAGTGACACGGAACGGAGCTAATGATTTTAATGGAGGTGAAAACAATCTGTGAAATATGATTCAGCGTGGCGGTCATGAAAGGATGAAAGATGATGTATTGTAGTGGATGGGACATGGTTGACTCTTTTTGAACAACATCTCTTGAACATATAACGACATTGATGCGATGGATCGGTAGCATTACCCCAAATGTGGATGGTTTGGCGAGACCATGGTGATGAGACCGGTGAATGAAGCAACCCAACCCGATGTGGTACGGAGGAAAAGTGTCATGTTCAAGAGCGACTTGCTACCATTACAGCTTTGAGGTTCTCCCAATTTTTCCCCAGTCATTTCTGACCAGTACCTCTTTATTTTTGTCAAGCTTGAGGAGGATAACATATGCTTGTTCTATAACCTGCCCTTCGGGCAAGCCCATCGCTATGTTTTAACGAGCCTAGCGATAGGGAAACTCGTTCTCGTCTAAAGACAAGTTTGTCGCTATTTAATCATTTTAATGAGTCTAACGACAAGGAAAACTCGGTCCTTTTCATTTTTAGAGAGTCTGAAAAGGTACATAAAGTCAACTCCACAATTCCTTTTTCGTCATCTAATCCCTTAAGTCCGAAAAAGTATAAAACAATACGAAAGGGATGAGTTTTCGATAACTTTAACGAGCCGAATAAAACAAGCGCTCGACCTTTTTGTGCAATAATCCCTCAGGTCCAAAAAGATTAAAATCTAGAGGAGGGATAGCTCTTCCGGTCCTTTAACGAGCTGGAAGGCCAAAACTCGGCAAACTTTTCATATTTTACGAGTCAGTTGAAAAGAGCTCAAAGAAGACTCGTCTTTTGAGGAACGAGTGATAAACAGGGATAGCAGCAGATTCCAGGTACAGGTTGGAATTTTCCAATCACGGCAGTGTCACAAGGATGGCTAGGTGAAATCACTCTTCGCAGCTGTTCCTCAAAATGGGTAAACAATCATATGGGGGTGGACGATCGGCCAAATGAAAGTGGAGGTGGCAGGTGCAAACACGACCAAGGCTTTTTATGGCTGATGAATTTACGGTCTCAAATGGTTATTTACCGGTACTGGGTTCATTTTTTAAAGAGCTCGAATGTGCCAAAACACTGCTCAATCTTATGTTTATTTTTTAATGAGCATGAACTATGTGCTAAAACGGCTCGGATCTTGCGTTTATTTTTTTTAACGAGCATGAACTTTATGCTAAAATTGCTCGATATACCAGTCATAAGATAAGAAATGTCCCCTGTGAGATCTCTATTTTTTAAGGAGTTTCATCTTCACTAAGCTTTACTCCATATCCTTTCTTTATGCAAGTTCGGAAACGGCTAACCCAAAAAATAGATAAATAACCGCTCTTAGCTTGCACTCCAAAAGGTTTGCATGCCCCCAGGTATAAAATACAATTTCAAGGCTGCCCCTACTTATCCGTCAAAACATTTGTTTTAAAGGGTGAGGCTTACCTCTTTTAGGTTACCCAAAGATTGTTCTGTTAATCTTTCAAACCGAACACTTCTTCAGCGATGTCTACCTAAATAGACAACGGTGAATGACCCTGTTCCATCAAGCACATAACTTTGACAAAAGAATCCTATTCCAGAACAACCCCTGTTCCATCCACGGACGGGGTACGGACTAGTCATATTCTCTTGCGGAAATTCTATCTTATACCCAAGGTTTTCTCTGCCCGAAGCAGACCAGGATGCATGCCCCCTGGGTTCCAGTCCCATCTTTCCGAATCACTCGCACTCATCGGGAAGAAGGACTGGGGGTGGAGACATTTCTTGATTGAATAGACCATTCAGGGTTGGTATGTGACTATTTACGATGCGTGATCTCGGAAATGAAAGTTGGTCTACGAGCTTGACCATTCTTCCTTCGTGTGGAAAACACATTACTCTAAAGAGTGAGGAGACTATTGCTCCCATGCAATATATATAGTCTCGTCCAAGGAGTAGGTTATAATCCAAGGGTCCTTGGACAACCATCACGTTCATTTGAACGGTCTTCCCTTTCAATGTAACAGGCACATTGGGGAGGATCCCTAATGGTCGACTGGTTCCTTTATCGAAACCCGAGAGATTTCTTATCTCAGGCAAAAGCGCCGGGGAACCCAGTGCTTTCCAAGCAATAGAGGAAAGGATACTCACAGATGCCCCTTCATCAATGATAGTTCCAACCATTACCATTCTCTATATTTGGACCATGATTCTGAATGGTATACTGGCTGGCAACCGGGGTCTGCCTAGTTGGTTCCAATCAAAGGACACAACCAGGTTGCTTGGTGGTGGGACCGAATACATGGCCGGATATGACCTTGACGATGTTCCTTCCTGCGATAAAGGAATGGGCACATTGCCCTGACGCTCGTCAGAGTCTGTGTTGATGAAAAGAATCTGGATGGTGTCATCCTTATTCTCTTCAGTGAGGGTGTCATTTGAAGATGAATCTTCAGTGACGGTGCCATTTGAAGATGAAACTTCTGAAGGGAGAACTGGGTCAACTGCCGTATCGACCTTTGGACTTTCGTCCGGTCTGGATTCAGTAGGTTCATTTTCAATGACTGATGCTTCAGCTGACCACTTGATCGGGCCAGCTGTATTCTCAACCAACGAAGGGCTTGGAACGAGTTTTTTGTATCCAGGTGGAAGTCTCAACGGTGAAACCAGACGATCTTCCAAAACTCTCTTCGCTTCGTCTATGAAGGGACAACGGTGGATGGCGTGATCACCTTCACACAGTCTGCAGGGGGATCTTGCTCCCCCTCTTTGTCTTGAACCTTCACTTTCGCTGGTTGACGGTAAGCATTCAACATGGCTATCAGAGGTTGATGCTCCTGAATTGTGCAAACGAGGGGACCAGTCCCTTAGTATCCGGGGAATACAGGGACAATCTCTATGGAAGTGGTCTCCTCTACATATGACACATGGCGATTTAGGCCCGGTCTGTGCTGTGTGTGGATTTTTGTTAGATGTCTTTTGCTTGCCCCCAGTCGCCTTAGGCTCCTTCTCCTTCTTCTCTCTCTTCTTCTTCTCCTTCTTCTCCATGGGAGCTTGGCTTTTGCCGGCTCTACCTTGTGAAGATGAAGGATTGGAGGAAGAGTTATAGGAAGTAGAAGGCTGGTGGGCAGCTCTAGACTGATCTAACTGTTGACTCGACTGTTCAGGAACCATGGTGTTCTGAACTACATTGGTTGAGAATAGCCAAATTGGCAGGCCAATTGTCAGTCCTGGAAGCGACAATGTGGCCATGTGGGGCACACCAACCTCTCCCCAAGAGGAGAAAGGACTAGGATTTCCATCATGGGGAATTCCTTGGTTGGGGCGTTCCATGTTCTCAACCTACAGATCAACGCAGGAATAGGAGGTGATTATGTTTCGTTTAAAATAAATTTTATAACGACGCTTTAGACACAACTTGCTTTTTCACTTTTTAAGAGTCGAGAAAAAGCTAAAGATGACTCTAGTCTCCTTCGATGTTTTAACGAGCCCGAAGTGACAAATGCTCGGATGGACTTTTTCAGTTATAGAGTTTGAAAAAGGCCAAAAGAAACTACTCTGGAGTTCTAGGCAGAGGGTGTGCCAAACTTTTCGCAAAACCACAGAATACGTTTTACGGTACGGGTGGTCAATCTTCGTGAATGCTGTGTTCACTGCATTGCGATCAGTAGGGCAGCCGACACGGTTTCCTATGGATAAAGGCTTTGTTCCTATAGGGGTCTCCCAATATATACGCGACGGTACGTGGGAGCACAAGTTCGTATTGATACTTATCGCTTCACCGTGGAGGAATCACCCAACCACTCAACGCTAAGATATCACGTTTAACGACGCCAGAACATGTCTCTAGCTTAGACCTCTATGTGTTTGCGTTATGTTTCAAAGCGTTGTTATGTAAATTCAATTCATTTTAGGTTGATCTTGTTTAGCAGTTTGCCTTTATGGATCACCACGTGATGTATGGTACAACTCCTAAATGCAGTCTAAGATGATAAGCAAGCTTTTCAATCTTTCAACTTTGAAAATCTTAACTACTGAGGGAAAAGAAAGACATCATCTTTTCACACAGATCATAGAGCACACACTAATGCACTTTTCCCTAAATCAACATGCAAGCTGTCAAAATGCACATGCACAATGCAGGTATTTCTTTTCTCTTTCTTAATGTTGATGTACTACAAAAAGAAAGCTGTTGTATAACTTTGAATTCAATTTCAAGTGAAAGCAAACAAGCTTTTGTCCAAAATCAAAAGACACCTTAAGATTTACTTGTTTCGACACTAGAAATACATAAATTCAAACCATATGATGAAAGCAAAAGCTCAATCAGCTATGAACAGCAAACAAACTAACTCTTAAGATCAGAACGACACTTATCACAGGTCTAGATCTAAGAGGTCACAGCAAGACTAGTTCACTTTCGTTATGGGAAACTACAAATGATATAAGAAATACACAAAGAACAAATACAGTTTCTTTATACAACCGAGGCGGAATAGTGGCAAAGAAAGGTGGTTTCAGATAGGTACATTGACTGATAACAGGCTGCAAAAACAGGGATGAAAACAGGGCAACAGAAAGTAGAGAACCCCAGTTGCTCAAGGCAAAACTGGTTCAGCGCAGGTAGAACACTGTCAGTTTGACATTCAGCGCAGGTAGCCCCTTCGGGACCTGCGATGAAATGCAGACTGCCTTCACAGTGCCTGCAATGAAGAGAGAAACTTTCGTTTCCCTCAGGTTCTGGGTTACAGATTGCTCAAAAATCAACAGTTTTTGGCCAAATCAAAGCTATCAATCTAGTACACACTAAAGGATGAAAAGGAGGATGAAAAGCTATCACTAAGAGCTATTCAGAGTCCTTGTGGATCAGCTCTTCAAATCATAAACATGCCCAGAAACTGAGCTAGAGTAGCTGCCCTCTACTTTGCATTTGAAAGATCCAAATGCAGTTCGATTCGGTACTCTCTGTGTTTAGGAAATGAATAGCAAAAACACAAACAACCAACAAGATACGATCCCCAGTGGAGTCGCCAATTTGTTGTTGGGAAAAGTATCCAATACGGAATGACCCTATCCCACTCTAAGGGTGATAGTACCTCAGCAACAATCAAAGCAAAGCTATCTAAGATTTCTTCTTTATGAAAGTAAAATAGGGGAGAAAGAGATCCACTAACCGATGTCTTTCGCTAATGGTTGATCCAATCTTCTCTCCTTACTACTTGATCCCAGCTCCTTGCTCTTTCACTGGCCCCAGCTACACCAAGATCCTGCAAAATGGCAAGAGAAGGAAACTACAAGAAGCATACATTCATAATTGATTCAAGGATTAGAATAAATCAAATACACAAGTATAAAAATACATCATTGAGACACATGCATATAGAAGAACCTCAAATGCTTTATTAATGGAAGAAGTAAAGTTCAGGAAGTGATACAACCATAAGAGGCCCAATCCAGCATCACCTTCCCAGCAGAAAGAAATCTCCTCTTCACCTCCTTCAAAGCAAATCACCCAATAGTTCTAAACTCAAACCAACAGCAATTCTTTACATTCACAAGATTCCAGCCTCCCTAGACCTCATGAGAGAGATCTATATATAGGAGTTTTGGAGAAAGGATGAGTCAGCTTGAGGCTGACATGAAGCTGACTAGTGTCCTCTCTCACTTCAGTTATTCTTCAGTTCTTGAGTCCACTTGGAGGTTCTTGCTTCCACTTGGAGATCTAGACCCTCTTACTCATCACCAGTCGGATTCCTTGATCCAAGTGTCATTTTGGACGCTTCCTGGGCATTGACACCTTGAGGAATGACTGTGCCACATGTCCAAACTCGCCCAGCGCAGGTAGCCTTCTTTGTAGTTGACATTCAACGCAGGTAGACAGTGGAGCAGTTGACATTCAACGCAGATGCTCAGTGGAGCAGTTGACATGATCCAGAATTGCGTTGTTTTTGAGTGTTTTCAGGTGGAGAACTGTTATTCAGTGCTGTGGTTTGCTGACCTTGTTCCTCTAGGGGTAGGAACAACATGTTTAGGGACTTTGTATCCCTTAGATTATGGACATTGCATGCTTCATGCTGTAAGGCACAAAAATGTCTATAACAGTCCAAAAAGGCGGTTTCACCTCACTGGTCCCACGCTACATGTCTTCATCTCTGGGTTTCACACCCCCCCCCCCCACAATACCGCCTACCACTTCGACCCCCCTCCGAAAACTACTTACAACATTTGTGCTTAGCACTCTCCTTTCCCACCATCTTTCCCATGCACTCCTAGTTATGTTGCCCTCCTTTTCCCAACTATCATGTTATCTCCCGCATCCTCGTCATTCATTTGTCTCATGATTAGTTGAAACTATGCCTTTTCCTATACGCCACATTGACTTCAAACATGGTTTCCAAGCCAATGAGGACAAATTTTCAGAAATAGAAAGAGGTTTTTTCTTTCAACATCCTCGTGTACAAAAAATTCTCACATTTTTCTAACAACTATTATGGTTTGGGATATACAAATGAAGCTTTGCAGACATATTTTCCCAAATTTCCCTGTTTAGTCATAATTTCGCATAACATATTATGGCCAATAAGAGATGAATCTTGAGAAATGGGAGGAGGTTCATTGTTACTAATATGCCAAAGTACAATAACCTACTTAATATTTTAGACAACTATTCCAGAATGAGAGATACATGTACATCTTTACAACCTATTTTTCAGACTCTGCAAAGTCATCTTTCAGTCACCTTTTTGTAGAGAATATCGGGAACAACTGGAGCTAAATTTTGGGAATATGAGAGAGGTTTATCTCAAAAACATATTTATATACAATAAATTCTCTCACATTTTACAGAGCTATCTCAAATTACGATATACAAAGGGATGACATGATCCTATTTTGCAGAATTTCAGGAGGAAAATGCTCTAAGAGAGTTAGCCACCTCATCAACTAAGAGTTGCAACAAAATTCAAATTTCTTTTCTTTGTTAATAGAAATCCATAATGATAGTGCCAACTAGATACATTAGTTTTGAATGTCCTACATTTCATTTCTATTTGTGTAAAATAGTTTAGGATATTTGTAAAAATATCTTGAGATTTTTATCAAGATATTGTAGTTTATAATTTGTATAAATACTTCATCATTTGAAGTAATAGATGTTGGGGTTTGTATGAAGAAATATGTCGTCCAATGTAAAGCTGCTTATCGAGCTCAAATGGACTAATCAATAATACAAAGACTTTTCGCAA
This sequence comes from Pinus tabuliformis, assembly GCA_031772625.1. NCBI lineage: Eukaryota > Viridiplantae > Streptophyta > Pinopsida > Pinales > Pinaceae > Pinus > Pinus tabuliformis. The sequence goes on from CM062814.1 coordinate 732,015,141, forward strand.
GATTCTTGTGTTGCGATTTACTGGTGATGTTTTTCTTATTGTAACTACTGTTTCCACTGTTATTCTCTATATGTTTATCATTTGAAATCTAATTGTAAAACAGAAGTTGTGAAAAATAAGGTATGTTATTGAGCACCTTATTTGACTGTTTTTTTCAATCTGTATGTTTTCTTCTGAAGTCTGATTAAGAAATTCTTAAATTCTTTTCAATCACTATTGAAACACACTTTTTCTCCACTTCATAATTCAATTTAAAAGATCCAGTAAATGTAACTAGATTTCCCTGTGATTACCCTTTTAAAAATTTGATGCAACATCCAACTTTATTTGACTCCATTTCCTGATGGGTTCCTCTTGATATTCCAACCAAACCATTTTCAAAATCAATCTCTGAGCCCAATAACTAGCCTAAAATTCCTAGTAAATATCTCTATGTTTAGGAGGGCTATATCCTAAACTTGAAACCGGTTTTGATGTTGCCTCTGGGGCTTTTTCTTCAGCCTTGTAATTATGGAACTCTAATATGGCTTCATAAATATTCTCTCCAAATACAAATCTTCTTCTACTGCATATATGCTATATATACCAGTGGTTGAAATATTTTCTCTCAAGATTATGTTGACTATATCTCTTACAAATAAAATGTCAAAATATGATGCTTGAAGTCTGAATTAATTGCTCCATTTTGATTGTCAGCTATGCTCCAATTTTCAATCTTGACTCAAATTCCAACTTCAATCTTCCAAGCACTTGCGTGCAGTCTGTAGAATGATGGTTCTAGTCTGTAGATGTATATTTTTTATTTCCCAATGGAGGAATTGGTATTGTTATAGAGTAGGAATGTGGTGTAGGGTTTTATCCTTTAGATTTTTAAGGTTTTGTGGAATTTTTACTTTAAAAAGTATCTTTTACTGGGGATAAATGTGTCGAAACAATGTTGAAATTTTTGGGATCTGTTTCATAGTTGTGGGATCCATTCCATGAATTCCATACTGATTTCCTTCTTTAAAAAGTATGATTCCATGATGGAGTGGACCATGGAATAATCCATACGTTAGGTAACCAAGTCTAATATTCAAGTGCTCTGATGATCATACTCCATAAATTTTGCTCATGGTTAGATCCTTTGACTGCCCCATTGTCAGGAATAAATCCATTGTTGGGAGCACCTCTATTGTACTTCTTCTACTATAGAAAGACATATATGGGATGGGGTTGACAGTCAAGATCCCTATGAGCATTCCCTTGTAACAATGTGTTTGAAAGGATGTATGCTAGTTTCCTTCAAGAACATCACATGGGTAATTGTGTAGATTGTTTTCATATCAAGATGCTTATTTTGAAGAGATGATGAAATATTTAGGAAAAGGGCCCATAATAAAAGGAAAAGGACAAACTTACCAAAGAGTGTATTTATTTTTTATTCATGGAATTGTGTGGAAATTTTTTGAGTATATGAAATTCCGAAATTTCACCTCTTAACATTAAGATTTTTTTATCTTAACCTTATGAATTCAGCCTTTGGGTTGTTATGAGATATAAAACAAAACAACAGTAGAGGTGGACAATATTTCAATCCTTAACAACCCAAAATTCTAGGTAATCCAAGAAGAAAAGATACAAAACATTTCAATAAGTTTAGGCATTCTACGATAATCTTATCATACATAACAAGATCTGAAAAGTCTTATTTATAGCAGCAGAATGATGCTTGTATTTTTCAATTATAATGTTGAATCATTTAACATATTAATATTCACTTATGTTAAATCAACAAGACATGTATATCTGTAAATTACAAATTGCACTTCACACTTGTTTATTTTTGGTTAATTAATTAAATATTTTGAAAGTATCTTGAGTAAGGCACATGTCTAGCCTGAAATGTGTTGTGAAATAAACATGTGCATTAAATTTTTTATGCAAGAGTTTGACTTTAGGTATTTCTATATATGAATGATAATTTCATCATTTTGGATATGCCTTGTAGAATGGCACTTTGGAGCAAGTTAAAAAACTTGTTAGTACTCAATGAAGCAGAAGTTGCATCTGAAGATGTTTTGGGTAAGTATGTAGTAGATAAGGGTCCTTCAATCTAGAGTGTAAACACATTCTTATAATTAGGTTGAAAAAACTGGTAGGTACTTCCATTTGAAAATAATTTTTATAAAATAACATGAGCCATAATGGTAGAATGCTATAATTTGTGTCTATGTGACAATGATGAACCTATGCCAAGATAAAATATTTTCCCTATCAGTAGAATCATGCAAAATTTCTGTAAGAATATGATTTTTACTTGAAGATGTGCTTTTTGTTATTTGTGGAGCAATTCTGAAATGTAACTTATGAGTGTGAAGTTAGATGTGGTACATAAAAGAAATTTCTTATGACCATTTTGAAAAAAAAAGGTGTATACTTAGAGAGGGGAAGATGGTGTTGAATAGTAATTTTAACTGCAATTTTGGTTGATTTATTTTGTTGAATAATAAGTGTTCTCTATTAGGGGAGAAAACTATGGAAACATAAAAAATTATTTGCTAATGCTACATTTTCAGAATAGAGATAAATTTTATACTGTATTTCTTAAATTAATAGTAGGCATCAACTTCTCCTCGTTGTTTTTGGTCTTATTGTAAACTCAAGTATGTAGGTTGCCATTGTCCTTTAGTGTAAAAACGATAAATTTTGTAGCTATTTTTAACATATGTCCTATGTCTATAGCTGCCTTGTTTCTAATGATGTTTAGGTTGGCTGTATGTAGCACACTATTATGAATGTTTGGACTAACCAAATTGTGAGTTATATTAGTGAAAATAAAATTGAACAACATGATATACTTAATGTTTGCATGTCATCTGATATTTTGAGTAAGTTTATCTTTTGTGGCCCTTTTCATTTATATGTGGTATATGTCTGAATATATTTTCTTTCCATCATTTCAGGTCTTTTCACGTGGCATTTCTCATGATATCTATAGTAGAAGCAAACCAAATGCAATTCACCGTGAATTTACTATATACTGTGAACAATTAAAATGTATGATGTATTTATGTACATGCTTACAAGGTAGAGATAGAGACCAGTCATGCTAATAATGTGGATATTCATTGTCATGATTGTAGTGTATTCCAAGTTGAGTTGAGTCTTGTACAAACCTATGAATTGTAGAACAAATGAAGAAGCCACCTTCAGGGGTTGATATTATCTAGTACAACTTTTCAATGAGATTCTTTGGTGTCAGTTAGAATTCATGAACTTGGAAATCAAATGTATCAAATGATGGATTCAAGCCACTACTTATGTACTAGTTTCCAATAAAATTTTCTTGCAATGAGCCATGCTTTAATTTCCAACAAAAGGATCAAACTTTGAAAGCTTAAGTGTTTATTTTGAGCATCATATCAAACATATCTAAGTGGTTAATACTAGATTGTTGTCAAGTAATGACCTAAGAAATTAGTGTTGTCAGCTCTGTTAATGAAAATAAATAGTGCACTGTGTGTTTGAATGTGCAATAACAACTTCCAAATTGCACATATATCAATTATAATATGTTATGGATTGAAAGTGCATATGCATCAATCTATTTTGTTATTGCAACACATGGAACCATTTGTAATTTTTCTCATCCATACATCTTTTTAGAATTTTAGTGGGTAAGATGCATGATTCTTTTTCTATCATCATTAGCAAAAAACAAACTCCCAGTTTAGCCTCCAAAAGGTGAGCAATGGAATAAATCTGAAGCAGTTCCAAATCCCTAAGAGGATCGAGAACACAAGACACCAGTAATTCCCAAAGTTTCCAGTATCCAATGAATGTTTTCCTAGAAGAAAACTGATATTTTCTCCTTAATGTCCTGCTAGTAGTCTCTTGCAAATAGGAAGTCCAAAAAGATGTGTTTCACTTGTATCTGGTTTGCCACAAATTTAGCAAATCCATTTGTCAGCATGCTCTTATCCAGATAGGTCTTAGATGGCCTTGGATGGTTGATTACCAACCATGTAGAGACTCATAGCCAAACATTATGAATCCTGTGAATCCCTTTATCCTCGAGATTGAAGAGTTGAGAGAAATAATAATCCACGCAAAGCCAAAACAACTAAAAAAAACACAACATAAAATTGAAAAGGACCCCATAAATGATATGAAATAAGGAACCATTAAATAATCTCCCTAATGGTTGCCACAAATGCCCAGTTATAATATAGAATTACTATAGAACTGACCAATGAGGAAGATGGGATTCTTATAGTAGTACTTTGCAGCACAATGGGTGATCAAATTTAATTCCCTATTTTGAGCATCAAATTTCTCAGCATCTTTTAGCAGAATAAATGCTCCTCACTTGCAATATCTTAGTGGATATTATTGGTTTTGATTTGTGTATCTTATCTAGCTATATTGTGGTAAGAGGAGGCTAGTTCAGATTCTCTCTTCAAGACATATAGAAAGGGAAAATTTGTCAAAATATGTTAGATAAGTCATCTCTATCAAACTTCCTTTTAAAAATCCTAGGTAAATGTTGTTGAGTAGCTTAAGAAAACATAATTAATCTCATTGCATCTTGGATGAAATTGAAACGATTTGACTAGGTTTGGCCCAAACTCAAACAAATTGACATATTTAGAAACAAATTTGGGAACTCTTATTAGTCTCTTCCATAAGGCAGCAGGGACTATAGTAATCAGCCAATTGTTTATTATTAGTCCTTGTATGGGAATTAAAACACAAAACCACATCAAAGCTAATGTTTTAAGGAAAATATTATAATAAACATTTTCTCCACCTATCAAATGCTGACATTTATTTTTGTTAGCCAATCAAAAATTTTAACATGTTAATTGGCCTCTTCTCAAGGCAGAGCGGAACAAAACTTAGAAGTAAAAAGCATATGGTAAGGAATCTTTTTTCTTAATCAAGTAATGCTAGCATTAATCTAGCATTATTTAGTTTAACATCAATTGTTTGCTTGTAAGAGTATAAACAAATTGCTAATGAATCTAGCTATTATTTCTTGAGTACTTTTCTACACGTGGCTTCCCAATTGTCTAGATTGGGCACATGTTCCTCTCTTCAATTTCCATCTGGCTTGGCTTCTTGAATTTTATTGATGCTTCTCTCATACAAAAACTAAATTCATCTAAGAGTGAGTCAAATGAAGTTTCTATAGAAAAAAATCCTCTGAATTGTGAAAATATTTCTTGGAGAACAATCTTAGTTGTAGGCCTACCAAGTATGCTAATTAGTCCCTTATTTCTGATCTCATTATTTTTACATGTATGACCAATAAATACAATCTAGCCTATGTTCGGGTCATGTCAAGATTACAAACCTATGAAATTCACTAACTCATCCATGATTACGTAACTATTTTTCCCTCCACCCACTTGTCATAACTTCCATAAACATTAGGTAGGTATCTGCAACTTCGATGCTATTTTACTTTTTTAGTAAAATATTTTCTAGGACTTTACAAAGTTTTATAATTTATTGAAAGTTGTCAAATTTAAAATTTATAAAGTTTGAATGTTTAAATTTTTAAAGTTTAAGTCTTTAAAGGGTAATAGCTCAATGGAAGAGAACCTTCTTTACAAGTAGGAGGTTGGTGGTTCGATTCCATCGTGTCCTGATATTCATTTGGAATGATGGCGATCAAGTTTTGGTGACCAAGGCTCTTTTGACCATCAACAATGGGATTATGGTGATATTTTTCGAGTGTCACCAAACTATGAAATGGTGATGATCAATGAATATCACCATATATATGCATCAATAGTGACGGCCATGAAAGGTATATCACCATAAATAGTTGTTGTTCATAGGAAATGGCGACGATCATTATCTCTCATTATAATCATTATTTGTGACAGACCTTGAATGTCACCAAAACACCTACACTTTTGGTGATGTGGCCTTTGGTGACATTCAATTTTTGGTGACGAAGCCTCTTTTGACCATCACCAATGAGCTTATGGGGACATTTTTCAATCCTCACCAAAATATGAAATGGTGACAGTCAATGAACGTTGTCATATATATGCATCAATAGTGATGGCCATGAAATTTCCATCACAATAAATCATTATTCATATGAAATTGTGACAATCACTATCCGTTATTATAATCATTATTCATGACAGACCTTCAATGTCACCACAACACCTATACTTTTGGTGACATTAATTTTTCTGGTGACACAGGCTAAGGTTCGTCACCATTGTTCACATAAAATGGTGACATTTACTATCTATCATTATAAATCATTATTGGTGACATACATTGAATGTCACCATAACACCTATACTTTTGGTGACGCCACCTTTGGTGAAATTAATTTTTTGGTGACAAAGGCACTTTTGACTATCACCAATGAGCTTATGGTGACATTTTCGACCCTCACCAATGTATTTTTTTCTTGTAGTGAGTGTTGTGGATTATTTTATATTTGATATCCATTTCTCAACTGTAATGTAAATTATGGTTTCATAAACTGCCACGAGCCTAATTGTGACCATAAACCTATGAGCTTAACTCTAAAGTTTAACATTCACACTAGTTGCATGTAAGAGAATTGTTAGAGTCAAAGGCACATTCATTTTGACAAAAGTAAAACATATCACTTTTTAAAGGATTTAAATATGGATTTAGATTGCTTAACGAAAAATTATAACATTGATCTCATCCACCCAAATTTTATTACAACCCTTTCCACCGCCATTAACAAGTTCTCTAGCGAAGTCTATTATAAAATGAATAATATAACTACCAACCCTTGGTATGATAATGATTGTAAAATTATTAGAAAATCAATTAGGGATGTTCCTAATGAAATTGGAAAGCTTGAAAAAATATGTACAAAGCCATCATTTCAAGAAAGAAAAAATCATATATAAATAGGAGGCAAGAACATCCTTGTCACCTTTCTAAAGTTGAGCTCAATTGTTTTTTGGAGGAAGACTCTTATTCATAAAATGAAAGAAAATAATTTTATCCCTTTAAAGAACTAGGATATCTATCTAAAGAATCTTTATGAATCCGATAATGTCATAGACACCATCTTGAATGCTCCCATAAAGGATGATATCTTCTCTTTGGAAGATGTTGAGTTCAGGATGAAGCAACTTAATAATGGGAAAACTAGTGATATTGAAGGCTACCACACTAAAATTCTCAAAATGGGAAGATCTATCCTCATCTCCCATATACACAAAATCCTTAATCTATTAGTGAAACCGAGCTTCCCTAAGCCTTGGACACATAGCCTTATTCTGTCTATCTTTAAAAGTGGGGATAAAAACATTCACTCCAACTATAAGACCATTATGATTATACAATTTTAGAAAATTTGTATAGACTCATTTTGGAAAGGAGTGTTGGCCTTTGTCCTGAAATCCATGTAAAAGAGCTAAAGAGAAATCTATATTAGGAGAGATCACTCAACTATAGACCAAATTTTTACTCTTAGGATCATTGCCGAGGAATCTTGTAATAATAAGATTGTTCTCTTCTATTTTTCTGTTGACTTTAGAAAATGTTTTGACACCGTTCCTTTATATAAGATATGGAAGAGGGTGGAATAGATAATGGTTCCTCCCAAGTTGAGGATTGTTGTGACTAGGTTATATGGTAATGTTATTGTGAAGCTTAGGACTTCCAAGGGTTGGTGAGAAGAAATTACATGCAATATAGGAGTTAGGAAAGGATGTCCCATATCCTCTACCATTTTCGGCATTTACATTAATCAGGTAGAGGAGTGTCTAGAATTTGCATGATGTGATGGCCACATGCTCACTACTATGGTCATTATTATTCTCCTTTATGCTGATGATATCGTTATTTTTGCTAAGATCCATAATGATTTCAACCAATATCTTAGAGTCTTCCATGAGTACTTCTCTAAGATGGGTATTCCTATTAATGCCCATAAGAATAAAGTCATTATAATTAAATAAAAAAATAAACTATGATAATTCATTTATGATTATAACTACTTGGAGAATGTTTCTTCATATAAATATTTAGGAATCAAAATCCAACATCAACTCAATTGGAATTACAACATTAAGAAAAGGATAATTAGAGGATGGAAATCTTATGATGCGTTTGAAAAAAAACGTAATTTGACATATCTTTGGGCATGGACTAAAAAAAAGATCCTCTTTGAAACTCGCGTCATGCTTGTTATCTTATATGGATGTTAGGTTTGGGGTTCCAGTATATATAGAGAGTTGTTGAGGAATATTGAGCTAATCTGAAAGAAATTACAACCGACAACCTCAAGATTTAAGTAAATAATCCCTAACCTATCCTCTTGATTGAATCTAATTTTTCCCCCATTGAAAGAATGTTTATGATTAAGTATCTCATGTATAATAAGAAGTTATACAATATGGAATCCAAGAGGTATCATAAAAATAGCACAACCACATAAATAAATGTGGTTGAGGTATGTCGATAGTAATATCTTAATTGTATGCACTTAGTAGAATTAAAATATTAGTTTGTATATGGAAAACCCTTAAGCAGAGTTGAAATCTCACCTGGAGGAAGTCAATTTCTCATATTGTTTTTAGATGCATCTAGCAAAGAACATTTAAATATAAAATGAAGAAATTATAGGAAAAGAACATTTAAATATTAAATGTGCAAATAATAAGATGTAGAAATGTGCCATGAATTGTAAACTTTAAAATGTTCCAAACAAACCGTATAAAGTTTGTGATACTATATAAAATCTATAATACAAACCCTCGAAATAAAATAAAAGGAAACTCTACATATAAGCATAAAATTGTCGAGTTATAACCTCGTGATCTTTGTGATGAATAAGTAAAACCCTAGAAATATATAAATGTGAGATAATGATTATGTTTTTCCCATTAAGACAATTCAAATGAGAATTACTTGCAGACAAAAGAATTTTTCTTATTCTTAAGTTCAACCTTATAGATATAGTCCACACTTGATGACAACATGAACAAATAGCAGTAAAAGTAGATTTCTTGGAGAATTTGTTACAAGTAATAGATATGGCTTGAATATTTCCTTTTTCTTTCCTCTTCACGTAAAAATTTGACAGCTGAATGTGCTCGGATAATGTAGGAGAAGATGATTGGACCAAAAAATTTCTATGAACCAACCCTGGAAAATCTAAAATGCTATGTAACAAATTAATTGCAATGCGTATTCTTTGAAATGATACATCACCTCCACGTAGATGAATAATACAGGAGCCAAAAAATTTTCATTTTAAAAATTAATAAAATAAATTGTAACGTAAAACCTGTGAATCACAGTGAAATCTCATCCTTCGATACCCTAATCAGAACAAGAATATTCGAGCTAAATTAAGTCTTGTTCATTCATTTTTTTAAAAATGAAATTTTTTTCAAGCATGTTCCAAAATAGATACGCCTATCGGCATAATTACTTCTAACTCGAGTAAAAATTCGCACTTTCGGTTCAAGCAAAGTTGACATGAGGATGCCTAGTCTTCTCTTGACCATTGGGGAATAATGGAGGCGATTATCTTGAAAATAAGGATAATATTAAAAATAATAGTACTTCCAAATTTAAGGATAAGTTGTTGGATGATAAGAAATTAGGTGGAAAAAGGAAGCTAGGATATTATAAAGAGGTAATGAACCCAAATCTCAAAAACCAAAATTGTCTTTCTTTCCTGACCAATACTGAAAATAAAATGAACATTTCCAAGATTAAGACTAATTCTCATAAGCTTCAAAGTGAAATTGGGCATTGGTGTATTCTCAAAACACACTGGGACAAAAGATTTTGTCACCTTTGTGAAACTAAGAGTGTTGAATATGAAAAGAACTTTCTCTTCGATTGTCAAGCTCTTACTCACATCCATTCTAATTTTCAAAATATTTGTCACACTATAAACCTTTTTGACTTGTTAAGTCAACAAAACTACAATGATTTAGATACACTTCTCTCTCTTCTTTTTGGTCATAGACCTCAAATGTTAAAGAATCTCAATTAACATCCTACTTTATTAAGGTCCAAAAAACCATATTGTTTTTAGTGGACATTAATCATCATCATCATCATCATAAAATTGACCATAATAATATATTTTAATGCTGAAAAATAAAAATAAAAACAATTAAAATAAAAAATTTGAATTACTTATTAATAATAAGAATTATAAAAGGGAGACTATAATCCATTCAATTCTTAATATAAAATGAATATGTGGCATTTAAAAGATAAGACTAACGACAAAAAAATTCAATATAAGAGATAGATAAAATATTTCAATGTCAATGTCAACTATATAGTTAAACAAAAAAAAATTAAAGGAACTGAAAAAAACTAAAATTTTGTGGTTAAAAAATTTCAACTAGTTTCACTATTGTATATTTTGGCCCCTTATCAGATATATTTTTCTATCAATTTTTGATGAGATCCTAAAAGGATTTGCTAGAATTACAAGACTACACACATAGACACACACATATCCATTTTAGTTGTGGATTTTTTAGATTACAAGCGATCAAATCTCTCAAGTTGCAAACTATTTTTCAAGTTTTGCACTCGAAAACAAAGTTTTCACCCCAAAATATTTGATTAGTCCCATCACTTAATAAATACATGGTGTAGATAAATCTATATTAATATAAATATATTTTAATGTCTAAAACCCGCTATATATTCATTAGATTATTGAGTTGACAAATGTCCATATTAAAATAAAAATAAAAATAAAATATCTCTAAATAGACCCACTTATATGAATATCAACTTCATTTATATTTATATATAGAAAATAAATATTAAAAGAAAATATTTTAATGTTGTATATAATAAAATATCCAGTGTAGGTTATGAATAAAATATTCAAATTAATATGAATTAATTTGACGTGTATTAAAAATATATATCTTTCAATAATACAATTTAAACAGTGAAAAATTATGTGTTTTTTTACATTCTAAAATAACTTTGCACCTCAAGAAATTTGATCCCTCTCAGCTCATGTTAGATCTACATTTAAAATAGATATATGTTGCTTACTTATACTCTACAGGCTATATGAATTACATATGTCTATCTATAATGTTATAATGTTAGCTACCTCTATCATATTTGCATCCATCTGAATTATGTGATAGTTATGTTTTCTTGGTAGTGATAGCTATATTTTCTTGGCAATTATTAATTTAACAAGAGCCACATGGTGGCATGTCACTGCTTATTTGTATATATGATTCATGTGCATTTAGTTCTTAGTTCATTTAGTTATAATGTTGTGTGTGAAGAATATTATGAGCTTATAGCTCAAGTTCATATATACAAGGAAATTTTAGGCCTAACTAATTGTTAAAACCAAAATAATAAGGCCAAGTATTTTGAAACTAATACCAAACTATTCCATTTTAATTTCTAATTTCAAAGTATTGAATATTAATTTCTAAGTGTAATTTTATAGATTGTTCTTAATTGAAGGAAAACACGACGTTTTGATAATATAATTTTTTCTTTTGAGTTCATTCTAATTTTATTGGTATTTATTTACATGGAATAGGAAAACAAGTCTTTTTTTGCAAGAATTACTTTTATCTATCTTTTTGCAAAATGACATTTGTGTTGTTGTTTTTTTATCTAATTGTGTACTCATATGTACATTTATTATTTTGATAGATAATTTATTTCCTAAAACAAATAAGTAAACAATTAGAGCAATTTTACATTTTCTTCACTTTGCATCAGATTAGCGAAGAAGAATAGACAATAGAAAAGGGTATTTGATAGTTATTAGTTTTCAGGAGTTTCATTGTCTATGGCACAATCTCAGTGTAGGTTCTAGTATGAGTTTCAACTGCATTGTAAAAATAATGTACATATGTTGTAAAATTTGGAATAACAAAAGAAAAAGGTTTCTGAGTTTGAGGACATGAATTGTAGAGCTATGAATGGAGAATTCTTGGTAGGGATGATATAGTTTATTGTGCAAAGAAGAAACCTGAACTTCACGATAGGAATTAAAGGCTTAGTGGTCCATGAAGTAAAGGGGATGGTTCATGAAATTAAATGGTCTTAAGAAAATATTCAAGCCCATGATTGTTTGAAATAATACAGGGAGAAAAAAGGAATAAAATTTATGGACTAATTGCAAGAGCAAGGATGCAGTAGTAATTGAGGAAGAAGAAAATTGCTCCAAAAGAAACTGAGGAATTTGGAAGAGAGGATGTGGATAGAGGGTCAGATTTAGTTTCACTGCAGATAAAAAGGATAAATATTGTATGATACCAATTTCCAATTAATGGGTTATGCTACATTGTCATTATAATAGATATGGATAAGTAGCAAGTGCAATATGTGTTGTTCTAAATATATTTGCGATGAAACTGTGAGCCAATTTTTTCCTTATTTGTAGATTGATTATGGTTATGATTATGTATGAGCACATGTGTCCTATGATTCTATGAAAAAATAAAAAAGTTAATATAGTAAACAATAGTAATTATAGAGTGTCTGAAGTTCATACTCAAGAAGAGTCCCACAATTTTTTTTCCTAACTGTTTAATGATATCATAAATGATTCAATAAATGAACTTAAGGAGCTCAACAATCTATTGGAATTACAAAACAATATCATTTAGAAGAACTGGGTCCTGAGAATATTTGTATTAATCTAAAAATCTATAACAAATACACTCTATTTGAAAAAGACAATCAATGTGTACATTAAGATATCTATTTACAAAATACTGTCCTAACATGAAAACAATATATGAAGGATCAAATGAATGTACTTGAGTTGATTATGCCTTTCTTTGGTTCTTCTATAGGCTTTAACCTTTATTGTGCACGAGCATCCATTCCCACCATAGAGAGTTTGGAAATGAGGATCACAATCCCCTGTCAATAGCCAAATGCCTCGATTAACCATCAGCAATCTCTAGGAGTTGCTAAGAGTGTTTGTGAGAATTCTAGAATAATTAGTGTGTGGCAGGTGAGGTGAAATCCTAATGTAATTTAGATCCAAGCATCTTTCAGATAAGAACTATAGGAGCGCCTATGCCACCATGCGAGGAATTCCCTACTTGAAGGCAAAGAAGTCCCACGAGAGTGTAATTCCTCAATGTAGCTATCAGCCAAGCTCAGAATGGGTAACGTTGTGGAACTTCTTAGTATGAATTCAACAAAGTGGAGAGGTTCTCATTTATATCTACAAGTGGAAATGAATTATAGAGAGAAAACTGCAATTGAGAGGATTAACTCAAGGTAACTCATGCAGTAGGACACCTGGTCTTTAAGGACAATGCATAAATGTCAACTAAATACTATCCAGGATACTGAGCTAAAGGGTCATGATGAAACCATTCTTGAAAAATAAGAAAGGATGTTTAGTGTGGAGAAAAGGGGTAAAATGTTGAATTTATAGAGAGAATTGGATAAGGCTTATCCTATTGCAGTTAGAACTGTGGGTGGAAAAACTTATGATTGGGGTAGCGAGATTCTCCTATTGTTCTTTTGGACATTGCACATGGATTATCTTCAAGGTTCAAGAAATAAGGTCGGTAACAGAGAGTGGGCAAGACATAGTAATAGTTCCATAATAGCATAAGAAATCTGGTGCTAAGATCAATTTATTCCAAGCCCGGGCGGTCAAGCCGTATTCATTTGTAGTCAACCCGAGTTGGTAGTCACATAGTCAAAAGGTCAAGTAGATGGGAGGTTACACTTTTTTTACAAAAGATTTCTGGATCCGACCTTTGACTTAATATTGGGTCGATTATATAGTCGTGAGGTCGGACATTTGAGTGTTTTTTTTTTATGACAATTATTTTATCGAGACTTTGAATATATCATAGTCGGGTAGTTTCATTAGGTCACATAGTTTGACAGTCAAGCAATGTCGAGGTCAGGAGGTATGGTAATTTGATAGTTGGGCAATGCTGAGGTCTAGAGGTTGGGTAGTTTGACAATCAAGAAATGCTAATGTCAGGAGGTCAGGTGTATTATTTATAAAAAATAGTAGTCACTCGGTGTTCCAAGTTGAATGGTTAGAATGTCAGATAGTTTGATAGTTTGGTGGTTTCATCAGGTCGGGTAGTATTACAATCAAGCATTGCTGAGTTCAGGAGGTCACATAGTTTGACAGTCGGGAATGTTGAAGTCAGAGGTTAGGCTAATTATTTATAAAAAAAATCATAGTCACTATAGGTTGCTAGTCGAGTGGTCAGAAGGTTGTATTTGTTTTTTACAAAATGTTTCTAGATCCGACTTCCGATTGAAGTTTAAAAAAAAACTATTTAAGGTTTGTTTTTTAGCATTTTGTGATGCACAAAAGAAAAAATTATAGAACAAACAAATAAATGAGACTATACTTTCAGTAACTAACTCTTGAAGCACAAAAAGGACAAGATTAGTGTCGGGATTGTCACAGGTTTTTTTTTTTTGTTTTTTTTTTTTTTTTTCTGAGTCGATCGTATAGTCGGGAGGATAGACAGTCACATGTTTTTTTTGTGTTATGTATAATTTTTTCTATTGTAGCATAGACTAGACCATATCCGGGTCAATTCATTAGGTTGGTTAGTTTCAAAACCCGAACATGTCGAGGTTAGTAGATCAGCCTGATTATTTATAAAAAAAAGTCATTATCAGATTGAGTTCCTAGTCATGTAGTTAGAAGGTCGGGCAGTTAGGAACTTGTATTTCTTTTACAAAAAATTTATGGTTCCTACCTGTGACTTAAGTCTTTAGAAATATTTTTTTAAGGCTTTTGTTTCTATTTATTTTCTGATGCACAAAGGGAAAAAAAAATTGTTGTGAACATGACAACAAGAATGCTGATTATTCGTTGAATATTTAGATTAAAAGTTTCATACCAAAAGATTACAAAACAAAGAAATATAGAAGATTGGATTCACCTCTCTCCAATAGACTGTGAAAACACTTTATTTTGTGCACATTGACATTTATTTTCTTGACTCTCATCTTAGTTATTGATATCATAATTCTATATGCTATGTGACACTATAAATTCTTTCTAGAATTTTAGCAACTAATTCTAAAAGTCTATATTTCCTATTTGTTTGGGTCTACATTTATATCTAACAATACATTTATGTCTAGTTACAATTTTATTCAGAGAGAAATACTTGAGATAGTTGAATACAAGAATGTAGTGTAGCAAGGAAACACAAATTCTCAATCTATTTTAGTTCCCTATTGTGGAGAAATATATTGCAGTTATTATATGACAAAAATGGATTCTTCTGTTACAATTGCATTTAAACAAATTTGGCAAAAGTTGTTTATCTTGTCGAGACAAAAAAATTGAAGCTATTTGCAAAATTGGAAACACATTTCTAAATATACAACAAATGTCAAATGGACAAGAAATGCACATTGTTTTGTGTTTGTCTTTGTATTAAGCTTCTAGAAGAACAATTTTCATGAAAACTAGTCGAGTTTGAGAAGAAACATATGTTCTAAAAGGACCTATTTTGTTCAAACAAAAATACGATAACTCTGAGTTCTCTAGTTGGAGTTGTATTCAGATATAAATACTTGAGAGAAATGAATACATGAGCAATATAGTAATTGACAGAGAAGTTTTTGATGAAATGTGAAAGTGTTTGTCCAACTCCTTGTGCTAGATTTGTGTATAATAACTCTTATTTTAGGACTCTAGGCACGCTTAGTGTGAAACTAAGGTTCAACATGGAATATGATGTTACATTGTGCTTAATATTATAGGCATAATGGTATTTATGGACAAAATGACACACATACATAACAAGAAACAATAGTGCAACAAAAACTAGTGGAATTTATCTTCTTGAGGAGACCTGCACAACAATGCTCAAAATAATAGTAACTTTAATGTGCCATATATAGTGATAAACATTTTAATAAGAAATATATAAGTCTGTTATATTATAAGCATTAATAATATGAACAGGGATCAAGGCACAATTATGACTGCAAGATTTGATATGCTTGCATCCAATTTACATTAGGAATTGTTGACAGGTGGAAAAAATCCTCTTGCAACAGGTCAGTATGTGCTCAATTAAAGTTTCAATTTTTATTTTTATTTTCATTTAGTATGGCTGCATAGCACTTGTAAAAAATATCACATTTTCTATCTAAAATTAAAATTAATCTAATATCTATTGTTCAATCCAGGCATTGATGGCCATGAATATAATATTTTGCAAGATAATCAAAATTTTGTATGTGAAATTTTGAGCCACTCCAGTTACATAGAACAATAAATATTGTAGCTTTATTAAGTGAAGCAATTGGTCCATGAAAATGTGTGTAGAAATTCTCACTTGGACACTTTGACGTATTGTCAATTGAGCAAATGTTACTTAAACAATGCTTTTAGATCTATGGAAAAGATATCAATGACTGTGATGATTTTTTTTTTGAGTCTATTTGTACACTTGCACCATTTTTTGATATGTCTAATATGAGAAAAAAATTATACAAGTTTTTTATAATTGTTTCGTTCGCAATGAGAATACTAGTACCAATTTCTTAAAACAACACTTGGATACTAGAAACATTTAACCAGATCATTGTATCAATGACTCACAAGCTTATACTATAAACTTATCACTGCCATATGCATATCGACATATAGAGGAAAATGGTTTTGTAATACAATGAATTTGTGAACTATTTGATGTTAACATATATATCTGCAATTAAAAAAAAAGTATGTTTTTTTGAGATTCTATTCATCAAACACTTTCTCCAAAGCTTTGTACATTATGCATGTATCATTATAAACTATAAATGAAAATTTAACTAATGATTTAATCAATATAATACCATCAATTAAAGGATTTAAATGAGCATAATGCCACACATGATATGATGACATTTAAATTCCTAATTGGAATTGAATTCAAATGATTGAACATATAAGTTTGGTTGAAGATTTAAATAAAAACTTCAAACATATTTTTGGGTTTCGATACTATCCATACAATTTTTTAGTATTTTCTAGAATATCTATACATGCATATTTTAAAGTGAATAAATAACAATTTCTATGTCATAGGTGAGAGCAACTTTCCTACATTTGAGTATTGTATTGAAATGATAAACTCACAATAAGTAAATCTACAATTTTTTCATTTTTGATTGTTAAAAGATGTAAATTGTAAAATTTTCATAAGGATTCATATACAAAATTATCAAATATTCATTCAGAATCAAACAACACAAGTCATAGAGTAAAATCTGAGGCATTTATTAAGTAATTAAAATCATGCATTGACATAAATTCCACAATTCATCACACATGAGCACTCAAAATGGTATTGAAAAAGTTGGCATTTCAAAATTGATTAAAAACATCCAAGTTTGCAGTCTTCACCAATTCTAGACCATATTCAACAATGCATAAAGGTCTATAAATACTAAAATATAATAAAATAAAATATATCTTGGAACATGAAAATCAACAAATTTTCTAAAAGTGAATAGTAAATTCTAAAAGATTGTATGTTCAATTCAAATCTAGTAGGAAAGCAGGAATCTTCTCCTCATCTTTAGAGTCTTCGTAATTGATACTAAGTAGCAGGTGAGGTGCATCTAATTCGATATAAGATGCTCATTATGAATATAACTCGTACAATTCAGAAAAATAAATGGGAGGAAACTCATTGATGTTGATCTTGAAGTTCACAATTAATCCTTGTGCCTTTTTCTTCTTCTTTTGATATTTGACCTCAATCTTGGAAATAAGCTTGATTCACTCAAAAGGCAATTGCATAAATTTTTGGAAACCTTGTTTTGTCCAAAATGTAATTTCTTTATTTCTTTCTAGTGCTTGGCAAAAATATCTTCTATGGGATGTTTTAATTCTCCTAGAACTTCTTCCTTTAAAGACTTTCTACCTGATAGGTCAAATTCTTCTATAAAGTTTTTCCTTTTTTCCCAAATTGATAAATATTTCTAATATGTCATTTGTATGCATGGTTTGATTTCTTTTTTTATTTCTCCTTGCAACTTAGTAAAGCAAGAATTAATATTTTATCTCTCTTAGAAACTATTGGAATTCAACCAAATTGCAATTCATTTTCCCAGTCAAGTATGGACAAAAACTTGTTTTTAATTGATTTGTCTTCTTCTACCAATGAATCAATTCTTTCACTTGAATCTTTAATTTCTTGATAAAATATTGAGATTTTATCCATTATTTTGTAGAAGTTTAATTGATTCTTCCTTAAAATTATACAAATTTGTGAAGATTGATCTTTGAAAATGTCGAGACTATATGTTTCTTGTTTATTCTCATTCACTTGATATTTAAGAGATTTAATTTCCTGTTGCAAAGCTGTGACAATAATGGTAGAATTTTTTTTTTCTTCTTCTTTCCAGATACGAGTTTGATCTTCATGTAATTTTTCAATTTCTGAATCTCATGTTCATGTTTTTCATTTTCTTGTTCCAATTGTTTCTTAAAACTCTTATGGAGGTTTTCTCTGTCCACAACAAATCCTTGAATTAAACTAGCATAATTATGCCACCATTTTCCTTCACTGAACAATTCATTTTTCTTCAAAATTTCCTCCAAAAATTTAATTTTCTATAAATTGTCATCATATGAGGCTGCAAGATCATTCAAGTGATATTAATTGTAATTGACAAAATCTCCTAAAGCTTCGGAAAATTTCTGAGCTTTTTCTTTTACATCTCCCTAAGTCTGCCAACTGAATTTAGATACCATTTCTAGAGTATCATTTTTATTTTCTTTATTCTTCAAACAATTGATTTTATTTGAGTATTAAAATAATAATACATCAAAGAAGGAATAGTATCTGCAATTGGCTCTAATTCTGAAATTGGTTTCAACAAGAATTATTCCCAAGGAATCTTAGTAGAAATCAATGTTACTGATTCTTGAGGAGATACAATAGATACATTATCCAATATGTTATATGATTCCATTTTTTCTCATTTTCCATGGTACTGGTTTTAGTATATACCTATTTTTCTTTCTCCTTAGGTACTCCCATTTCTTTGACTTCTGCACTTTCTGACTTCTCTTGCTTTGTTTTCTAAGGAGATTTAATGACAATAATCTCCTTTTCAGTTGTTTCTTCTTTTTCTGGTGTCTTATCCCTTCCTGTACCGTTCTATTCCTATTTCATATTTTGTATTGATGTGGATTCAACTTCTTTACCTGTGACAACAAAACCTTCTAATTTTTCAAAATTTTGTTGCTTTTCCCTTTTGAGAAACAATAGAAGGTTCTGAAGTGAGTTCATTGAAATTAAATTGAAAAAATTTAGTATACTTTAACTCTTCGAATGAAATGTTTAGGTGTATAGCCTTTTCCTTTAAGAAACTTTCACACAATTCCTCTCTAAACTCTTGCAATTGTCGTCTTGATTCACTATGTAAGAGTTTTCCTCTTTGGATAGCGTGTTGAAAATCATAAATGCATATTAAAATGACATCAAAAGGTGGTTCTTGAGAAATACAATTTTTAATATAACTAACTATTATATAATGAATGCGAATGAAACCTTGAGGATCATAGTCATAATGGGGCAAAGTAAATAACAAAATTTCCTCAAGATTTTGGCTTATTTAATTCCATGCCCTTTGTCTTATATATATTAATGTCGCTAAAATTTATTGGAAAATTAGGCCAGATTTTCTTTTGTAAATTACTCAACTTTTTTTCTTTCCCATACAAAACAACTTGATTAGCCACTTCTATGAAAGAAAGTCTTTCTAGAATATATCAGAGTAGAAGATGGGGATCAACTTCACTTCCAAAAAATATGACATAGGAAAATAATTCTTCAACAAACCATTGACCTATTGATTCGAGTCCTTCTTTCATATTATCACTTATTCTAGGAGGTATTGTTCCAAACATGACTTCATGCAAAGGAATAAAGACACAGTGACAAAAATCATAATAATGATATTTAAAATTAGACTCCTATAGAATAGGACCACAATTTTGAATCGGTAGTTGCTGGTCAGATGGTTAATTCCATTTCATGAGGGGAAATGGGACCAAGAAAATAACAAAATATAACAAATAGGAAAACATACAAAAAATATAATTGAACTTGGGGGGAGATGGTATTGATAGTTTTACTGAATCTGTGATATTTTGTGACAAGAGGTCAACCCAGTTTAGGCATTTCCCTTCATTCAAAATGCTATGGATTACTGTGATCCATTTAATTTTGCAATGATCAAGATCTTGTTCCCCATATAATATGCTAAGTATTTTAATAAAAAATCTAACATTATTCTTAAAAACAACTATTGGATGCTTCATTTTTCCTTTGAGCTTGAAACCTTCTGCTTTTTCTCTCAAGCAGTCTTCATTTACTATATCATAATTCTCTTGACATTTCTTCAAGAAATTATTTTGGAACTTATGAAGGAAGTCAAAATTAAGTGGTATTTTCGGGGGACTAAGCTTATATATGGCTGATAAGACTCTAGATTGCCAGGGGGATATCACAATTGCTTGATGGTCATATATTGTTCAGGTTTTAATATCAACGCGCGAGAGAATACACAAAATCATGTCCTAATAGGGAAAAATTCTGGAGCTAGTTGGTAATTTATGTAATTTTTTTTTTCTTTGAATGCTTCAAACTGTTTATTCTTTGTTTCAGTAGCTATTATGATTTTTAACCATTCCCCTTGCTCAAAGAATTCAAATATATGCTCTCAGATCATCGTACATACCTTTTGTGTCTCATAGGTTGAATATGACATGAGTAATGTGCCGAAGTTCACTTGTTGTGTTGGTCCAACATCCATGCTCTTAATCTTTTCTTTAATCTGCTCTATTTGTTGCTTTGTTGCTGTATATTTTCCCTTTTTTCCCATTATATAACCTGTAAATAGTAACAGAGGATATATAACTTTTTCTTATTTAAAATTTGAAATTGAATTCAATAATTTCTAAAATAAATAACATTATGCTTAGACAATTTTTTTTAAATTGGTACCGTGTTTCCTTAATTTAGTGCTTCTTGCAACAGGACTTAAGAAAAGAGCATGCAACCAAAACACCCTAAAATATTAAATTTTCCATTGGAGATTTTGTGTTTTTTGGAATTTTAAGAGTTGTAAACATTAACAAAGCATATATAAGTTTTCATTATTCAAAATTTAGAATTGAATTCAACAATTTGTAAAAAAAATAACATTATGCTCACATATAATTTTTTGAAGCTAGTACTGTGTTACCTCAATCCAATTATTCTTTGAACAAGAGTTAAGAGAGAAACATGTAGGAGAAATGTTGTAAAATCTTAAATTTTCCGCTAGAGAGTTTCCTCTTTTTTGGCATTTTATGACCTGTAAATTCCAATACAACATACAAAAGTGTTTCTAATTTAAAATTTGAAATTGAACTCAGGAATCTCTTAAAAAAAAGACATTATGCTTATAGAGAGTTTTTTGAAACTGGTACATGGTTTAATTAATTGAAATTTTCTTAGAAAAATACTTAAGAAAAGAGCATGCAGGCAGAATATCCTAAAATCTTAAAATCTTGTTTAGAAAAATGTGAAAATAGTAAAGGAACGTGTGTATTAGTTTCCTCTAAACAAGACAATTGTTTTTGTTTTCGAGAATCGAGAAAACATTAAAAATTTTATTATTGATTTAACAAATAATCAATTTAACATGAAACAAGAAAATTTGAAAATATTTGTTAAAGAGCCCACTGCACAGAAATCAACAAAAATAGTATTTTATTCCCATGATGACATAGTTCGGAGGCTGGGATTTTTCTTATTTTATGATTAATTCGTTATATCTCAATTCCGACTACAACATAGTTAGTTTTTGTCTTTATTGCGCCGATCATACAATTGGGAGATAGGACAGTCGGGTGTTTTTTTGTTTTGTGATCAACTTATTGTATATTGACCCCAACTATACCATAGTTGAGTGGTTTCATTAGTATAGGTAGTTTGAAGGTCGGGCAATGCTGGGGTCGGAAGGTCGCTCAGATTATTTATAGTAAAATTCCTAGTCATCGTGATTTGCTAGTGGCATGGTAAGAAGGTCGGGTAGTCCAAAGGTTATTTTTTTTTACAAAATGCTTCTCGATCCATTCTGTGACTTAAGTCTTCAAAAAGGAAAAAAAATTGTTTAATTTTTTTTTGTGATGCACAAAAGAGAAAAGGCTTCATGTAAACCTGATAACAAGAATGCAAATTATTGCTTGAATTTTTAAATTATATCTTTCATATCAAAAAATTACAGAACATGGGTCATGGAATGAGTGAGTATTGGTTTTTGATTTTGAATCACAAAGAACATTAGCAGTAACACAATTCCTATTGTGTTCAATTAATTTATGCTCATGTCTTAACTACATATGAGAATGAAAAATGGCTAACATGTGTAATTATACCTTTAGCTCATGTGTGCTACTCACTTAGTATTAGAAATAGAGACTCAATTCGTAAATGTATAAATAATTTTTTTGATTTTAGGTACTTAAAACTAGCAATCAAAGCTAGATTCAATAATTTCTAAATAATTGCTTACACGTGTCATAGTTAAATTTACTAATGTAGACTATATTTGATAATCACAAAGCAAATTGTTCAGGCACCTGGAAGCATATTATATACATGTTATACATAGAACTATTCCTTTGAGTAAAATACAAGGTTGGTTTGATTTTTTTCCAAAGTACTCAAAGATATTTTTGCGACAAAATGTTTTGAAGACACTTGTATCATGTGTAGTGATATTGCAGTGAAAGAAATGAATAAGAACCATATCAAAATAGTAGGGATAAATGAGTAACGAACTTTTTGGATTCTAAATCTTTGAACAAAGGAGTGTATAGCTAATATCACCATAGATATAATAGCTATCATGTTTTTCATTAGTTTCCTCTTCGGTGGCACAGACTTGCGACTATCCTACACAATGTATAACTGCAAAGTCAATAAGAGGAAATCTATGAATATTGACTAGGTACGTGAAAGGAAATAACGCTAATAACATTTTTCATTATTTCAATCAGAACCCTGGAAAAGGAGTAGGAAAATGGAATATTTCTCAATGATTGGAAGACATACGATGTGTCCTTTGTTAAAAAAAATATATTAATAAGAACTTTGAATAGGGTTGCATGCAGATTCTTTCTATGTCCAATAATCCTTAGATTGACTTAATGTTAATCAATGTTTTTCTTATTCATATCTCACTTGCCAAATACCATTTCTACACGTCTAGTTAAATTGGATGAGAAAATAGAAAGAGATATATGAAAAATAAGGAAAACCTGCAAATTTTTTTATGCTAACAATGAGGACAATAGAATATTATCCATAACACGTGGTGGTTCCAGTGTTTGCTAACCATGAAATCTCCGACAAAGTTGACAACTGAGACAATATAAGATTTAATACATCAGACATAACCATGTATAGATTGCTTAATATATGACAAAAATCATTTTTCCATTGTACATGAAAGCATGATTTCTTCTTTTTATGGTTGAATTACAACAACAATAATTAGATTTCACTAGATATCAACATCAAGCTGAAGCACATAGGGAGATCTTTTATAGGCCTAGTACAAAAATCAACATATCATAATTCATATTGTGAAAAAAAGACCTTAGTATCAATGTAAAGAAAAAAAAGTTAAAAAGGACAAGAGTAAAACATGTTATTTATAACATCCTGGTTTACCTAGAAATGAGTTCGACATTATTCTTGTTTTTCTAGTTTTTGGATTCAGCAAGCTAGTGTAGAAATTTGTACCTTTCTGCAAGAAGAAGAGAAATATAATACAAAACCCATCAGGAAGGAAACAAAATGAATTATTTGCAAAATCACATGATAAAACAAATACTAAGATTGAAAATCACAAAATTTTAGGGAAAATGATCCATTATGAGATTAATTATAGTATTAACATTAAAACATTAAAATTTTCAATACATTCAGACTACATTCAGCTTCATAAATTAGTGCATTATTAATTGTATCATGATTATGTGGATGCATAATACCGCTATAATGAGTACATTAAATGGAATATGAGTGTACTCAAAGTGTGTTTAATAAAAATTCACAACAATATTAAATAATAGGTAATAAGTGCCTAAAAAAATCATACCTCTTTATCCATAAATTTATGATTTTCTGATCCCTTATTGACTCCATTATTTGAAGTGTGTGGCACATGTTTTGGATCGTCATTGAACACAGTTCATTGACTCATTGATAATATTGGTACAACAAAAATAGGTGGTTGGAGAGAAATTGTAGACACATTTTATGTTATACTCTGTAACTTTGTTCTAAAATTCTCATATGACATATGTTTTTCATTGGTGTATGCTCCATTATTTGAACTATGTGGCACATCTTTTGGATTGGCATTGACCTCAGTTCATTGGTTCATTGATAATATTGGTATGATAAAAATAGGTGCCTGGAGAGAAATTGTAGACACCTTTTTTATTATACTCTATAACTTTGTTTTAAAAGGCTCATCTGACATATGTCTTTGATTGGTATATTGATGGAAATAGTAGTTTCTTCCTCCAATTCAAGGCTAAATGAAATTGAGTTAACATTGAACATAGTTCTACTATGGTTAATTAATAAAGGGCTGAAAGCATTTGATTCAAAGGTCGAACAAATTTCAACATTTCGGAACACTAGGCATCCAAACATACAATTTTAGTTATATTTTTATCAATCATACTGAGTCCCATTTTGTTATAGTGAAACAACAGAGTCCAGAGTGACATGAGAGATCCAAAATAAGAAATCCAGTTACCAGTGATTCAGAGATTATTTTACAAATTTATCAATCTCTTGTTTACAATACATCTAGAATACTAAATTGTATATGTTCAATAATAAATACACAAAATACCTAAGACAATATTGCTACAAAAACACTATGGTAGTGAGAGACTAAAATTTATCATAAGACATCAAAGTTTCAAATAACTAATATATTTATTATTCATAAGAATGAAAATATGCTATAAAAGGAGATTTCACTGATTTCAAATAGTACATATATCATTCATCATTCATCATTCATCAAAGAATCATTATCACAGACCAAACATTGGAAACTATTAACATATGTTATGGTAAATAATCAACTATTAGTTTGAATTGGAAAAACAAGTGGCTATAGAAACAATGCATGCAAGTGAGCATGTATTCCTGATGACAAAGAGGCAAAATCTTATTCGATGCCATTGTTATAGCACGTAGCATTAGAAGAACCACAATTTCCTTATACTACAGCTAAATTTGATTTTTTTTGCAAGTTGATATGCATTACAAGAGGAAACAAAGAAAACTAGAAAATAGAAATTAGATACACATTTTGTTAATTCATTAGATAATAAATTCACAATTATATATAACTACAATCCAACACTAAATAACTGAGGAAATAAAAGACTTTGTGCAAGAAAGGCAATCAACAGAGGAACACAACCTGCGAAAAACACTTATGCAAAGAGAAACATAAAATTTCTGGAATATTTAATATATGTGAAAGAAAAAGAGAACACAAATGTTTGGAAGCCCTTGTAGAGGGATTTTTATTTATTTTTACATAGGACATTTCATTGAACATATACAGAAATCAAGCAATTGAGATACTTGCACGTTTTTTGTTTTTCCTTAAGATTAAACAATCTCACAATTTTCATAAAATGAGAATTCAAGTTAATATTGTAACAGTGAAAAGAGAAACACACATATGCATGTAATATAGTATAGTTGATTTTTTGTATGTATATATTTTGTTTTTGCAACTAAGATATTATGGTCCTATTAAGAATATGATGCACTAGGTTGGCTAGAATTTTTGAAAGTTGTTGCTCTAGTAACTATGCACATTGGTTTCCATTTATGTGTCACGAAAAACAAGTAAAAAATAATTGAGTAGCATAGTCGAAGTAGGTAGTATTGATGAAATCACAATCCACCTATATTATATTTAAATCTTCAATTTCCTTCTTTCTTTCCTGATTTGAAATACATTTTAAGAAGAGACAAAAATAATAGAAAAGAGAAATGAGATACAAAATCTCTTAGTTCATTGCGGAATAAATTTGCAATTGTATATAACTGCATCGTAACACTATATAACTTAACAAACATGAACAAAAAAAGATAATTATAAAATGAACACTACATGAAAAACAATTATGCAAATAGGAAAATAAGGACGATTTTACTATGGAAAAGCAAACGAAAAAAAAAATTATCTCAATTCTCCTGTAGTGCCTTCTTTTAACACGGAGCATTTAATTGTGCATATATAGAAATGGACACATCAATACACATGGAACTATATTTTTTTCTTTTTTCTCCCGAACACAATTCCAAAGTTTATAGCAAATGATAATCCAAGTTAATATTTTAATAATGGAGATAAAATGATCGACATATATATAATATGGCATACTAACTATTCTAGAGTTACACTATGTTACTGTGGAACTAAGATCTAATGTTCTTATTAACAAAAAATGAGACCATAGTCTCATAGAAATTTTGATATAACTGAAATATCATATTGCATAGTGTGTATTTTTCTCTTGATTTTCATTTGGAGCAAGAACTCTTATAGGAAAAAGAGAAACAAGAACTAGTTATTAAGAAAAAGCAAAAGAAGGTGTTCTTGATTGAGATATTGTAGCAACTATCCAAAAAGCACTCTCTAAATGTTTTTGATGTCTTGTAATTATGCAACCTGCAATAAAACAAAATCTATATATTATTATTTCTGCAAGTATTTGTGAATTATGAATTCACGCAATACAAAAAAAATAAAATGAAAAGAGAAATAATAACTCAGCTATCAAAATGTATGAAATTTATGTACGAAATACGATTTTTGTCTGCTGGTCACAACTCTTTTATCTCAACAATAATGTTATTTACTGTTAAAGTAAAAAGACCTTGAATACAATTTTTTCTTAAATTGAAAAATGTAGATGATATGCTTTGCATGTATTCCTGAAAGCTTGTCCCAACAATAACTGGGAAATGTTCTTTTAGCTTTGGCATCCATAACATACAATCAATTTTGCAATTCTTCGTTTTCAATGTGCGTTCAGCATTGTGCTCATAGTTAAATTATGTGCCATGTTTAAAGATTGTGCATTTATCCATGGTTTGATGAATGCATTGTTTGCATTTACTACAAATTTGTTGAAAAGGAGGAGAGAAAACAATTTTATCTTTTAGCACTCCTTGGACCTATGTTTTTATTTTTATATTTTACCTAGGAAAATTGAATTGTTAGGTCCAATATGTATTATCAAAATCCAAGATTTTGTACATCAAAATAAAACTATTGTTACTTGAAAAGAAAATCTATTAGTAAATATATCTGTGTTCTTGACATTACAAAAGACAATAAATGCACTCTTGCAAATTCATCATCCAATGGCTCAAGAAAAGTTGTTGAATTAGAGTGTAGTTGTTGACCCCCTTTCACATCATTTCTGACTATGTTTTTGAACAAATAGAGTGGAGTCATCTTTGATGCCAATTCATACTAAATTTTGAAAAAATGCTCTCTATGAATATCGTTCAATAGTAGCTGCAGTCAATCGAGAAACATATTTTTGGTTAATAATTCTATGAAAAAAAATTGAGATAATTTCTACCTTGATCACAATGGAAAACATAGATACAATAACACAGTCTCAATGTTAGGTACCTATACTACTAGTGTAACCCTTATTGTTATTAGTACAACCCCCGTATTATATTGTTGTGCCCATGTAGTCCCCATATTGTTATTATTGTGCCCCATAGAAGCCCACTATTGTTATTATTGGCCCTTACATTATTATTGTTATGTCGGCTCTGATTATATTATGACCCCTTAGACTCCTATATATAGACAAGAGGTCTTATCATTTGAATCATCCAAGAATTATTCATTTGTGTAATGTAAAGAAGGTTTCCCCCTTGAAGAGGCTTATTTCAAAGGTGTTTAATAACTATATTTTCTATCTTTTTGTTAGCAGGTTTCATAACATTTGGTATCAGAGCTTTGGATTATAGGGTTTCATTACTCCAAACGGGTCATCATGGAATTTTAGCTATAACATTTTTTCTGCGATGTTTCAGAAGCTAAAAAAAAAAAACATTTGAGAGAAAATCATGCTGAACCTCTGGCCTGAATTTCCGATTTTGTCTCATTATATTTTCTAAGATATGATCTGAGGAAGGTACGGTTTTTGCAAGCTCCAGAATTTCATCTAAAAGAGGTCATTGTGGAATTTTCACTATAACTATTTCACTACGATGTTTCAGAAGCTAAAAAAAAAATTATTTGAGAAGAAATCATTCTGAATATCAACTCCAAATGTCAGATCTTATCTCACTACATTTTCAGAGATATAATCTGAGGAAGTTATGGTTTCTATAGACCCAGGAATTACATTCCAAACAAGTCACCTTGGGAAAATCATCATAACTTTCCCTCTGAGCATTAGATTTAAATTTTGTAAGAAGTTACAGAAAGAGGATGAACTGTAGTTTTCTGTTCATATTTTTCTGATCCTAACGTTGAAACAATGACACGTGGAATGTCATATAAGTTCACTCTACCAAACTAGTATATAATTAGGTCATCGCGGGAGATTGGGAATAAATCTTTCTTCAGGAATCCAATTGCGATCAGACTTGAGGAGTTGGAAAGAGGATACAGAGGTCTACTACAAGCCAAAATTTTAGAGATTAAATATCCGAAATTACAGAGTTACAGTGGTTTCAAGATCGAGCTCCTAAATTCAAAAAAAGTGAGATGAGGAAGTTTGATGGCAAGGATCCAGTAAATTGGATACTACATATGGAGAAATATTTTGATATACATGGTGTACCACTGTTACAAAAGGTATGTATTTCATCTTCATATTTAGAACCAGATCAATTTTTATGGTATAAAGGGCTTTGTTCTCGTAAACCACTTGTTACGTGGTCAATTTTCATGGAGGAAATGACAGCACATTATGAGGATACAAAGAGAAACACCTTCTTTAGCCAATTAATAAATCTCAAACAAAAGTGTTCAATGGAAGATCACATTGAGGACTTTCAAAAACTGAATATAAGGGAAAATGATATTCCCGAGAAGCAGAGGATTGATGTCTCCATAAGGAATTTAAAGGATAACATTCAACATGAGGTGAATCTTTGGGAACATGATTCATTGGAGAATTCATTCAGGTTGGAAAGAAAAGTGGGAAGCAAAATTATGTTAACAAGGAAGTCTACCCCTCACAACTATAAATATGGAAGTGTTGTTTCTCCTAGCTTTCCAGAACCTACAAGGTTGACACCACAAAAATTGGAAAAAAAATGAGCAAAAGGGCTTTGTTACAATTGTGATAACAATTAAACATCATAAGTGTGCTGAGAAGAAATTATTTTACATTGGCCGTGAAGAGGAGGAAGATAAGGATCAAGAAATGTCAAAAGAAGAGGATATACACTAGGAACCAACCCCAGAGGAAGAAGAAATGAATCTGGCCATATCTTGTAAGTCATTGGCAAGAATTACCACTCCTCAAAATCTCAAGATAGCACATATCAAGAAGAAAAAGGTTCAAGAAGTGAAAGATCACATCGAGAATGAAGAAATGAATCCGACCATATCTTGTAATGCATTGGCCGAAATTACCACTCCTCAAACTATCAATATAGAATGACATATCAAGAAGAAAAATGTTCATCACATCGAGCATCAAGAAATGAATCTGACCATATATTGTGATGCATTGGAAAAAATTACCACTCCTCAAACTCTCAAGATAGAAGGACATATCAAGAAGAAAAATGTTCAAGAAGTGAAACATCACATCGAGCATCAAGAAATGAATCTGGCAATATCTTGTAATGCATTGGAATAAATTACCACTCCTCAAACTCTCAAGATAGAAGGACATATCAAGAAGAAAAAGATCCAAGCAGTGAAAGATCACATCAAGCATCAACAACAAGTTCTCCAACTTTTAAAGGATAACGCCACTTTGGTACATAATCAAATGAAACAATAGGCATATCAACATTTCAATGAAAGAAGTTTTGATGTAGGCGATTGGTTATTTGAATGGCTACATCTCAAGCAAGCTATTTATGAGAAGGAAATGTTAGCAATACTACATGAACTTAAGAAATGGCGACCTTACCTAATGGGAAGACAGTTCAAGGTAAAAATGGATCATGATAGTCTTAAATACTTTTTAGAACAAATATTATATTTAGAAGAACAAAAAAATGGGTCACAAACATGTTTGGTTATGGCTTTGAAATCATCTACAAAAAAGGGAAGCAAATTGTTGTTGCAGATGCACTCTCAAGAAAGGATGAGGATGTGGAAACATTGTTTTATGCTATTTCTATTATCCAACCAAATTGGATAAATGAAGCAAGGGATGAATGGAAGAAGGAAAAAGAAGCGTGGCCACTCATTCAAAAGTTGCAGAAGGTCCCAATTCAAACAATATTGCCAGAACTTGATGAGGAAGGAAAAATCATATTGGAACTGGGAGAAGTCACAGAAAAAAGAACCAGAAAGCTATGAAATCGATCAATTTCAGAGCATCTCATCAAGTGGAAGAACTTACCCGCTGAAGATTCCACATGGGGGGCCAAGAGTTTTATACATAAGCATCAAGAACTAGTCAAGCATCGAGGACAACACTTTTTGAAGGAGAGGAGCATGTTAGGTCCTTATACTACTAGTGTAACCCCTTATTGTTATTAGTACAACCCCCTTATTATATTTTTGTGCCCATGTAGTCCCCATATTGTTATTATTGTGCCCCATAGAAGCTCACTGTTGTTATTATTGTTCCCTTACATTATTATTGTTATGTCGGCTCTGATTATATTATGACCCCTTAGACTCCCATATATAGAAAGGAGGTCTTGTCATTTGTATCATCCAAGAATTACTATCACCACATTTATTTTTTCATTTAAAGAATTTGCACAAGAAATAACGAAATGTGAACTAGAATCTAAAGCAAATAATATTATTCAGTATATGGAGAAAAATGCAACAAAGTGAGAATGAAAATGTGTAAATTGCATGCCAAGCATGGCATAAAAATTTATAGTTATACAAGAAAAATTGAACAAATTTATGTTCATGGTTCGAAGACTTACCGGAATTTGATATTTTCATGTTTTTGTTGTTTTATTATTTTTTGTTGTGCAAAATTTCTTTGTTTTTCAATGTTTGCAAATCAAGGCATATGTCAAAGGTGAACATTTGCATATGTTACAAATATTGTGACAAGTCAACAATGAAAGTTTAGAATATGAACATTACAAAAATTACTTAAGGTGACAACAAAGATATGGTAAGACAAATTGTATGATGATTTGTCCAATAAGCATCGAAGACATGGAAAGAAATAGTACTACCTGAAAGGTTTGTCCAAAAGTGATCTAGCATTGAGCTATAGTCAATTGTTAGTTTTTTGTATGAAAATTGAAGCCATTATTTTTAATAAATGAAAGTAGTTCTTTTTTTGTTGATGGCTAGTTTGCAACATGTCCAAATTGAAATCACCAACAAGCACAATTGGGTAGTTGTTGCATGTTTTCTCTAAAATGAATTTGATGAAATTAATTATTTCTTCAATGTTTGCATTTGGTACAATATATACATTTGCAACAATAATGGTTTTTTTTTCCAATATGGAATGTGCAATTGTTGATTCAATTTGGTCTTTTGTATCAGTGAAATGATTCTCAACCACAATATTTTTTTTGTAGTATGTGAGAATTCCATGTAAATGGTATAAATGTATGTAGCCATATTTTCTTGAAAATAATGGATTAGATGGAGGTGATTTTACTTTTGTTTCTTGGAAACAAAGAATCTCAACACTCATTACATCATAGTGAACAATGATATCTTCGAAATGCAAGGAAAAACTACGAGTGTTCAATGAACATATTGTCAAATCGTCAATTGTTTTATTTTGATATATTCTATATTCAAGCTCATAAGAGGCATTTTTTCTAAGTCTATTTAGCTCAATTGCAACTTTTTCATTGAGGGAAAAGTTACTATGTTCCAATTTTTTTAATAAA
Source organism: Pinus tabuliformis (assembly GCA_031772625.1). Classification (NCBI taxonomy): domain Eukaryota; kingdom Viridiplantae; phylum Streptophyta; class Pinopsida; order Pinales; family Pinaceae; genus Pinus; species Pinus tabuliformis. The sequence goes on from CM062814.1 coordinate 732,047,267, forward strand.
TACAAGTAATTAATATCTTTGACATGATAAAGTGTAGTATAAACAATCCCATGTTTCCTAACTCCTTTTGGGTCAAAAGCCAATTTTTCCATTGTTAACCCTTGTGATCAATTTATATTTCATCCACATGCTAGTTGAACAGGAAATTTTTCTCTTGTAAAACTAATTTTGTTGTTTGATTCACTATTCCTACAAACTCTAGTAACATGTGTCCACGTAGACATTTTTCCATATTTGTAAAAATGTTCCATTTTTCCCCTTTCCATAGTGCCAAAAACTCGATCAGTAAATTCCATTCAAATAGCGCGATTTTCAAACGTTGATGATGCTCTAAAAATTCCTTTAGCACCATTCACCAAGCCATCCTGAATATTGTAATTTCTGTCAATTAGTTCAACAAACATATTTTCTTTTAGCACAATAGAAGATGGAAACTCCATTTTGATCTCTTTATTGTGATTTATATTCGTTGAGTCAATTTTTCCATCATATGAATTTAATATAATTTTTTCTTTGTTGACAAGAGACAACAATATTTCATTATGTTTATGTACATTCTTGTTTAAATAAAACAAGTATAGAAAAGTTGGATCATTTGGTGCCGATATATAATAATGTGTGTTCAATAATGCAAGATCATCATCATTATGTGAACATGTCTTGATTCTATTTAAGATGGATACAAATTCTTTATTGTCTTGTCGCATCACCTATTTTAGTTCATAAGTTGTCACATTTTTGTTCCAAAAGTTGTAAGGAGCACTAGTTTCTTTAAGATGAGGTTGTTCAAATATCCAACAATCATGTACAGGTTGTGCTTGACATAGGACACCACATAATATTGTGTCAAGATTCCCAAATGGGGAAGTTGGAGTATGCATAATTTCACGGAGTTGCTTGTCAAAACTATAAACAAATCGAGACCCAATTAATGAAGCCTCATCTATCAACATAAATTTAAGTTGTTTGTATTCTTTTCTCAATATATTGAGCATGTTAGAAGCTAATGGTGTCATGTGACATGGTGAAAGTGGCAAATGCAAATCTGAATGGATTGTAACACCATGTGCAATATATGCATCTTTGCTAATAATTGCAAATATTAGACCTTTTTTTCGAAGGGTCACTTTGAAATTATTTGTTATAAAGACATACGAGTGCATGGTAAAGTGATTTTGCAATGAATTTCTTTCTTGTACCTACACCTCCAGTGATGAAAAAATAGAAACACTTACCAAGATTATTATTTTTCCATAGAACTACTTTTTTGATTATGGATTGTTGCTCTTGATTTGATTGTCTCATAATTTCATGGTATGTCAATGTGTCCAAAATAAAGGGATCCTTAATCAATTTATTGTTTTTTGTATATTCAGTTTGAGCGTTTTTGAATTGAATTTTCTCCTGCAAATCTTATTGAATGTCATAATTTTCATTAGAAAAATCCCTATTATCAGTTTCTAATGACAAGTGAGGCATAAATATCTCATCAATTTGGGATGCAGTTGTAGTGGAAGAAACTTCAATATCACCCCATGGTGCCACTAAAATATTATTATTATTATTATTTTTTTGTGTGTGACATTGACAATGTATTTATTCTAAAAGTATTCTTCATACCATGTTTCTTCATTTTTCTTTAATGTGTATTAAAACTCGTTGTATGGGATGTAAAGAATCTTTTTTTTCTCTATAATGGTTTTCTGGGTCCATGTGTTCATTGAATCAAATGAATATTATGAGACATGGACATTTTCATTCACTTTTTTGTTGTTTTCATAATTGAATAAGAGGAAACATATTCTACCAAGAAAAATTTCTCAAGGCAAATGGGACACGAAATATATATAACAATATTTGTCATGCAAACAATATCTTCAGAATTATCGGGTTCCTGTTCTAACAAAATAGGTCTTTCTAGAACACATGTTTGTTTTTCAACTAGAGTGCTGTTAATGAAAATTGACTTTTTAGAAGCTTAATACAAAGGAAATGATAGAGAAATGTGGACTTCTTATCTATTCCAATCTTACAAATAGTTTCAATTTTGTTGTCTCCATGAGAGCTAAATTTTTCTTAAATTTGTTTGAATGCAGTTTTCATAGACGATCCATTTTTTTCATATAAGAGATGCAATATGTTGCTACAACATAGGAATATAAAATAAATTAAGCATCTATATTTGCTTGCCACAACGAAGGGATTTTTTTTACAAATGCAATGTATCCACACATTGTAAGGATTTTTTTTTAGCAGTACAATCGGCCGAGCAATACAAAATCATAAGAGCATGATGTATTCTTGTTTTTTAATTCCACGATCTACTAAAATCATGACAAATGCTATGTTCTTTGAATAGGGTTTGTCTTATAGAATAAATGAAAGTTTCTTTTGTGTTGTTTGTGTATCATTGTTTTCATTTGATAAAGGATGTTAGGCCCCTATATTACTAGTGTAACCCCTTATTGTTATTAGTACAACCCCCTTATTATATCGTTTCACCCATGTAGTCCCCATATTGTTATTATTGTGCCCCATAGAAGCCCACTATTGTTATTATTGTGCCCTTAACTTATTATTGTTATGTCGGCTCTGATTATATTATGACCCCTTAGACTCCCATATATAGAAAGGAGGTCTTGTCATTTGTATCATCCAAGAATTATTCATTTGTATAATGTAAAGGAGGTTGCCCCCTCGAAGAGGCTGAATTCTAAGGCGTTCAACTATATTTTCTATCTTTTTGTGAGATGGTTTCATAACATTTGGTATCAGAGCTTTGGATTCTAGGGTTTTGCTGCTCCAAACAGGTCATCGTGGCATTTTCACTATAACTTTTTTTCTGCGAAGTTTCAGAAGTTAAAGAAATAACCCATTTGGGTTGAAATCCTTCTAAACCTTGGGTCTAAATTTCAGAGCTTTTTGCACTACATTTGCGGAGATATTATCTGAGGAGGTTGGGATTTTTTCAGACTCCCGAATTACATTACAAATAGGTGACCTGCGGAAAATAGCCATACCTTTTGTTTTAAGCATCAGATTGAAATTTCGTAAGAAGCTACAGAAAGAGGACAGACTGTAGTTTGTTGTGTATATTTTTCAGATCCTAAGGTCAAAATAGTGACACGTGGCACTTCATACAAGTTCGCTCTTCTGAAAAGGTATATAATCAAGTCATGTTGGGAGATTGTGCATAACCTCTTCTTGGAGAATTTAAATTCGATCAGACTGGTGACATTGGAAAGAGGATGCAGAGGGCTACTGCAGGTCACAACTTCAAAACTTAAAGATCCGAAAGTACGGAGTTACAGTTGTTTCAAGTTCAAGCTCCTAGAATCAAGAAAAAGCGAGATGAGGAAGTTTGATGGCAAGGATCTAGTAAATTGGATACTACATATGGAGAAATATTTTGATCTACATGGTGTACTACTATTACAAAATTTATGTATTGCATCTTCATATTTAGAACAAGATCAATTTTTATGGTATAAAGGGTTTTGTTCTCATAAACAACTTGTTACATGGTCAATTTTCATAGAGGAAATTATAGCACATTATGAGAATACAAATAGCAACAAATTCTTTAGAGCAACACCACAACAATTGGAAGAAAAAAGAGGAAAAGGGCTTTGTTACAATTGTGATAGCAAATGCACTAAAGGTCATAAGTGTGCTGAGAAGAAATTATTTTACATAGAGTATGAAGAGGAGGAAGACAAGGATCAAGAAACATCAAAAGAAGAGGATATATGCCAGGACCCAAACCCAAAGAAAGAAGAAATGAATCCGACCATATATTGTAAAGAATTGGCAAGAATTACCACTCCTCAAACTCTCAAGATAGAAGGACATATCAAGAAGAAAAAGGTTCAAGAAGTGAAAGATTACATCGAGAAAGAAGAAATGAATCCAACCATATCTTGTAATGCATTGGCTGGAATTACCACTCCTCAAGCTATCAAGATAGAAGGACATATCAAGAAGAAAAATGTTCAAGAAGTGAAAGATCACATCGAGCATCAAGAAATGAATCCGACCATATCTTGTAAAGCATTGGAAGAAATTACCACTCCTTAAACTCTAAAGATAGAAGGACATATCAAGAAGAAAAAGGTTCAAGCAGTTAAAGATCACATCGAGCATCAACAACAAGTTCTCCAACTTTTATAGGATAACACCACTTTGGTGAAAAACAAATGAAACAACAGGTAGATCAACATCGTAGTGAAAAATGTTTTGATATAGGTGATTGGGTATTTTTACTGCTACATCTCAAGCAAGCTATTTATGAGAAGGAAATGTTGGCAATACTACAAGAACTTAAGAAATTGCGACCTTACCAAATGGGAAGATACTTCAAGGTAAAAATGGATCACGATAGTCTTAAATACTTCTTAGAACAACTATTATCTTTAGAAGAATAGAAAAAATGGGTCACAAATATGCTAGGTTATGAATTCTACATCATCTATAGAAAAGGGAAGAAAAATTTTGTTGTAGATGCACTCTTAAGAAAGGATGAGGATGTGGAAGCATTGTTTTGTGCTATTTCTATTATCCAACCAGATTGGATAAATGAAGCAAGGGATGAATGGAAGAAGGACGAAGAAGTGTGGCCACTCACTCAAAAGTTACAGAAGATCCCAATTCAAACAATATTGCCAGAACTTGAAGAGGAAGGAAAAATCATATTGGAACCTAGAGCAGTCATAGAAACAATAACCCGAAATCAATCAATTTTAGAGTATCTCATCAAGTGGAAGAACTTACCCACTAAAGATTCCACATGGGAGGACAAGAATTTTATACAGAAGCATCAAGAACTACTCAAGCATTGAGGACAACACTTTTTAAAGGAGAGGGGCATGTTAGGCCCCTATACTACTATTGTAACCGCTTACTATTATTAGTACAACCCCCTTATTATATTGTTTTACCCATTTAATCCCCATATTGTTATTATTGTGCCCCACAAAAGCCCACTATTGTTATTATTGTGCCCTTACATTATTATTGTTATGTCACCTCTCATTATATTATGACCCCTTAGACTCCTATATATACAAAGGATGTCTTGTCATTTCTATCATCCAAGAATTGTTCATTTGTATAATGTAAAGTAGGTCGCCCCCTCGATGAGGCTGAATTCTAAGGCATTCAACTATCTTTTCTATATTTTTGTGAGCTAGTTTCATAATATACCTACACCTCCAGTGATGAAAAAATAGAAACACTTACCAAGATTATTATTTTTCCAAAGAACTATTTGTTTGATTATTTATCGTTGCTCTTGATTTGACTATCTCATAATTTCATGGTATGTCAATGTGTCCAAAATAAAGGGATCCTTAATCAAATTTTTTTTTTTTGTATATTTAGTTTGAGTGTTTTTGAATTGAATTTTCTCCTGCAAATCTTATTGAATGTCATATTTTTCATTAGAAAATCTCTATTATCAGTTTCTAATGAAAAGTGAGGCATAAATATCTTGTCATTTTGGGATGCAGTTGTAGTGGAAGAAGCTTCAATATCACCCCATGGTGCCACTAAACAATTTTATTTATTTATTTATTTTATTTTTTTGTGACATTGACAATGTATTTATTCTAAAGTATTCTTCATACCATGTTTCTTCATTTTTCTTTAATGTGTATTAAAACTCGTTGTATCGGATGTAAAGCATCCTTTTTCTCTATAATGGTTTTCTGGGTCCATGTGTTCATGGAATTGAATGAATCTTATGAGACATGGACATTTTCATTTATTTTTTTGTTGTTTTCGTAATTGAATAAGAGGAAACATATTCTGCCAAGAAAATTTTCTCAAGGGAAACAGGAAGAAAAACATATATATCAATATTTGTCATGCGAATAGTATCTTCATAATTATCAAGTTCTTGTTCTAACAAAATAGGTCTTTCCAGAAAACATGTTTGTTTTTCAGCTAGAGTGGTGTTAATGAAAATTGTTTTTTTAGAAGCTTAATACAAAGGAAAGGATAGAGAAATGTGGAATTCTTATTGATTCCAATCTTACAAATAGTTTCAATTTTGTTGTCTCCACAAGAGCTAAAAATTTCTTAAATTTTTTTGAATGCAGTTTTCATGGAGCGGTCCATTTTTTTCATATAAGAGCTGCAATATGTTGCTACAACATATGAATCTAAAATAAATTTAACATCTATATTTTCTTGCCACAATGAAGGGATTTTTTACAAATGCATTTATCCACACATTGCAAGGATTTTTTTTTTTAGCAGTACAATTAGCCGAGCAATACAAAATCGTAAGAGCATGATGTATTCTTGTTTTGTAATTCCACGATCTGCTAAAATAATGACAAATGTTATGTTCTTTGAATAGACTTTGTCCTATAGAATAAATGAAATTTTCTTTTGTGTTGTTTGTGTATCATTGTTTTCATTCTACAAAGGATGAAAGGTACAAGTTTCATTAATCAGTGGGATAGCGCAACCAAATCTACAAATGGAATTTTTATGGTTTTTGCAAGTTTTAGTGTGGTGATGAGTTTGAAATTGAATCATTTGATTCGACAAAATTATTGAATCACAAGTCAAATATTGATCAATGAATCCTATGACATTGAAATCAAGGGATTTTTGATATATTGGCACATTTTGAATCCAAAATAATCGATGGCCATGCTCTGTTCCTCTACTTTGGAATTTTGTAATAAAAAAATAATATTTCACTTGAATAAATAATTCATTATTTTTGTTATCAAGGAACATCGTGATGAGATTATATGCCTATAATATCGACTACATATGACTGATCGACGTTTGATCAATGTGTCAATGCATTCATCCTTGAATTTATTTGCCTCTGTTATGGAGTTACTACTTTGTATTTTTAATGCATTTATCAATGGTTCCCAAAGATTCTCAACACTAATGAATGTCAAAAAGAAATTCGGTGGATCAAGCTGTCATATCATTGAAAATATATCGTTTCGTAAATGTTCAAACTAGTTAGGCAATGTGCGAATTCTTCTTAAACATTGATATGAAATTGGTGACTTTAATAATTTCTGAAGATTTCTTTTGTTTTTAACATCTTTAGTAGCTAGATTTTGTCTGTTTAGCTCTTCTTTGCGAACAAAAATCCAAGTTGAGTTAGAAACTTGGTTTATCAAAATATGAACTGCCTTAAAAAATATGTTTTTAATATGTGTTGAAAAGTCACCAAACATGTGCAACAGTTCCCATTGTGCAATATTTTGATATGAAAAGTGATTGATAACATGAGTAGGGTGACTTGATCCAAGTAACAATGTTGGAAAGTTCAGCTCTTCAGAGAATTTGTCTTGATCTTAGGGGACCAAACCCTTCAAAAGGTGTAATCTATATTATTCTTGTATCAATATCATGGATAAGGTGGGCCTCTAAATAACCATGCACAAGTGTTTTAGTTTCTTGCTCTATATCAGTATCTACATTTGGTGAGTCTAGTTCCTTTATTTTTGGACTATCGTTCTGATGATCTTGTCTACTTAGATCAAAATGTTTTTTCCATTCTTATTTTATTACTATTTGTTCGTTGTTTTATAGGGATGTGTTACAGAAGTCATGTAATGCACACATCACTTTCTTAGGTAAAATATTTCCAGTCAAATAGTCATTCCTGTATTCGAATTTTCATTTTAGCATAATTCCCACTGTCATATTGTCATCAAAATCTCTAGGCAATTCTATTTGAGTTCTATCTAGTCTAGAAGTAAAATTTATGATTGTCCCTGTTAATCCTATTTGTGATATTTTCTAGCCAAGTTCTCTTATTTATGCAAAATTCATCCTTGGTGCCACTAACCTTTCTTCCAAACATGTCAATTGTTCAATGGACACCAATTTTTCATTTCGTTGAATCTAAAGAGGCAATGGAAATGTAGGGAATTTTTCAATGAGTATTGCACTATTACAATATTTGAATATTTTTTCATTGAGTTTAATGGTTTTGAAGTCTGAAGTAGGCATTAGATATAAAATAGTAGATAATATGTCTTTGTTAATAGATTGCATGTCCTTTCCAATGGACAATCTATCACAAATTCAACATGCATATGTAGGCATGCCTTATATTGACTGCAAATATGACTCAATTTATTTATTTTACTTTACATGTTGTTTTTGTGTTTTGTTTATTACAGCACCTTGTGCTCATATTGCATATTTCAATTGATGTAAATGAGTGTACTGCTTACTAAAAGCATTGGAAAAAGAAGTAGATAGTTCTTTGTTGTTTTGTGTATCCACTAAAAAAGTATTATCGTCCCCATTTGATGATGTGGAATCCTTTGATACTACAACAATTTCTCTTCTTTTTTTATATTGTGTTATCAATTGACAAATTATTTAATTGAGTAGAACATCTAGTATACCTATATTTTTTGCTAACACAATATCTAGAAGGTACACTTGAGTTCAGCATGTAGTTATCTCTTTCTGAGATTCCTTGGAACATTTGTAGTGAATTGTCAATATCACTAATATTCTCAACATTCTGAATTTCGAGAATTTGATGGAAATGTGCATGTGTTGTAGATATTGGTACATGCATAAGGTACAAGAATTTGGAGCAATTTTTTTATGAATAAAATCTCGAAGAAATATATTTTTTTTTCTATATATATATATATATATATATATATTAACATCAAGGAGTTCACATATCCATTGTATTGCAAAAATATTTCCCTCTATATGTCCATGTGCATATGGAATTGATAAATTTCTAATATAAGGTTTTCAATGATTGATACATTGCTCTTATTCAATGTTTTTAGAACTCAGGTGTTCTTGTAAGAAAATGATATCTCTATAATCCTTGCAAATGAAACAATTGTAAACATTTTGTGCAATTCTTTTTCTGCTATTAGACATATCAAACCATGATGCAAGCATGAAAATAGACTCAAACAAAGAGTCACAACAGGGATTGAATTGTTTTTGATAGATCATGAAGGTTTGTTCAAATAATATTTTCTCAATTGGCAATACCTCAAACTATCAATTTGAGAATTGGTATGGGAAAATGCATGGGTCAATCATTCTATATATTGAAGCTACACTAGCTACTGTGCTATGTAGAAATAGTGGTTCAAGATGTCCACATGCAGGATTTTGGTTATGTACAAAAATATGACATTGATAGTCATGAATGTCTGAATTGAACCATAGATATGCTTGGCCATTTGTAAATACCCAATCATTGATTGGAACTGACAACCACTTGGGGACCCGTTTGATACAAAATGCATCCTCCCATAAGCTAATTATAGATCCAGCACAAATAGAAGAAGGTGTAGACAACCATTTGAAGTAAATTTCAAGATCATTAGCATGATTAAGATCCTAAAGGCATTTAGGAGTCAATTCTATATGCAATGAATGCAAAGCAACATCATTTCCATGAGATAAGCAATGTCAAAATTGGTTTACAATTCCATGTCGTATGTCAGTTGAACTATAGTGAAAGTGAATAACAACAACAAATGAGTCAAATAAACAGTCACCAGGATAACAGAATAAATTCTCTAATCTATGTAGATTTAATGTAGATAATTTGTGATCAATTTATTGCAATTTTGATCCTTTCAACGCAAAAATATTTTTCATTACCATATAGCATATTGAGACAAACTAAAAAATTGCCTAAATGTGGCAATTATTTATAGCATTAAGAGCATCGATTGAATTGAATGTTCAATTGCTACATATAATACTAGAAAATGTTTATACCTCATATATTATCTAATTGCCTAAATGTGACAATGATTTATAGCATTAAGAGCATCGATTGAATTGAATGTTCAATTACTACATATAGTACTAGAAAACGTTTAGACCTCATATATTATCTACTCTACATTGCCTTTGTGACTATATTCTCTCCATGTTTTTGTTTCATAATACTCTGAAAATGAGTACTTAACACTATGACAAAAGAGTAGAAAAAATGGCCATAAGGAACCTTGAAGATTGCATTTTTTTCAATTGAAACATAATTTAAAACTAAAGACATTTATGCAATTTAAAATAATAGCAACAAAAGCATTATTAGCATTTTAACAAATTTCGAAACATAATATTTAATTTGAAAAATTCCGTATTTTTTTTATAATTACTGTAAATCCTTTTGAATATGTATAAATCAAATATGATCCAATAATTAGCTTCAAAAACAAATTACAATATAGATTTCTATAATAAACAACTGTGATTTAAGATAATAAGCATACAACTACTTAAAACAATTATCATATTCATAAGATTATTGAAATAATAAACATATTCGAATGCTTACTAATATAAAGCTATCAATTACACCATGTCTAAGTTACTAACCTGTTGTTGAATTATAAACACATTATTCTATGAAATAAAATGTAAAGTATTTAGCTTCTTAACATAATGTAATATTTATTTTTTAAGGCTTGGTGCAAATTGATATAGCTCCAATTGTTTGAGCATACCTATGGCTAACACATGAACATCATAGTTTTTTGACATATCCACATCATAGTAGTTGGAGAAAGTCTCATAGCTAGTGTGTGCATATGCATGAAGAAAAACCCAAACATAATTGGTAGACAAAAAAATGCATGGAGTTAATGGAAAAAAGTGAAAACTACAAAAACCAATAATTGATATTTCTATGTAGCAATAAGAACCAAAGAAAAATTGTAAATGTTTTGGTCAATAAAACACACCACATATTGTTGTTTTTTTACAAATGCCTATGCAACTTGTTTTTCCATAAAAATTCTATTATTTTGGCTATATATATTATTTTAGAATTCTTCTATCTAAATTGTCTCTTGATGATTTATGACACAAAAGAATTAACTACATTATTTATATATACTTTGTGTTCATGCATAACCTATACATAGTTCAAATGTATTTGCGATCACACACTAATCATTAATTGAATGACATATTTAGAATGAGACTACATGAGAATCACAAAAAATGTATGCAAGGCACAACAGTACTAACAACACATTATCGATGAATTTATGCAAGTTACACAACACTTGTGTACAAAGACAAATCAACATTGCATTCAACGCTACCAGAATATATATGTGTGTGTGTGCGTGTGTGTGTACTTTTAATCTATTTTTCACAAATAACAATGACCAAAGAAGGGTAATGTGATTTTGTATCATCTTATTTACTAGCCATTGAAAGAATTACCTACTATTTCATAAGAAATAAATAACATTATAATGGCACATGACTAAAGAAAGAAAAAATAAAAAATTATTGCCCAATTGTAATCATAGTACTATAAATACATTAAATTGTAGACCAGGGTTGGTAGACTAACTTTGTATCATATTGTTTTCTAAGTAAGGAAAACATTATCTACTATGTCATAAATAACAAATAAAATTATAGCCACACATGACTACAAAAATTGTAAATGAAAATCACCGCTCATTATTAATCATAGTTCTATAACCACATTAAATTGCATATCTACTTTAGTAAATGTATTAATTTGAGAAAAACAAATTGCACCAAAATTGTCTATAAATGCAATAATTTAAGTTTCCATAACCACTCATCTTGGAATACAAGTTCCAAGTAGACATACACAACAAAAATTACTGTGATATTTAGGCGAGCATTTAATATCTGTTGATTTTAGCATTACAATTTGTGAAAATTCTTTCTCACTTGAGACATGATGAATCAAGAAAAATTATCATTTAAATCATACAAAGAAAATTGTTGCATGTTTCCATTTTATAGTCATTCACTGTTCTATGGATCTGAATAAATATATTGCATGCAAAAACACAAACATTTGCACCAATTAAAACTACAACTAATCCATCATGCACAGAAATTGCATTCAAACCGCTCATTGTTTTTTCTTCTTCTAGGTTTTATTTGTAGAATGCAATTTTTTATTATCAGTCTCCTCCTCTTTTATAATTTGTTGCAATGACTTTGATAATTCCACAACTACACATTCCATGACTCAAAATCATTCACAATTGCATAGGTTTGTTCTGTAACAAATTCCACCCAAACTAGCAGACATCACATAAATCCAATATATTATCAAGTCAAATAATGATTTAACAATGTAAATAATAATACTCTTTAAAGGCTTTTTAGTATCAACTACAATAAATAATACCAGGGAAAATTGTTCTAATAACTAATTTTGTTAGTCAAAGATGTTGAATTGTACACATATTAGATAGTGTACTTCAAATCATAGCAAACGACAATTGGCCAAAAAACTCAAATCTAAGTATCTACAAGTTTTTGAAAACCCTTATAATTGTCTTTAAGTATTTATACATTAAATACTATTAAAACTAACAATTGAAAATAACAAACGTTGCAAGCTTCTTTAATTCCTTCTAGTTCCCATCTTTTTTTTTGCTTTCCAGTTGTTTTGAAAAAAATAGAGCATATAATTGTTTTGTAAAAACATTAATAGTATTCCATAATTAAAAATTTCTTAAAAATCTTAGCTTGCCACCTAGACATAAATAACGTGTAATTTAACCCCAAATTAATGGACAACAATAAAGTTCATTTAAAATATCAAAAAAAATTGTCAAGTTTTCGATATTGTCTTGTCTAGATAAAAGTACTTAACAATTTAAAGTTTAATGCAAATTAAAAAATTGCACAAATGTCTAGAACATCCTAATCATCACAATCCCATGCCTATAAAATAAAAAGCACATGCAAAATCAAATATTTCTCACCTAATATGGAAATTACTTTATTGAATCCTAACAATATATATTTTAAAGGTCCATCATAAACATTATGGAGGAGTTAAACCAATGCACGATATATTTACATAAAACACCTAGATAGAATTATTTATATTAGCAATTTGTATCCATGACTCTATATTTTCATTACTCAAATCAATCTTCCTTTTTTTTTTCTTTTTTTTCTTTTTTCTCGATAACATTTGTTCGTTGAGTATCAAGCAATGCATCATGATTTACAAAAAGCACTAATAAAAACAATAACATATATATATATATATATATATATATATATATATATATATATATATATATATATATATATATATATATATATATATATATATATATACATGTATATACATGTATATACATGTATATACATATATATATGTATATATGTATATATGTATATATATGTATATATATATATATATATATATATATATATGTATATATATATATATATTACAAGATAATGCATTTATTAACTATAAAACTATTGCAATTTTCAATTTTATTTACATTTCCTTAAATCCAATATAAATCACACAACATCACAATGTTGTCAAAGAATACTAGCTGAATAAGAAATTTTAACATTCATGGAATTCAAAATAAGCAAATATAAAACAACTTAATATAATAGTTTAATACTTTAATTGTTTAAATATAAAAACAATAAAAATTTATAATAAAACATTTTACCATTATGTAAACAATTAAAAGAATACAACATTGTTGAAATATATATATATATATATATATATATATATATATATATATAGATATCTACGAAAATTATCATAAATATAATTAATTATTTGATATTCCAAATACTTAATTCACAAAATATATGAATAAAATAAAATTAAAATTGAAATAAAATTTAAATTCACATTTACATGACTTTAAACTAAGTCTCTTTTACTTTTATAAAGTTTAGTCAACATAATCAAAACACTCACTGAAACTTTAATTCATTTTTCAACCATCCATAATTTTAAGTAAAATCAATAAAACTTAACAATTTAGTCACTTGCCACAATTTAAAACAATTAGGACCCAAAAAACAAACAATAAAAAAATAAAAAAAGAAACAAAGAAGAACATGTTCAACAAGAGTAAAAAATATTTTCATATAAAATGCACTATAAACTAAAAGTTAGAAGTTGCATTTTAAATACAAATTGATAAAATAGCTAAAAATTATAAAGAAGTTTAATTATTTTATATAATTTTAAACTAATTTGATTGTATAATTTTTCACAAAATTATATATATATATATATATATATATATATATATATATATATATATATATATATATATATATACATATACATATACATATACATATACATATACATATACATATACATATACATATACATATATATATATATATATATATATATATATAAACTTAATATTTTAGAATCCATTATCTAAAATTGTAATTTAAATAAATAATTTTCAAATTAAAAAAAAATGATTTAGGAAAGAAAAAAGAAAAACTCAAACACAAAAACTATTTGCTTGCCTATTTATATTTATAAAAAAAGCTAAATCTAAATTAACCATTTCTTCGCTAAATGTCATGCAATGAATTTATAATAACAATTCATGTTACTAGATATTTAACTTCCAATTCATAACATACCATCTAATGATAGACCGGGTCATAGACCTCATCTAAATAGTTTATAAAAAAAATTAATAATAAATTCTAGAAAACAAAATCCAAAAATTATATTTTCAATCTATATTGAATAAAATAGTACATTACAAGCCAAATATGTATCAGAACATAAATAAAGCATGCACGATCAAATAAGTTATAGTTTGTTAGTAATAAATGGTATCATTACTCTGAAATCTCAACACAAATGATAAAAGCCATGAAGCAAGATAATTGGACCATTACTGCTAATTTCCTCGTAAAACAACAGAGCACTTCAATCTCACCTAATACCAAGATTAATGTATATGTGAATGATTTTTATTAAAATAATATTTAAATATATCGCATATCGCAACCTCTGTTCAATTTGTCAATGCTCGTACTAGCTTCCATGCAGTATTGTAGCTAGAGCCGATTTGGTAGGGGACTGTCAATAGTCAGGAGTGTTTAGAGAAACCATTCAAATGACAAGGCCAAATTTCGACCTCATAGTTGGACCCATATTTCAACTTGCGTTCAGTAGGGACCACAAAACAAATATGTACATATATTTCCCCATGTTTACAAGGAACCCAATTTGTCATGGAATGTTATAGCACCATCTAAAAGACAATGTCGACCTCCGATCTCATAGCCAACTTGACCACCGACTTCCTTATGGCTGCATTCAGAAAAGAAGCAGACACACAAACACACACACACACACACACACACACATATATATATAATTGGCCTCTTTATAATTTATTATTTTGTTTTTTTCATATGATGTATTATTTGATAAAATTAATTTAAAATATTTTATTTTTTTAACAATAAAATAATAGATTGAATAAATTATTCTTATAAGACAAAATTTTTAAAATATCGAAACCTATTACCCCTTCTTTAAAGAAAAAAGTGAATTATTGAAGTTGAAGCCAAATTGGCAGGGGAGTGGGAGTAGATAGGAGTCTCTAGAGAGACCATTCAAACAAAAATGATGACCTCCAATCCCATAGTGGGGACGGACCTCCGGCTTGCTTTCAGTAGGAGCCACAAAATAAATATGTCTGTATAGTTATGCGCAACCTCATAGCTAGCCTGACCTTCGACTTGCTTCTACAAGGCCCACAAAAGAATCATGTGTCTATAATTTATTATTTTATTTTTTCACATAACATATTATTTAATTTATTTAATTTAAACCACTCTATTCTTTTATAAATAACTAAATAAATTCAACAAATTAATTTTTATAACACATTTAATATTTAATTTATAAAATATCAACCCATGATAAACCTGATCATAGAACCGATAATAATAATAACATCGAACCTCGATTCTATGAAACAAAACCCCAAAATATATATTTTCAATTCATATTGGATAAAAAAACTATTCGTTAAATTTTTTTGGTGACACACTAACTCACATGGAGTATTAAAGCTGGAGCCAAATTGGTTGGGAAGTGTCAGTAATCGGGAGTGTCTAAAGAGACCATCCAAATGACAATGTTGACCTCCGATCTCATAGTGGGGTCTGACCTCCGACTTGCATTCAATAGGAGCCACAAAACAAATAAGTGCGTATAGTTATGCGTGTTTACAGTGGCCACCTCCAACCTCATAGTCAACCCAACCTCTGACTTGGTTCTACGAAGGCCCACAAAGCAAACATATATGTCTATAATTTATTATCATGTTTTTTCACGTAACATATTATTTAATAAATGTAAGTTAAAATAATTTATTCTTTTATCAACAAAGAAATAAATTCAAAAAATTATTTTTATAAGACATTTATTTAAAGCAATTTTATAGAAAGATTATCATTCTTTCTATCTAAAAGTTTAAGATAACAAATCCAAAACTATTTACAAATTAAAACAAAATTAGGATTAAAATATTTAAAATATATGAACCCGTCAACCCTCGTTTAAAGAACAAAATGATTTGAATATAGTTCATAAATTATAAAAGTCGAAAACAACTAGCTTAAACATCTGTTACAACTTCAAGACTGCTTGAAGCTCAAAATTTTCCAAAATTGCATGGAGCTCGGCCTTCTCCTTATGATTCTTCGCCAAAGACATGTTGATTTCCCAACCATGAAGTTGGTCTTGACCTCAAATATGGGTTTCTTCTGACTCCAAAGAAACCCAAAAATTTGAAATGGAAAGAGATGCCCTTATTCTAAATTTGAGTTTTTTAAACAAACTCTGAAAACCATGGTTCAGACCTATTTCTCTATGCATAAAATTTAGGAAGAGAATACATTAGAAAATCTCGTCATTGGAAAATCAAAATGCCGGTAACATTGGTCTCAAAATTTCTCCAATACAATTGAAACTTGATTTTTTCTACAAATTCTTTTATGTTTTTATTTTTCTAGTTGGCAACTACCTAAGACTGTAATCTCCCGTCACATAAAAAATAACTTTTATTCTAATAAATTTAGCGTTTTCAAAACAAATTAATAGAAGAAATGTGCCCTATGAAAATATACTGAATGTAAAAGGCATTAGAAAACTCGATACACGAGTCTGCTAAAATAGAAACATGTATCAAATTCTGACATCACAAATTTTAGAAACTCAATAATTAACACACCCTTGTATCTATGCGTTGTGCACGATTGAGGTCTGAATTATTTTCTTCCCGAGCTAGATGTTTATGTCAATAGAAATATGACCTCCTAATTATATGAAACAACACGATATGCAGTCAAAGCCACCACCTTGCTCACAAACGTTTTGAAAATTAAAAATTCCCTATACTCTCGATTTCGCAAGTCTAAGAGTAAATTTGAGGAAATATTCACCGTAACCGCTACAGAAAATCATGGAATCGAGGTCGACAGACAATTTGAAATGAAAACATATGGAATAAGGGTCAACACATTCCCCACAAGACTTCCGAAAATGCAAAGATGGGTTGACCTCTAACTTAGATGTGGTTAGTCAATACTGGTTTATTCCTACAACGTTGTATCCAAACCATAAAAACTAGAGTTGAGAATGTATTTAACACTTCTAACCCATTAATCTAGAGTTTTCTCATAGAGATAACTCAACATCCTACCATATTTTCGTTGCTAGAATCCAACAATCTCCTTACCTGAACAATTGTTACCCTCTAAATTCTAAAGTCTCACCTGCAAATTCTATGAAACAATGAACGCTTAGAGCTCCAAATTATGCACTATGACCATTAAAATAGAAAATAATGTTGATATATTTACCTCACAAATCGTCATCGAGGAGGTTGGAAAACCTGTGTCCTGCCACGTAACCAAACACCTTCAGCATTCCGCACAAAGTGTTTACTGCTCACATCACCCGAAGTAAAAAAAAAAACCCACTTGGTACAATGAAAACCAGATAACGAGGAGTTATGCCGCACAAACATAAGCACACAAATAGGAAATCCAACCTCAATTAGAGCCGCAACACTAAGAAAAAAATAAAACAACCACTTTGAACACTGAAAATAGCTAAATCCACTTCTCAATAATCCACTAACCATAATCATAAATTCTCCACTAACACTCTTCAAATGAAATTAACACCACTAGAGCTCAAAGAAACCCAAGTTAACTCCCATTTGTACGTAGGATCACCCTTTACTATACCGACAGTGGATAACATGGTCTACCGTGCATGGTAGGATGACATCGACCCTTGAAATCTAGAGTCAGGGATGCAGTAGTAGGCTGATGTCACTCAAAAATTTCAAGCAAAAGCCTAATGTTAACTATAGAAATTTCAAAAATTGCACCAATACGGACAAACTAATAGCTTGGAACCGAAGTAGTGACATAAATATTGGGTAATGAAAAAATAATGAATATGTAAAAATCAAAATTTAAAATAATAATATTGAATATATTATTAATTAATATATATATATATATATATATATATATATATATATATATATATATATATATATATATATATATATATATATATATATATATATATTTATATTTACGCAGACAAGCATATATTTTTTGAAATATGCCTTGCGGATTATTCATTTTTTTTTTGTGTAAGCTTGGTAGTACTTCTCTCCTATTAATCATATATACGGTAGCTATCAAAAATTTGTCCAGTGGCCTCAGCCTGCCTGAAGGAAACCACATATGTTGGCCACCGATTAGCATCATATCCCATCCAAAACTTAAACAATTTGAGCATGTGCATACAGGCTAAATAAGCTATTGTGTCTACTATATGTTTAAACATACTACTGTTATGTAAATTCTATCCAACCAGATCATTGTAACAAACAACAAAAAATTTCATTATGTCCTAACTTCTCAACGTTGAGTCATCTGACGATTCTATCGGAGCTAGGTCCTTAGCACTCAATCTTGGCATTTCGTTCTGTAGTAGGCATTGATTTTTTTCCCACTCGGCCTAAGCGGAAATTTTGGTGGTACTGGTGCACCTGTAGTGCTTGGATCTCCCTTTGAATATATTTTAAGCTAGGCCCCTCTTGCTAGGTTTGTGATGGATCCTCCAAATTCCTGGTTGTTGTCATTACGTTTTCCAATAGGTTCTTCATGACCTAGTAGAGCTAAATTGTCTCTTTGAAGAGAGTATTCCTTCCTCGGGTGTGTCCCAGGTCTAAAATAAGGGGTTCCCAATTCTCCGTTGGAAGCGGCTCTGCCGCACCCTTGGCATTCAATTCTTCCTCCCATGATGAAATTAACAACTTGACATGTGCTAGAGCTCCCCCACTGTATGTATGCATGAGGTTTTGAATATTTTCCTCCCCTATTTTCCTGCCCCTCTTCAATTGGGTCTTAATGGTCGAGGCCATAAACATTTTTCTTTTGTTGTCAGTCTGTTTACAATCGCTACGATGCCCTATTTTCCCTTGCACTGCTTCAGATTTTTCATTTTAAAAAAAATTAATGAACAATATTTAATTTGGACCAAATATTATTTGTTTGATTGGGGGATGGAGGGATGATATTTCACCCTGATTAAGTTTTACGTTACAACATGTTTTATTAATTATTAAATTAAAAATTTGGTGCCTCCACTTTGTTCCCTCTACGTTGAGGCGATGGGCAATGGATATTTTCGAAGCCTCTGCATTAAGATCAATCAATTACATATTTTTTTAGATTTTGCATGGTTGGTTCATAGAAATTTATTGGTCCCATCATCTTCTCCTATAGTAGTGGAGCACATTGAACAGTTAAGTTCTTATGTGAAGAGGAACGAAAATAGAAATCCTCAAGCCATATCCATGACCTGCAAGAACTACTCGAAGAACTCTATTGTCATTGATATTCGTACATGTCATCAAGCGTGCACTACAGAGTATCTGCAAGGTTGAAGTTAAGAATAAGAAAAATTCTTTTGGCTGTAAGTAATCCTCATCTGCATTTTCTTAATGGGGAAAACAAAATCACTAGATCACATTAGATATTTCTATGGTTTTACTTATTCAACACAAAGATCAAGAGGTTATAGCTGGACAATTTTATGCTTTTATGTAGAGTTTCTTTTCCTTTTCTTTCGAGGGTTTATATTATAGTTATTCTTATCCACAAATCTCAACCAAAATTTATTAATGTGGTTGTGCTAATTTTATTAGCAAATAACAACATGAAATCCAACAACAACCACTTGTAGTTTTAATTTCCTCAAATCATATATCTCGACTATTTGGAGTCATATGATCTAATCTTTAAAAAAAAAAAATGAAATAAGGTGTTATGAATGAAATTAATATCATACTATCATTAAAAATTTACAGAGATAACGAACCTAAAAAATAGTCTCCTAAATACCAAGTGTGAAGGTGTGACTGGAAGGTATAATGATATAATCCAATATGTTCCTTTAATTTATATTTAGGACACCCATATAGCATAACCTCCAACTATGAATGAAATGAATGTCAAGAGAAAACGAGGAATTTAAAATGAAATTTTGTCAGAACATGGTAGAGTTGTGGTCAAATATGGTGCTAGTTAGTAAAGAGGTGGGCCAAAAATCCCTCAAAGTTAGGGAAAGTGGGGGTAGAGTTTAGAATCCAATATATATCTCAAGCAAAAAAGTGTTTTACATAATGAATTAAAGTGTTTAACCTAGTAAAATTATATATTTTTATTGATTTATTTCACACATAAATAAATGGTATTTTCGTGAATATTCTTTATTTTGGATCTTACATGCTTAATCAAGGTGAATATTGGTGCCACTCGCCTATTCCACTTGGACCCCCACCATTGTTTCTTTCAATTACTATGTTTCCTTAATTGTAGCACAATTTACTATTTTTGGAAGTTTTCAACTTGGTATTTGTTATCAGAAGTTGTAATCCTCGGATAGATATTTCTAACGAGGTACCATGTGTTTCAAACAAAGATCATATGCAAAAGTTATGACCCAGGGAAGTTGACGTACCAACTTACCCCAACGGGGCCCATAGTTTGGTGTTTCATCTCCTAAGGTTATATTTTTGGATGTTTAGGGTTTTCCATTATTTCTCAATAATAAATAGGCCCTCAAGCCTCATTTTAACATAGTTCAGAGGCATGTATTTTCCACATCTCTTCTCAGGGATAAGATACCATCACCTGAGCTAGTCTTATTTCCATTTTGTTTGTAAGCATATTTCAGTATTTCATATTAATGAAATAAAGTGTTATTTCTGTTGTATCTCTGTATTTATGGTTATATTTGTAATTTGTTTCATTCTTGTTTACATCTAGATTAGTGGTATTAGAGGGGTCTTCTCTTTCTCTATTTCTCTTTCCATGTCCCCAATGAAGTCGTGGTATAATGATTTAGGGCTCGATCTGGTTGAACCTTTGCAAGATCAGCCTCACAAACCTCGATGACTGCCCATGGGGGGGAGAAAAGAAATATAAGGGAGCAAGAGATCCCATCAAAATATTCCTCAAGGAGGCCTTAAAGAAACAAAGGAACGCGATGATGGATAAATTTGCTCAGATCCTTCAATGTTTGGCCATTGGTGACGCATCCACATCCAACAACCACTTTGGTGGTGCCACTTCTTTTAAGGTACAAGTAAACTTTAACATTCCCATATTTGAGGTCCAAATAAATGCATATGTCGTAGATAAATGGTTAAATCTACTAGAAGCATATTTTTCTATTCATGATTTTTCCAGCCGGGAAAAGATTACTTTTTATCTTCTCAAAGCCACCCCCGACGTCAAGGACTGGTGGGAAACCTACTGTGAGAAGAAGGATGAAAGTAGACCCTCACTGTTTTCAGACACACCCACTTAGAATTCATTTCAGGATGCCATCAAGGAGAAGTACTACCCTGTTGGGAGCTATGAGGATAAATGCATAAAGTGGACCTCACTGCGGCAGGGAATCGACCAAGACGTGCTAGAGTTTACCAATATTTTTCATACCCTTCACATGAAGTTGGGTATCAAGGATTCTGAGAAACATTTGGTACTCAAGTACCACGACTGGCTACACAAGCACATCTAGGATGAGATGGAGTTCTTGAACATATCCTCGCTCGGCAAGGCATACTAATATGTTGTCAAGATGGAGAAAAATCTTAAACAAAAAAAGTGAGACTTTGGATCTACGAATCTGAAGCAAGGGAAAGGTACCCCAAACCACAGAACAAAGTACAAAGTGAAGGCGGGGTGGCCCAGGACAACCTGCGAAAGTTGCAAGCAAATAACAAGATAGTAAAGCCAAAGAGTGACACAAATACGTGGTTTGAGTTCCATAAGAGATTCACTCACAAAACAAGTGAGTGTCAGGTGAAGTAGTCACTGGTGGCCGAGTTGAAGGCTTTTGAATCATATGCATTTTCGGACTCTCAGTCGGAACACGACAAGGGGTATGAAAAAGGGAAGCAGATTATCGATGCAGAACCCAACGCTATTGTTTCCACCATGAAGATCCAAAAGAAGGAACCTGAAGATCCAGAGGAGGAGGAGCATCTCTTCCACTCACAGATGTGGGTAAAGGGTTCCCTGCTACAGTTCATTGTTGATAGTGGGAGCCAAAAGAACCTCATTTCAGTAGAGGTCGTGAAGCAGTTGGGCTTATTAACCATAGCACACCCACAACCATAGACCATCAGGTGGCTTCACCAAGGACGAGATCTTCATGTCAGCCAACAATGTCACCTTCCATATAGCATCAAGCCCTTCACAGATAAGGTATTAGGTGATGTTTCTCCCCTTGATGTTTGTGATGTATTATTAGGCCAACCATACTTGTGAAAACGACATGTTCTGTATGTGTCAAGGACTCACGTTGTTATTGTTACCTTGGGAAATAATTTGTAGGGGATACCAAATGTAACACCGCCTATCACCATCTCTTTGGTTATTTCAAAAGAATGCAGTAAAATCACTTCTAAAACAGGGGAATTTGGTTTCATAATGATACGCCCTCAAGGAAAAAAGAAAACAGTGGCCACAACCTCTAGACACAGCCCCTCCACACGACAACAAAAGATGGAGAAGCTCACAGAGGAGTACGAAGATATATTCACCTCCCCAGCAGGGGTACCTCTACATTTTTAGGTCAAGCACTCCATTGATATGTCCCTGGATGCACTATTTCCCAATGGACACATCTATCATCACTTTGTTCTATAGAATGATGAAATCAAGAGGCAGTTTCAGGAGCTACTGCAGAAAGGTCACATCCGGCCGAGTTCATCACCTTGTGGGAGCCTGATCATGTTGGTACAAAAGAAGGATGGCACTTGGAGACTCTGTATTGACTATCGGGTGTTAAAAAATATCATTGTCCATAATAGGTACCTGATCCCATGGATTAGTGACCTTCTAAACCAACTCAAGGGCAGAAAATATTTCACCAAGATCGACTAGAAGTCTAGATATCACCAGGTACCAATCAAACCCTCCGATGTGTAGAAGACTACCTTCAAAGCCACGGAGGGAATTTTCAAATGGTTGGTGATGCATTTTGGGTTGACGTATTCTCCTGTAACCTTCATGAAGCTGATGGATGACATCTTGTGGCCATTCAACAACTCATTTGTAGTGGTATACTTGGATGACATCCTGATCTTTAGCCAATTTTGGGAAGAGAATTTCCACCACATCGTAGATGTTATCCAAACACTGCGGCAACACAAGTTGTGTGCCAACTTGGAGAAATGAACTTTTAGCATGACCAAGGTTTAGTATATAGGATATATTATTAATTAACGTGGGGTGCATGTGGATCCAACCAAGATCTAAGTCATTCGGGATTGGGGAGCCCCAACCACTCTGACAGTGCTCCATAGCTTTCTGGGTCTTACCAATTTCTACCATAGGCTTATGTTGGGGTTATCTTATATCACTTAGCCCTTGAGTCAAGTTACCAAGGGAGGAGTGAAAGAGAAATCCTTTTGGTCTGAATCTCAACAAAAGGCATTCGCAGAGTTGAAACATCGCCTCTACTCTACACTAGTGCTCACATTACCAAACTTGCAACAACCATTTGAGACTGAGACAAATGCCTCTGACTATGCTATTGCAATAGTCCTTACTCAATAGGGGCATCCAGTCACTTATCACTGTGAGACACTTTGAGACAAAGTCCGTAAGTATCCCACGTATGACAAAGAGATGTATTCCATTGTGCAAGCTTGCCGATAATGGAAGCATTACATTTTGGGGAATGAAACGGTCATCCACACAGACCACCAACCCATGCAGTTCATATAGATGCAAGGGAAGTTGCAGAATTATTGTCATCATAAGTTGTCCACATACCTGCAACAGTTCCATTTGAATATTAAGTGCAAGAATGGCATATTCAATAGTGTTGGAAATTGCGTTAGCAGACCCCTGATCATGGAGTTAACCACCGTTCTCAACTCTTGTGGGCATGAGACTTCTGATTGACCACTTTTCTACAAAAGTGACCCAGACTTTGGCCACACATAGCAGACACACTTGGAGGGTCAGTAAGTGCCATATTTTCACCTCCAAGATGCACTATTATGCCACCTGGGACACCTTTGTGTTCCTTCAAGCAAGCGTGCCAAGATGATTTGGGAAGCGCACTACAGTCGAGTCACTGGACATTTCAGGGTCGAGAAAATAGTGGTAGTACCGCAGAAGTATTTCTACTAGTTGAATCTTCGACATGATGTTGGGAAGTACATCAGATCCTGCACTACCTGCATGATTTCCAAACTGAACATCATGAAGAAATCATTTATACTCCGCTACGTACCCCTAGTCAACCTTGGGAATCCATCTCTATGGATTACATGTCGTGCCTTCCTTCTACTAAGCATGGAAATGACTGCATTTTTGTGCTCATGGACAAATTCTCGAAGATGGCCATTATGGCGGCCTGCAAGAAGAATATCACAGCAGAAGCCACTGTTAAACTCTTTTTTGAACAAGTGTGTGTACACTTTGGGATCTCACAGTCTATCATCTCATATTGGGAGAGAATGTTCCTCAGTACCTTTTGGTCCAATCTTTGGTCGATGCTTGACACCAAACTCACTAAGTCCACAAATTTGCATCCCCAATGTGATGGCCAAACAAAGTTCATCAACAGGATGATCATATACATTTTGCACATGTACAACTCAAAGCATCCATGCACATGGGATGAGACCCTCCCCTATGTCTAGCAAAGCTATAACTAGGATCTCCACAACTCGACTGGTGACAATTGTTTTTGAGTGGGATTGGTATTCTAGCCACTCTGTCCCATTGATGTGGCCATACCATTTACAATTACTCAGGAAGATTCGGCTCATGTCCAGTCCAAAGCTGACAAGGAAAAAACTTCATTGAGCACATTCAACACATCCGCCGATAGGTCCATGACATCTTGGACAGAGTCAATGCTAAGTAGAAGCAATGACATGATCAACATTGGGTGCCACAAAAGAGCCAGGTGGGTGACAATTTTGGCTACATTTGCAGAAAGAGCACCTCACTGGGACCCACCGCAAGCTTCACCCACACCGATATGGGCCATACACTATCACCAACATAGTAGGTAACAATGACTTCAAGCTCAATATTCCACCATTCCTTAGTTTGTACCCAATGTTCAATGTGGACCGCCTTCAGCCATACTTTCCACCATTTTTGGACACATCCGACATTCCAGAACAACTCACACCAACAGAGTTAAACCGAGACTGCATGGAACAAGCCACAACTGATCGGATCATTGAAACACAGATCAAGAACACCTGAAAGCAAAGGATCCAACTATATCGAGTTGTCAAAGCAAGCCAACTCCTTCACCAAGGCAAGTGGCTCAACAGGGACCAAGTTTAGCAGAAGTTTCCTCCTCTCATGGAATAACTCAACACAATGGGGGCCATTGCTTCCTAAGGGAGTACAAATGATCCAGGTGGATATTGGTGGCCACCCACCTATCCCACTTGGATTCCCATCATTGTTTATTTAAGTTTTTTAGTTTCCTTAGTTGTAGAACAATTTTCTATTTATGGCAGTTTTTCAAGCCCTGAACTTCTGGAACTTTTGGAGACACTTTCAGGCCTTAACATTTTTTAAGTAAAACAACTGGTGGTAAAAGCAAGTTTTAAACTTGGTATTCATTATCAATAGCTATAATCTTCAGATATATATTTCTAATGAGGTACCATGTGTGTGAAACGAAGATCGTATGCCAAAGTTACGACCAAGGGAAGTTGATGTACCAAATTACCCCAACGAGGCCCATAGTTTGGCATTTCATCTCCTAGAGATAGGTTTTTGGATGTTAGGGTTTTCCATTGTTTCTCAATAATAAATATTCCTTCAAGCCTCATTGTAACACAGTTTAGAGGCATGTAGCCACCACATCTCTTCTCAGAGATAAGCTACCATCGCCCGAGCTAGTTTTGTTTCCATTCTGTTTGGAAGCATACTTCAGTATTTGATATTAACAAAATCAAGTTTTATTTCTACCACATCTCTGTATTTATGGTCATATCTATAACTTTTTGCGTTCCTGTTTAAATCGAGATCAATGCATCACATACCACTGAGATGATACAAGACAATTGAGAATATGCCTTTTAATCAATATATTAAGAAACAAAAGCATCTAAATTATTGAAAGCATATTCTTATTATACCTGCCTAGGTAGGTATATAGCGATCGATAAATCGTTGACTACCTATTCACTGTTTTGATGATTTAACATATCCTGCAATTTAGCTAATGTTAGCTAATGTTTTTAATAAATTTTCATTTAAAATAAGTTAATTTTTACTTTCACGGTTTTTGATTGGACAAAACTATTCAAACTCTTATTGCAGGCTTTGATCTTTCCAAGACATAATTTTTTAATATTTCTGAAGACATCCAAAGTTTTATTAAAGTTGTCTATTTTTTCAAAGAGAATTTACGTAAAGTTTTTATTTTTTCATATTGACATTTTTTCAAGATTTTCGAAGATATCAAAAGTTTTATCAAAACTATTTATTTCTTCAAATAGAATTTATCCAAAGTTTTTATTGTTCTCACTACAAATTATTACACATTTCAAATTTTAGGTTTTAAATGAAATTTGATGTTTTCTCGAAGAAATTTGCCATAAACAAGCAATTTCCACCAATATTTTGATAAGAAACCATGTCCATTGTGTCTCTTGGCATGTTTTCCATCTACCATGGTTCTTACACCATTTTCCATGGTTCTTACCAAGCCACAGTCTTAACCATGGCCAACATATTGGCCAAGTTCTTCCTTTCTTTGCCATTTCCCACCATTTCTTTTCCATTTCCAATTTTATGGCTCTCCTCAGGAAAATTCAATATTGTGCAAAGGAGTGTTACACAGTATTTTGTCACCAACCCCACATCCCCTAATCTTGGGTAGAGTCAGTCCCTAAATGGCATCTGTTTTGTGTCATACATCAACAAATGTGTCCACATATTTCAATTAATTCAAGAAGATTAAAAATTCTCTTTAATCCTAAAGATTGACCCTTTCACCCATGTTACAAGACCATCGCAAGACAACCTCATTCTTCCTACGATGATAACCTGGAGTGGACTAGAACGTCACAACATCATCGCGGGGGTACATCTATTCTCTGCGATGGTTAGATTTTAGGGCTCGTCACAAGTTCTCAATATCATGCTTGCGATGATAACTTTGAATACACTGTTTCCCCGCAACGTCATCTCTGAGCCCTAGTGTTTGACTTGCGATGACCCAGATATGGAAAATTAGTTCAAACAAAATGTTTCTGGGTGGTTCTCGAACTGGTTGTTGGGTCAAAGAAGTTCTCCTTTCCTCCTTTAAGATGGTGGTTTTGCCTTTTGAGAAACCTCCCTTGAAGATAAGCTCCCTCTCCCTCATTTATGGAGGCTCCTCCTCTTATAAAAGCATTCCCCATTGCTATGATCAGCTAGTTTTTTGGTATTGAGCAAATTAGCTAGTTTTGGAGTGAGATTGATAGTTTACTGTGTGAGTTGCTGATAGTCTAGCAATTGGTTGTGGATTGCCTTAGCCCTATACTAGTTTTTTTGGGTGAGAGAGAGAGAGATATCAGCCTTTTGGGAGACCTTTTGAGAGTGAATTCTTGAGGAGACATACTGACTGGACCCTTCGAGGAAGCTTGCGACATCAAGGCTTGGTTGTAAGCTTTGCTTTTTCTCATATTAATACAATCAATGGTGATTTCCTATGTCATGTGTAAAATATATTTGATAGCTTATGGTTCCTTGACTCTGTAAGTGAATAGTTCATTGTTGTGCTCTATTATGTGTTCTGTTGTTCTCTTATGTTGTTTCAGGTGAATCACTCATCGAGGAGAAGGAAACGATAGCTGAAGTAGCGTAATGAAAGCTCCATTGAACACCAGCATAAGGTAGGCTCTTTCAACAATGACTGTTTAAGGAATTAGTTGTTGTTTTGTCTTGCTGTGACTAGACCCACTCTAGGGCTAGAGGGGTTGCCTCTATCCATAGAGGGAACATTACCTACCTCACAAGTTGGCGAATCTACTGGGGAGTCCTTTTTGTGTTGTCTCTTATTTTGCTCTTGATTTGTTTTTTATTGAATCACGTAGTGTCTCTTGGTTTTGGGACTGAGCCATTAGTATTCTGGGTTACTTGAGTAAATCTGGTAGTCCATCTCACTATTTGGGAGATTAGTCTAGTGTCTTTCAGGTGTTTTTTCTTTGTTTTGCCTCTTAATTGAGATCATCATTGTTTAGCTCTTAATAGCTATGACAAGTTGTGCCAGCCCTTTTGATCAAGCTATACATCATGGATATCCCATCATACAGCCGTAGTGATTCCTGAAATCAGACCGTTGTCGAAGACAGGTGTACTCTTGCGACGACGTCGCTCAATTGCTAGATTTTGTGCCTGCGACGATTTTCTTTCGTCTCAGGTTGCTAGTTTGACCCCTGCGACAATTCTTGTAAGGTTGTTTTTCATAGCCTTACCTCCTGAATTAGCCAGTGTTGCTTGTCCCCTGTTGTCTCTTGTATCTTATCAAGCTTGTTTTGACTATATTTTGTTAAGGCACTTTCTCCTTGGTTTCGTTTGTCTGAGTCTTGAGTTTTCAGGCTGTGTGACCTAAATATTTTTGAGGTTTCATCAAGAAGTCATTTTTCTGGGTTGCTTGTCCTTCCAAGATTCATCCACAACCATCTGATTGGTTTGTTTGAAGCTATTCTACTGCTTGTCTTCTTTCTGATTGGTCTATAGTGTTTGGTTATCGAACCAGTTTCTCATGTTGATTTGATTTCCACACTATCAAATATAGATTACATTTGTTTGGATCAGTCAGGCCTGCATTTTGTTGTTTTTCATTAATCCAAAAAAATAAAAAATATTGCATTCATACAACATATGAAAGTGAAAGCGCATTTGCATTAGTGAATTTTTCATGATTGAGAAATTAGAAAGAAAAGTTCAAATCTTTCATTAGTAGTTGCGAGATAAGTGCATTGATGCATTGTGTTTCCTAGTGATTGGATTGCTTGCATGCACTACTTCTCTTGCATTTGCTTGTTATGGTTTGTGTTCGCTTGGAAATGAACTCCTTACCCTCATTTAGGTAGTTGTTCATTGAAAGGAATGGTGTTTTACTCATTGTAGTTGCATCCTAGGAATTGTTGAAATACATTCGGTAGGGCCTTGAAACCGAAACTTAATTCAAGATTAACTCTTAAAATCTATTGAATGAACTTAACAATGCATTGGAACCTAATGCACACATATATAGAGGTCTAGGCTAGAGATGTGCTCTAGCATCATTAAACATAGTCACTATTATGTTCACTAAGGTTGGGTGATTCCTCCTTTTGTGATCCAATAGGTACTAGTACAAAATTGTGCTCCCGGTAGTGTCGAGTATATATTGGGAGACCCCACTAGGTTATCATCCTATTATCCATAGGAAGATGAGTCTGCCACCTTACAAATCGTAACACACCAAGCACAGCATTCGGGAAGATTGACTATCGTACGAAAAGTCCTTGTTCATTTCTCTTTCATTTGATCACCAAGGTGTATATGAAGTTTTTCGATTTGTATGGTAAACCTCTTGTCTAGTACTCTATAGCAGTCACTTTCATTCCTTTTCGACTCCTTAAAAGTAAAAGGATCATCTGAGAACTTGTCCTTTCAGGCTCATTAAACATAGAAAGAGATAGAGTCACCTTTCGTCATTTTCTCGACTCTTAAAATATGAAAAGACGTGGTTTTGTTTCAATGTCATAAAATTTACTACCCATGAAATATCCCTAGTTACAGTTAGAGTTCTTTTCAAGGTCGATCCCAATGGCAACATTCCCAGAGTCTACCAGTCAAGGTCTTCTCCCAGATGGGAATCCTGGTCTTTTCCTCCTTTTGGAAATGCTGGTGCTCCGTATATGGCAATGTTGTCCTTGCCTGGGTTAACCATCGGTTTGCCCATTTGGTTGTTTTCAACCTTGGTTTTCTCAAGTGTCATGACTCATGTTTTGTTGTCTCCTTCATTTGAATCACGACAAGATGATTCTAGGGTTGAGCCTTCGCCTTCTCCCCCTACTTTTTCATCCTCATCTCCTACTGTGCCTGGTGAAATTTTTGCATCCAGTAACCAGGAGGCTAAGGAGAAGAAGAGGAAGATGAAGAAGAAGAAGTTAGGTAAGCGAGAGGCTGCCCATGCAAATATTGCTCTGAGTACATCTCAGGTTAGAAAACCTTCTGATCCTCTGTGGAAGGTTAAATTTCCTTGTAAATTATGCAAGGGTGACCATCTTATTCGTGATTGTCCTGGTATTCCCAGGATCTTAGAAGTATGGTCTCATGATCTGGCTCGTCCCTCATTTCCCTTTGATGCTCATGTTGATGTTACACCCTCAACTGGCAGTAGTAAGAAGAAATAGAAGATTAGATTCCCCTGTAGGTTATGTGAAGGCAACCATCTCCTTCACCTTTATCTGCTCATGGATAAACCTTTCGCTGTTTTGGAAAGTATTACAACTCCTTCACCCCAACTTCTAGCTGGTTATTAGAGGCTCTCTTCAGACCCTCTCCAGGATGAGAAAGAGATTGACTTAGATTCATCTCTTGTACATCTTGCTCTTCCCGAGCCTAGCTATGTTGTGTCTGTTTCTGACCAACCATTGGTTGAAAAGAGTGTCGACTCAGTTTCACCCCCATTTTTTCACTATATTCCATAGGAGCATAATGATCATACTACTCATGTTCTTATCATCTCATCAGATTCTCCTAAGTCCAAGAAGGACCCTCCTATCCTGGCTGATCAGGAGAGTCCTTCTTCGATTCTTGTAGAGCATGGGGGAACTTATATGATACCCCCGCCAAGTATTTATGTTGTTTCCTTCGATTGGAGTCACTTGACTACATTTTTCCTTCCATCCTATGTGTCTTTCCAGATTACAGTACACGCCTATAATAAGGCAGTACCTGGCACTCTCTTGGACGAAGGTGCATTTGTTAGCCTCATGCCTTCCACTACTTGGCAAGCTTTGGGCTCCCCACAGCTTGTGCCTGTCACTCAGAATCTATTGGCTTTTGACGGAGGAACTCGTCAACCTTTAGGGACCCTTCTGAAGTTCCCTGTTGCTTCAGGAGGTAAAACCATCTATATAGATGTGATGATTGTCTAAGGTGCATTGGATTTCAGTATTCTCCTTGGCCGCGACTATATTTATGTCATGGGGGCTCTTGTTTCTTCACTTTTCCATGTGGTTTGTTTCCCACATGATGGAAGGATTGTGACTATAGATCAATTGTCGTTCTTTAGTCACTCGGTGCCTCCTGTACCGCCATCATCCCTTATCAGTTCTTGTCCATAAGCAATGCCTTCTCCACCACAGGTCAATTATGTGGCTACCCATTCCATCTCTGCATTTGTTGATGATCATACAGATGGTCTCGTACATTATGTATTGGGTGCATTGGAACCTAATCTGTTGTTGGTGCCTAATGACATGTATTCCTCCCAAAGCATGGTTCTTCCCTCGAGTGAAGATCTCTTGGGAGTCATGTTCCCATATGGCCCATGAACAGGATTCCAAGGATAGTTCTGATCTTGTGTTGACCTCATTTAAGAAATGAAACAAGGAGTCTAGGGATAGTTCTTTTCTTGTGTCGACCTCATTAAAAAATGAAGCAAGCAGTTTTGAGGAAAGTTCATGATCTTGTGTCAACCTCATTAAAAAATGTAACAAGGAGTATGGAGCATAGTTCCTTGTCTTGTGTCAAGCTCGTTAAAAACTGAATCAAGGCGTCTTGAGGAGAGTTCTTGATATTGTGTCAACCTCGTTAAAAAATGAAACAAATGTCTTGAGGATAGTTCTTTCACTGTGTCAACCTCGTTAAAAAAATGAAACAACGCCCTTTTCCAAATTGAGTCTTTGATAAAGATCTCGTAAAATCTGAGTCGAGTCTTTCCAAGATCTCAAAAGTGAACCTTCATTCGATCCACCTCGTTGAATTCAATGAAGCTTGTGGGGCATGTACCTCGATTTGAGTCATTATGCTAGGGGAATGTGCACTTATAACAAGCATAGTTTTTCATTTCAAGCTTGTGTAACCATGAAACCAAATCCAAGTAGAGTTATCCATGGTTCAAGCTTGTGTGAAAATGAACCCATACCCAACTTACATCTCGTGATTGCCATTTTTATCAGCTAATTTCTGTTAGGTCAGACTTGGTGGTTTCATTCCATCATCACCATCTCTTTGGCCGATCATATGCTTTCACTTGGTTGTTTTCCTTTCTAGAGGGACCACAGTGATGATTAGTTTTATTAGCTAGCCTATTGACCATTACATGTTTTGAGCAGTTCCACCATTTCCAGAACTAGTTGCTACCCTTTATACCACTCATTCCTCCAGGACGAGTCTCCTTTAAGCTCTTTTCTAACTCATAAAAAATGAAAAGATTGCCGAGTATTTTTCCCTTTTTGACTCATTAAAGAGAATAAAAATGGGGGTCTGCTTTTAGCTCTTTTCTAACCGTTTAAAAATGAAAAGATGGTTGAGCCCTTGTTGTTTCGAGCTCATTCATGGTTGCGAAACGTCGTGTGTCCAGTAAGTTTTCTACTTTTTCGGACTGGAAACACTATTTACGAAAAGTACTCCTTGACCGAAATGGTCAAGTGGTTCTCTCAAGTATCATTTTCTACCTTTTCGGGCTTGAAAGACACAAACTTATGAAAAGGGCCCATCTGGAGTTTTCTTTTCCATGTCTTTTTCAAACTCTATAAACATGAAAAAGAATCTGAGTTTTACCTATGTCGGACTCGTTAAACCCTGATGACATTGGACTCGTCTCCATGATGAGACCTGAGTTTCTCCTCCCTATGGCTCATTAAAATTTCACTAGGTCAAACTTATATTGCAAGCATATGCTATCCCATTCAAGCTTGTTTTTCAAAAATAATTGGGGTACTCGCCAACAATGGTGGGGGAAAAATTTGGAAATATTTTGTTGGTTACCTACGGCAGCTAGTCACTCTTGAACATCGACACTTTTGCTTCTCGCCGGGTTTGGGATATCCTCACATCATCATTGGCCTTCCGAGGTTTGGGTTGGTCATTTTGCCTCATTCCATTTGATCTTTGTTGTGTTCGCAAGACCTTTGATCCCTTGGTACCAAAATGCTGCCACATTCCAGATTCATGTCGCCGATATGTTCAAGAGTTTAATCCTTTTGCAGTTTGCACCCTTACATCCTCCTCTCATTTTCTGTTTCATCCATGTTCATCTTGTTCCTTGTCTTGTGTCGTTGATGTGGGAAACATTATGGCCCTCCTGCGACAGATCGCTTCCTGTCGACATCAACTCATTATCCAGGAAGTTCATCTAAAGACTCCTTTCAGGTACCTTGGAGCTTGCATGCCTCAATGGCAAGTTCTTCACGCTCGATGATAGACTTGCATTATTGGTCTTCGATTGAGTGATTTCACAAGTGTTCTACTTCAACTCATTCTTCACACTTTGTGGATTGTACTAGCAGTACCTTAAGGACCATTGACATCACTGGTGGTCTCTCTCGCACTTGTTAATGGTTCACATCATTGGCCGGTAATCAAGTGATTTTCTAGTATGCTCGACTTCAACACATTTATTCACATATTAGAAATTGTACGATGGGCAGGTTGGATTCAAGACCCTAGACTGAGATTACATAAGTTTGGGTTGCATTGATTGGTTGGTGATTATATACATGACTCTTTGATTGGATGGGTGCGACCATACTTGACTCCTTCTGGATGCCTGTGACCATACCTATATTGTCATATGGTCTTACCGACTAAGTGGCTGTGTCCATACCATAGACCAATTCTATCTGTCTTTTGGATGGTTGCGCCCATGCCTAGACTACATGTATTTCTTTCACTGTCAAAGATATCAGTTGTGCTTGTGTCTGCAGGTTCTCTGCAATGGTGCTCTAGTTCAGTTATGGTTTCGTAAAGAATTTCACCCCTCCCACTCTCTCGGCCTTCATGCTTTAGGGGGCATCTGTTACACGGTATTTTGTCACCAACCCAGCATCCCCTAGTCCTGGGTAGAGTCAGTCCCTAGATGGCATCTGTTCTATGTCATACATCAACAAATGTGTCCACATCTTCCAAATCATTCAAGAAGATTAACAATGCTCTTTAATCTTGAAGATTCACCGTTTTTACCCATGTTCGAAGATTGTCGCAAGACAACCTCATTCTGCCTGCGATGATAACCTGGAGTGGAGTAAAACATCATGACATCGTCGCAGGGGTACATATGTTCTCTACAACGGTCAAATTTTAGGGCTCGTCACAAGTTCTCAGTATCCTGCTTGCGATGATAGCTCTAAATACACTGTTTCCCCATGATGTCGTCTCTGAGTCCTAGTGTTTGACTCACGACAACCCAAATATGGCGAATTAGTTCAAACATAATTTTTTTGGGTGGTTCTAGAACTGGTTGTTGGGTCAAGGAAGTTCGCCTTTCCTCCTTTAAGATGGTGGTTCCGCCTTTAGAGAAACCTCCCTTGAAGATAAGCTCCCTCTCCCTCATTTATGGAGGCTCCTCCTCTTATAAAAGCATTCCCCATTGCTATGATCAACTAGTTTTTTGGTATTGAGCAAATTAGCTAGTTTTGGTGTGAGATTGATAGTTTGCAGTGTGAATTACTGATAGTCTAGTAATTGGTTGTGGATTTCCTTAGCCCTATACTAGTGATTTTGGGTGAGAGAGAGAGATATTAGCCTTTTGGGAGACCTTTTGAGAGTGAATGCTTGAGGAGACATACTGACTGGACCCTTCGAGGAAGCTTGCAATGTCAAGGCTTGGTTGTAAGCTTTGCTTTTTCTCATATTAATACAATCAATGGTGATTTCCTATGTCATGTGTAAAATATATTTGATAGCTTATGGTTCCTTGACTCTGTAAGTGAATAGTTCATTGTTGTGCTCTATTATGTGTTCTGTTGTTCTCTTGTGTTGTTTCAGGTGAATCGCTCATCGAGGAGAAGGAAACGATAGCTGAAGCAGTGTAACGAAAGCTCCATCGAACACCGGCATAAGGTAGGCTCTTTCAACAATGACTGTTTAAGGAATTAGCTGTTTTTTTGTCTTGTTGTGACTAGACCCACTCTAGGGCTAGAGGGGTTGCCTCTGTCCATAGAGGGAACATTACCTACATCACAAGGAGGCAGCACCCTAGACAAGTAAAAGAAAATTCACCCAGTACAGTGTAATAGCTTTTCAGAGGTACCATATCTCCTTCACCCAATACTTTGAAGCAACATTGCTGGATACACTAAAGTGTGAACCATATCCCGTTTTTTCCTAATACTTTGAAGAAACACTAAGGAGCATCATTGGGCACATTGCAGAAGGTTTATCAGTGAAATGTCCTTTTCACAAAGAAATGCAAACAAATACAAAACAATGAAGACAAGTGAAGAAGAAAAATAGAACAATGAATAAATAAAAGGTATTTCATGCTCTTGAAGGTAATTCGTGCACCACCTCTTATTCTACATAATCCATGATCAGGTACAAGGTTAGGTACAAGTTCTTCCCCTCCAACATTTCAATCAATAAAAAATAATTAATATCTTCCATCTGTCCCATTGCCTATTTGAAATATCTGAAATATCCTTGCTGGTTTAGTATTTCCACCTGCATAACCTGAAATATCCTTGTTGACCTGAAATACCCTTGTTGGTTCAATATTTCCACTTGCATGATCTAGAGGTCAAAAAGTTCAGATTCCATAGCTAATGTTCCATGTATGCCTTAGCCTTCATTCTAAGACAAGCTACAATTCTAGGATTTCATTATGGGGCTAATTGTCTTTGCACAATAAGAAAAATTATCTTTTAAATCTATTATACCTACCTAGGTAGGTATATAGTGATTGATAAATTGTTGACTACTTATTAATTGTTTTGACCATTTTCCATATCCTGCAGTTTAGCTAATGTTTTTTAATAAATTCACATTTAAAAGAAGTTAATTTTTATTTTCATGGTTTTTGAGTTGAAAAAACTATTCAAACTCTTATTGTAGGCTTGGATCATTCTGAGACATAATTTTTGAAGATTTCCCAACATATCCAAAGTTTTATCAAAGTTGTCTATTTTTTCAAAGAGAATTTATGTAAATTTTTTATTTTCTCCTCCAAACATATTTTTTCAAGATTTTCCAAGATATCCAAAGTTTTATCAAACCTGTTTATTTCTTCAAATAGAATTTATCCAAAGTTTTATTTTTCTCACTACAAATTATTACATATTTCAAAGTTTAGATTTTAAATGAAGTTTTATGTTTTCTCGAAGAAATTTTCCATATAAAAGAAATTTCCACCAATGTTTTCATATGAAACCATGTCCATTGGGGATCTTGGCATGTTTGCCAACTACCAAGGTTTGTACACAATTTTCCATGGTTCATATTCCATTTGCCACGGTTCTTACCAAGCCACGGTCCTTACCATGGCCAACACATTGGCCGAGTTCTTCCTTTCCTTTCCATTTCCCACTTCATTTATTTGCCATCTATAATTTCATTGCTCTCCTGAGGAGAATTCAAATTTCAATGCTCTCCTTAAGAGAATCCAATACTGCGTGAAGGAGGTACCACCATAGAGGAGTAAAAAAAATCACCCAGTACAATGAAATAGTTTTCTGGAGGTACCATATCTCCTTCGCCCAGTACTTTGAATCAACATTGATGGATACATTGAAGGGTGAACCATATTCCCCCCTTTCCCCAATAATTGGAAGCGACATGAAGCATGGCTAGATACATTGAAGAAGGTTTATCAATGCAATGTCCTTTTCACAGAGAAATGCAGACAAATACAGAACAATGAAGACAAGTGAAGAAAAAAAAATAGAACAATGAAGAAATAAATGGTATTTCATGCTCTTGAAGGTGATTCGTGCACCGCGTTTAGTTCTACATAATCCATGATCATGTACAATATCAAGTACAAATTCTTCCCCTCCACCATTTGAACCAATGAAAAAGAATTTATTTCTTCCATCTGTCCTGTCGCCTATTCGAAATATCTGAAATATCCTTTTCTGTTCAGTATTTCCACATGCATAACCTAAAATATCCTTGTTGGCTCAATATTTCCACTTGGATGACCTAGAGGACAAAACATTCAGGCTGCATAGCTAGTTTTCTATGTATGCCTTAGCCTTAATTGTAAGATAAGCTACAATTATAGGTTCATTATGGGGCTAATTTTATTTGCAAAATAGGAAAAAAATATATTTTAAAGCTATTATTATTGGGCTATAGAGTTATGTAGCTAATGACCTGAAAGGAAAAATGGGCAAATAATTTCATGTTGCACCTTTGATAAATACTATTGAAAAATATTGATATCCTCCAATCAAGGAGGAGGCCATGAACATTCGTTGTTTCACATAAGTTACAAAAAGAAGAAGAAGAGTTTGTGGGAAATAGAAAATATGAAATTATGGGAAGGGCTTTCGACATTGAAAAAACTATCTAACAGTCGCCAGGAATGTAAGGTTCCTGGACATAAAACCTAAGAGAAAAATTTGTATTGTGTGAGCCATTACAAAAAATTTGTATAGAGAAACAATTGCTTGAGAGGTATGGCTAGTCTCGAATGAAATTAATGGATATTTCTTATTACACCAAGCATCTAGAAATTCAATGTACCAGGAGAAATATCGACATCCAACAAGAAATTTAATAGAAGAAATTTCATGCGCAAGGAGAAATGTTAATTTTTGATCATCAAATCACTACCCATAAATTCTTTCCAACCATAAAATTTGGTAGAGATACCTATTTTTTTTTGTTTCTATACTATAATATTGAAAGAATATAGAGGATTATGGATATATACCGTGGACTGTTTCTATGGATTTATAAAGGATTGTGGTGTGCATCACCCAAGGGTTTTACATGAAAACACCATTGCAGGGGAATGTTTCCTATTTCATTTCAAAAAATAAAATAATAAAAATAAAATGAAGTTAGCTACCTTTTAATTCAACTTAATAGCCTTTGGAAGCTTCTCCTATGGCACAAAGATTGAGTCTTGCTTCTTTAAGTTCACATCAATATCCTCGGCATTTGATTCCTTGTTGGAAGGCCTCATTGCACTTTTCCAACAATATTTAGAGGCTATGAGAAGAGATGGAGGGCTTTGAACAAGCATGAATCGACAATAAATTTGGCACATGATAAACAACATAAACATGCACATAGCCAGATGTACAGCATGTAGAATTGATGAAGTAAGGTTATCATAACTGTAAGGAAGATGCTCAAGGTAGGGCATAATTACTAAGGTGAGAGGACCATGTTTATAATGTGGATATAATATTGAGATTCTATTTCAGTTATACTACATTTTAGCAGAATTTGTTAGATATTTCTTACCTAGGCCATATTTTTGTCTCCAAATACTAGTAAGCGATCATTTCATGCAAATATAATGAGACTCTCACTCTAGTTTCTAATGTGTCATAATGAAATATATACATTATTAGTCCCTGCCATCTGGCAATGGCCAGGGACTATAGTAATCGAAAACGATGCAATTAGCATTACTTGAGCTGTTTTGACCTATTTCTTAGTCCCTGCTCTTGATTTATAATCAAATTTTTTTAACATGGATGGATTTACCATCTTATTTGGCCTCTTCCCGAGGCGGGGAGGCAAAACCATATCTATTTGCTCTGCATTTTGACGCATTTTGAAACTGGTTTCTTGCATTTTGAAATTGTTGAACTAATGCTTACATTAGTCGATAACATTAAATTCTAGCTCATAAATGCTAGCTCATAAGGGTATTAGTATAAGATGAAATTCAGACCATGCCTTGACACCATGCCTGCCGTGACGTGTCAAAATTGCCTGCGTGTTAAAATTGTAAAATTGTAATTTGCATGAGACCAACTGACCTTGTATTATGTACTTGCCTGCAGATATTGTATAGAGACTTCTTAAGATTATATCATTGAATAAAGCTAGGCTTAACCAGGTTCCAAGGCTTAACCAAAAAATGAGGTTCCAGGGCTTAACTAGCGAACGAGGTTCTAGGGCAAAGGAGAGCTGGCAGAGGAGAGCTATGCAACAGAACAATAGGGAGAGCTATTAACCATCACAATAAACTGTCAACAATTGCTGCAACTGCAAACAACTTAGCTGTCCTTGCTATTACTTATAATTTGGACCTATGATTTTGGAAGGAAACTCACCCACCATTGTCAGGTTTCCAGACGACAGAGGGCTCTTTCTGATGGGTCAACAGCTGTTTGATGTGAATCTTCGGATATCTTCTTCTATCTTCTTCTTTCAACAGGCCGACAGCTTGGTCTCCATCCTTTCTGGAATCTGCTTGGCCTTAACGCGTCCCTGGCCTTCTTCATGACTGAACTGGGTTTTGAGTCAGAAGTTGCTTGGCCTTAACACGTCTCTGGCCTTCTTCATGACTATACAACTACCTAAAATCTTGGGCACTTAGTCAGAAGTTGTAGCAGAGAACTACCCAAACTGCTTGCTTTGGTGCTAGTGGATATGTATCTATAGATGGCGCTGGAGCTGCTGAAATTGGAACAACGACAACTAGCTTTGGAACGAGATATGGAACTGTATGATATGGATATGCTTGAGCTAAAGGATCTGCTGCTATGGGATATGGTTATGGATCTTTGGCTCAATCAACAGCTTCAGCAACTGCATAATGAAC
The DNA here is from genome assembly GCA_031772625.1 of Pinus tabuliformis. NCBI lineage: Eukaryota > Viridiplantae > Streptophyta > Pinopsida > Pinales > Pinaceae > Pinus > Pinus tabuliformis. The sequence goes on from CM062814.1 coordinate 732,087,381, forward strand.
AGAATCAAAAGCTTAATCCACTTACTAAATGGCTTAAACAACTAGATCAACAACTGGAACTGATAGATCTGTGGGTGGATCTACTGCATCTCATCACGAAGGTCATAATCAACAGAATAAGCCACTGCTTCAAGTGCTGCATCTCGATCACGAAGGTCATAATCAATAGAATAAGTTGTTGCTTCAAGTGCTGCTGGTGGTACTTATGTTGAACCAATAGAATAACTCGCTGAATTGACAATGTGAAAAACTATGTGTTTGTGTTTGGAAATTGAGTTTCTTCAAGGCAATCGTTCTCTGGTTACACCTCTCGGTGAGGCAAGAGGCACGTGTAGTGCATGCAAATGCAAATTTTATAAATTACAACTACACATAGCATAGTAATCATCCTACACAAAATGCTATGTGGGACCCACCATGAGGGCTATGTGTCGCATCGTTCCATTTATCAAAACTCTGCCCTCCTTAACCTCGACATTGTTCATTCCTTAGCCTCATGCCCTCCTTGAGGCTCGCTTTAACCTCAACCTTATTCATTCATCGGCCTCGTTCATTCCGCGATGGAGTCCATGTCTCTACAGCTTATGTTGCATATATTGTTAACCGTTTCAAAAACTTGGTATATTTTCTCAATTGGTGTTCTATTGCAGTGGTTTTCAAATTTCCGCTTATTATGTAATCTTTGATTAGACAGGATATCATAATATTTTTTCTATAGATCAAAATTTCCGCAAAATTCTATACGATTCTTAGGTATTTGATCTTCTCTTATTTCCATTACCAATTAATTATCCGAGAAAAACATTTTGAGAGTTCAATCTTCAACTTATTTAAATCATAAAAATAAGAATTTCGGATGGCATGGAAAATATTGGGGTTCGATCTTTGAATTTTTATGAATACCGGAGCTATAGCTTGTTTTGTTTAAAATTTCCCTGATTGCAACCCAGGGTTTGAAATTCAATATCTCTATACCACGTATATAAATATGATTCGTCTGTCCTGCCATTTTGTTTGACAGAATACTTATTTTCTATCTGAAAGTTTATGTTACAAGTTTTGACCTTGCGATAGCGATGCTCAACTCTGTATATCTTTTTGGGCTCATAAAATTTCATAGTTTCTTTTCTTTGAAGTGCATACAGTGGACAAAGGGTATTTCAAGTGGCACAATGGCTAACTGTAAGAATTTTTTTTTCCTTTGCTTTTTAATTTGCATGCCGTCTCTCTGACTTTGAAATTTTACTATGGCATCAAGGATAAATGGCAGAGTCTAGTACCCTCTGCAAAAGGTGAGTTTCTCCTTTAATTTTTGTTCTTTATCCTTTTGTCCCTTTATCTCTGTTAAAGGTTTATAAATTTTTTTTCCCCTTTTTCATATATTTTCATTGTTTTTGCGTTCAAATGCTACCCCTTGCATTGCAAGTTCAACTTTCTTTTCTGCAAATTGTAGGTGGGTTTTTTCTTTCATGGATTTCTTATATAGAGCAATGGGCTCTATTTGCTTTTGTTTCAGCCATTCATTCCCTACCAGTGCAGAGCAGAGCAAAGCAAAGCAAAGCATATAAAGCTTTGAAGGCTTGGAGGCAGAGCAGATAGAGTTGAAGGCTCGGGGGCAGTGGATTGTTGACCAATTTATCAAAGATGGTGGGGTTTGTAGGCGTCTTGGTCTCGGATCCATGGCTCCAAATTCTGTTCCGAGGAAACCAAATGGATCTAGTATATAATTAGATCAATTGCGTAATCGATCATGTTGAGGCTTTGCCCTGATCATCTTAACTTTATCAATGTGCAGTTTATCCATATGAAAACCGACACGGGGACTGTCAGAGTTGCGGATTTGGCATCACTGGACTTTATTTGCATTACAACAACCTTGGAGGGGAGATACCCAGAGAGCTTTCTAACTTAACTGAGCTGCTGGACCTTTATCTTAATGTCAATGGGCTCTCTGGTCCCATTCCCAAGGAGCTGGGAGCCATGTCCAGCTTGCAAGGTATACACTCTACCTCAAACACACAGAGTCTACATTTGTGTCTTTTTTTAACATAAACAAGCAGTAAAGAATTTGTTTTGTTGGGCTAACTAAGATTGAAACAAACACATATTTGCATTTGCAGCACTCCAGCTGTGCTGCAACAAGTTGACAGGGTCTATACCTATGGAGTTGGGGTCTCTGAAGAAGCTCAATGTTCTTGCCGTGCAAAACAACCATTTAAACGGTGCAATACCAGCATCATTGGGAGTGCTAACCTTGCTGACAAGGCTGGACCTCAGCTTCAACTCACTTTTTGGGCCCATACCGACTCCTCAAGGTGACATGTTCCTTATGCCCTGCACATCTACGATTAACAATATTATCTAACATTTGTTTTGTTCAAATCACACATTTACACAAGGGGAAAAATTTTTATGGCCTTGGCTCAGCAGTGATATATCTTCATTTTTTTGTTTACTTGGGACCTTATAGGATTACTAGTAGCACAAACCTATTTAAAACCGGGTTTGAGGGTCTGATATTTTGACTTTGTACATCTCAAGTTCCACAGTTTGATAGGTCAGCCATTTCTGTGAATTCAAGTTATACATCTGCAAGCTTCACAAACTCGGTGTGCAATTCATATGAAAGGCACCCTCAGAATCACCAAAGTTTAAATGGGTTTGTGCGTTTACCAGAGTTTAAATGGGTTTGTGCTAGTGTCCCTATTCAATGCCACTAATATACAATCTAGATTCAATGCACCCTTACATGTACAGTCAATAACACAAAAACAGAGTTAGTAGAACACCTCGCCCTTAATTTGATGCATCTTCAAGCTTCACACCTTCAAGGCTTTGCATATCACATCAGATCTTTCCAAGTTTAAGTGCATCTGTGCTATGCAACCTCAATGTTGTGCATATCACATCAGAGTCACCCAAGTTTAATTGGATCTGTGCTAGTGTCCACACTCAATAAAGCCAATGCACTATTTAGATTTAAGACACTGTTACACAGTCATGCATAAATGAGTTGATGGGTCATTACATCCTCTATTTGAACACGAGAATTTATGGTGCATATCACAATTTAGATGGGTCTATGACAGTGTACATATTGGATGCACCCAATGCAGCATCTAGATTTAATACAACTTTACACATATATAAGTTTATAACACATTTAAGAACAGACAAACATAGAAACTTGATAGGTTTGAATCTGTGAATGTAAGGTTGGTTCTGGTGAAAGGTGCACATTGGAGTCACCTGTGTTTAGACTGTTAGTGTCCATATTCAATATATCCAATGCACCAGATTCAATGCACCGTTACATATATAGGCACATACAAACATGAATATTTGATAGAACTCTGCACCTACAATTTGAAACTGTGAATGTAAGATTTCCTTCTAATGTGGGATGCATATCAGATTCATCTAACTCACCTGACCTTTAAATTACTGGTGTCCATAGTCAATGTACCATAGATACAATGCACTGTTCTAGATATTAGCCCACACAAATGCAAAATGTTGATGAACGTGTCCTTCTGTTACCCCCACCAGGTACTTTGAGCTTGCATCATGTTTCTCATGTCCTCTTGTTGCCTACCACATGTGCTGAAGGTATCTTATTATTTTCTGTTGTATTTTTCAGCTACTTTGCCTACTCCAAGTCCTATGTCTTCCTTGAAGAATATTAATGAACCTGCCATTACACCCTTTGTTGAAGCTAAACCTCCACTTAAGAAAAGAAAGAGAGGTTTCCACTTGACCTTAGCACCATCATTCTTCAACAGAATTTAAAGTGCTCTCTGAATTGAGAACTTGATCTTGCAATTTGTAAGGTATGCTTGTTAGATTAACTATGCTTGATCCTTGACTTGGTGATATCTGCTAAGATATCCTTCCTTTTTCTTTATTGGCAGTTGATCCTATGTCATCCATGGGTCATCCCGTGACTGGAGTTATTGATGGGAAATTTGAGAATGCTTATCTTATCACTGTGATGGTTGGTTCGGAGAAATTAAGAGGGGTTTTTTATGACATGCCGGCAGGGTTTTCTGGAGAACAATTTTTGCAGCCACCTAGTTGCACGAACAAGTCTGATAATGGGGATACAGCTTCAGGGGTTCCTCCTCGTTGACATCGTAGGAGGAAGGATGAAATGAAAAAGAGGGATCCCGACCATCCTAAGCCAAATAGGAGGGGTTACAATTTTTTCTTTGCTGAGCAACTTACAAAATTGAAAGCATTGCATCTAGGCAAGGATAGGGAGATCAGCAAAATGATTGGAGACTCGTGGAATAAACTGACTAATGAAGTGAAAGGTGTAAGATACAACTGAATTTCGTTTTTGTGGCTATTTGGTTAGTCTTCATTGTTGTCGGTAACAAACTGAAAAGAAAATGAGTTTTGTCTTTCTCAGTATGTTGTGCTGACAATCTCTGATAGATGCAGGTTTACCAGGAGCTTGGATTGAAGGATAAAGAAAGGTACAAAAGTGAAATGGAAGAATACAGAGAGAGACAAAAAGTGCTTTCCTAGGACAAGGGAATATTAGTTTCTAGAAATGAAGGCTCAAATCAAGGGCTCGAAGATCATACCGAAGTGCAGACTCAAGACCGAGGAGTGCCACTTACAACAAATGAACGTTCAAATCAAGCACTGGATAATAATTCTGACCTGTTAAATAACCATCCTGACCAGAATCTTTCCTTACAAGTGGGAATACAAGGCAATGGTTTTAAAGTGGCACAATTATCTGATAAGTCTGGCATGGTTGGTGCGGATATGTCTATAAAACAAGAGTCTTTGGTGGGAACCCAAATGCCTACTGAACATGAAAACAACCATGGAAATGACTGTAAGAATATGGTTTTAGAACCATAACTTAAAAAAACTGATGACACAGATAAATCAACTGTCGACCACAGAATTTTTGGCTGGAGGTGTGATGCACTAACAGTGCTGTATTTATAGTCTCAGGTCTTCAACCTGAAGGTTGACTGTTTTTTGTTTTGGATTTGGTGTATAGTATACAAGGTCACAGGTGTAACTTACCTGGTTAAAGCAACCAGGATGCGGGACCAGTATTGATGCACAGATCATCAAAGAAACTGTAAATTCATGACTCTTGTTTTTTGTGATTAGTGCTTTCCAAAGTCCGTTTTGGGAAGACGATATGTAACATCGCAGACTCTCAGAATCTGATGATGTAGAGCTAGGACTTTGCTCTTTGAGATAACATGCTCAAGATAATCTTTAGACAGGATTTGGCCAGGCTTGATTAATTTTCTAATATTTGGAGTGCAAGTAATTGGATTATAAGGGATCCAGGATTAATGGTAGCCTGCATGTACTTCTAAACTTCGGCTCTGGTTTTGACTATAGACTTGGTTTTGGTGGAGCCTTGTTGGATCTCTTATATGTTTGGGAGCATTCTGAAAGTAACTACTTGGTGGAGCCTTGTTGGATCTCTTATATGTTTGGGAGCATTCTGCAAGTAACTACCATGGAGGTTGCTATCTGATCTTGACTTTTTAGTCTGTCCAAATTGGGCGGGGACATGCTGCCTCTACAACCCTTCTTGTTTATATTTGAAATCAATCCATTACATTTCAATGTTATATCTCACCATTAATTTAGTGGCATGCCTATGAAACCATTTAGCAACTACTCAATACATTATTTTCACCTTTACAGATTTATAATACCATTATTTTAGTGGCGTGCCTATGAAACCATTTAGGAACTGCTCAATACATTGTTGTCACCTCTCCAAATTTGAAAGTATGTGCTACTAAAAATATAGCAATAACACCTCTATAAAGACATTTGATTATAAATGCAAGGGTCACATTTTTCGTTGTCACCTTTCCAAATTTGAAAGTATGTGCTACTAAAATATAACAATAAACTCCTCCATAAAGAGATTCGATTATAAACACGAGGGTTACAATTTTCATTGTAGTTGGCCACTGTCACTGCATTTTTCAATTTATTCTAATGAAATATTTACCAATTTTTATTTGACATCAATCCATTACATTTCAATGTTAGATTTCACCATTATTTCAGTGGGGTGCATATGGAACCATTTAGCAACTACTAAGTACATTGTTATCATCTTTCCATATTTATATCACCATTATTTAAGTAGCATGCCTATGAAACCATTTAGAAACTACTCAATACATTGTTGTCACCTTTCTAGATTTGAAAGTATGTGCTATTTAAAATATAGCAATAACTCCTCTATAAATATGTTCGATTATAAAAGCGAGAGTTACATTTTTTGTTGTATTAAGCCACAAGTTTGACGTTATGGAAAGCTTTGCTATTTCTCTCTCTTAAATGACAAAACATGCATGTGATCAAAAGTAGATTCGAATTTCCCGGTTGATCTTGTTGTAAGAAATAATAACCTTTTCGTCCATTGTTGTTGCCTGGATATTTCAAATTCGTTGTAGGTTATTAGTAAACTTATTTGATTATTAGTATGAATCTTTATGGAGTGTGCATTCCTTGTGTGGTTGCAATGCATGTATGACTGTTACTAATACTTTTACTTTCTACGTATGTATTCGGCAGGTATTCTGCCGCATGCAACCTTGTTTTAAAATATGGTTAAACACAAACATTAGATTATTAATTTCAGATAAAGAAAATTATTTAATTGTCAATTTTTTTTCCTTATGAGGATTAAATGTCTTTGTAATTTTTGAGAAAGAATAAGAAGATTCTTGTTTCTTTTAACAATAATTATGTTAATATAAATTAATTGTAATGTTTTTATATTTTTTTTGGTTTGATGACCTGTTTAGACCTTGTCATGACTTACCCAGATGGAGAGCCATCATGTACCACACGCAAGTATGAAGAAAAGCGACTGACCATTCTTAATTCGATCTGCATGGAGAGGTCATTTGGCAGGCTTCAGGTATGCAGTTATGATTTTGTTTGTGTTTTCTATATTTTTAATTTAATTAAAAATATGTTATAATCAAATCAATATCTTTAAAATATTTTTGTTGTGTAATGAGTTATGTTATTTTGGGCATTTTATATTACAAAGAATGATATTGGAATAAAATAGTATTTACATATTAAGAATTCATATAGAAAAGTGGGGTGAATCCTCTTCACTTAAGATTATTTTTACATGTTTTTTTTAAATGTATATATTTATGTTTAACCTATTATTTTCATAAGCTGAGCATGTCTATTTTTAAATGAGGTTTCTAGTATTTTAATTTGACGATCAAAAAATATTAGGTGTATGGTCGGGATTTAACCTCCAAATATTTTATTCTAATATATTCTTAGTAGTAATCACATAGAAAAGGTTGAAATTTATCTTAAATGTAGTTAGGCTCTTTATAGGTTTTTAATTAAATTGATTAATTAGAAAAAAATATCTCATATGAATATATTTTGATTCCCATGTGTGTTTATCAGGCATTTAATTTTCTATTTTAATTAATACATTAATTCTTTTTATAACTAATAACAAAATATCTTTTAAATGGAACATGTAGTGTATTTCTTTCAAAAACAATGAAACGAGTAATGTATTTCTTTAGGAAAAATTCTGGTTTGGAGGTCAAGCCTTGTACGAAATGTTCTAAGAGATCATGTGGATTCTATAAGAGATCCTTTCGATTCTGATGTAGGAGCATCTGGTCAACAGGGTGAAGACCGAGAGAGGGCGAACAAAGTTTCTGAAAAAGATTGGGGTTGAGAAACATTTCACTGAACAGACAGCAAGTCTGTCAAGTTCCTATGTTTTTGTTTTCTTTCTTTCGTGGTCAGCTACATTGTTAACTGTTGTTATTTTAATTTATGTTCATTATGTTTGAAATATTGTAATAGGTTCTAGTTAGAAACGATAATAGTAGGTTAGGGTCATTAGGTGGTTAACAACGAATTCCTATGGTAAAATGGCAGACTAAGTAAACTATTGATAGTCAAAGAAAGTCATGCCTATAGTAACTGCTAAAACTGTAATTGAATAACTACCAGCAGTTATCAAACTGCCTGAAAACATTGTATAAAAAGACAAGCAAGCAAACCCAGAGGGGTTCAGCAGTGGAGCATATACAAGAGAATAATAAATATACATTTTCCTTCATCTTATTTCAGTGCACAAGCAAACAAATTGTTCATATATGTGTCCTCAGTAACAAAAGCCTGTATGTACAGTGCTGTGTAAATATTTCATTTTTTATTTAAATATATCAACAGTGTTTTACAGTATTCAAAGAGCTACGAACTGGCAGAGAAGAAAGCGAACAAGAGGCGGAAAGCACCGGCACCCACTAAGGGTTCAAAACAAACAACCACAATAACCGGGTAAGCAACCAAAACTGGCAGCGAATGAGTCTATCTATCACTTAATTTTACAATGTATTTCTTCTTCATAAAAATTACATAGAAGTGTGCATCGTGGTGCAACCGAACAGCATTGCAACTGACCCACAAACCCTCCTAAGTTACGGCCAAGGGTTTGACAAACCCAGAAATTCCAAACACAAGAAATAAACAGGCATTTCACATAACAAGCGACCATAATCCGTGATCAGGACCAAGACTCATCACAGGAAAGCAAAACAAGAACAGGACTACCCGGAAGGAGTCGACGGAAGCCATTGCTACGACACGGAAGACGGCCACACCTGCAAAAGACATAGAAGGTGGAAGGTCAGGGTTTCTTTCCAATAAAGCCCTTGCATGAGAATTGAAGCCATAACGCCTGTAAATGAAAACCCTGAGTATGGAGACAGGAGAGTAATCATACCTGACAGTGTGCCGGAACAGTAGGCCAACAGAACCCTGAAACAGAGACCCATGTCCACAGAGGGGCCGAAGAATGTTAGTCTCGTTGCAAACAGAGGAAAAGAAATTCTAGCATAGAACTGTGTCATACCTTGTCCAAATAGCCGAGCGCCGGAGAGGAACGAAACCAAAATTCCATCGACCTGTGCAACTGTCGAGCTGAGCGGACCGAGCATCATTATGCCATAGTCATTAACCAAAGAATTGTTAAGAAGGCCAGACCAGACAATAACCACGAAATCAAACAAATGATACTTCTTACAGCCATGAAAACGAAATGAACATGCGATGGAACCATAGCAACTTACCAACGAAACCAAGTGCCGGATAGACAAACCCACACAGTAACGACAGGGTATAGTTGAGGCATCATCATATCACCACGGAACAGGCGGAAACCCAAAGGGTTTCATCACAGAAAAATAACCAGAGGCGGAGCCAAAACAACACAGAGACCACCGAGACCAAGCATCGAAGGCAAAAATGACCGCAAAGGCGCGAACCGGGTAACAAAAACAAGGTAGGGTTTGCCAAGTTCGAGGAGAACAGGTGTCCAACGGAGGATTAATACAAAGTACAGCCGAGTTGATTGTAAATTAAACCATAATCAATTCCCAATTACCGCATATTCCAACCAGTTCAATAACGTAAGTCCACATCAGCTGAGGCAAGGCGGGACCACATGGGCTGGCCCCATCAAGTGGTATCAGAGCAGTTTTTTTTTTTAAATAGAAGAGGATGGAAGCACCAAGACAAGGACGTGGAAGAGGTGCACGTAGGGGAGCAGATGAAGGATTGAGGGAGCAGATCAGAGTTCTTACAGCTCGTTTGGAAGCAGTGGAGGCGGGTAGGTGAAGAGACCCGGAACTTGGAGATAACAGTGAGGAGGAAGCGATAACTGCTACAGACGGGTCAGATAAAGAAGCTCCGGAATTGAGACTGCTGCGTTCAGTTCTATTGGCCAGCAGCAAACCCAAAACAGAGATTTCTAATTACGATGGCAGTCTGTCCGCAGATGTCCTGTTGGACTGGATAAGCGAACTAGATAAATATTTCGAAAATGAGGAAATCAGTGAGGATAGAAGAGTTAGGTTCGCTGCCACTAAGCTAAAGGGACATGCACTCTTGTGGTGGGACAGTGTCCAAGAGGACAGAAAACAAATGAATAAGTTGCCGATACGACAATGGTCAAGGATGGTGGCAAAATTGAAGGGCAGATTTCTGCCAAAAGACTACCAGGTGGAATTATATCGGCGAGTACAAAATTTAAGGCAGAAGGGTATGACTGTTAAGGAGTACACAGAAGAGTTTTACCGAGTGAATTTACGTGCTGGTTATACGGATGATAACCCAGAGAAAACAACAAGGTACGTAAATGGATTGAGGATGGAGATATTGGATGAAATCAGTATTCTTTCTCCCCGGAATATTGAAGAAGCCTTTCAGAGTGCTGTAAAGGCTGAGGAGAAAATCAACAGAAAACAGAACAACAGGAGAGGGAGAGGGAATGGCAGAGGATGGGGACAGTCCTACGGCAGAGGAAGGACTGCTGCGAACAGCGAAGAAGGCAGCAGTTCTAAAACTTCAGGGACAACAGAGAAAGGAGAAAGCACTAGAGGAGGTCGGTCATATCAGCGAGGACGAGGGAATGGCCGCGGAAGAGGGATGAGTGTCCAGTGCTACAGGTGCCATAAATGGGGGCACAGATCCTTTGAATGTCCAGAAGTTGAACAGGCAGGTCAGAGGGGAACACTTATGGCACAGCCTGAAGAAGCTGAAGCACAACCCCGGGAGGTGGAAGACATGGCGGAAACGGGAGAAGCTTTGATTTTGAATAAAGTGCTGTTAAAACCAGCTAAGGAGGTGGCTGAACCAACACAGCGGAAAGCACTGTTCCGGACAGTCTGTAAATCACATGGAAAGTGTTGCAAAGTGATAATAGACAGCGGGAGTACGGATAACTTGGTTGCCACTAAGATGGTGGAAAAGCTGGGGTTGAAGCGGCTGAAGCACCCCACACCTTACAAGGTGTCATGGCTACAGAAAGGCCACCAACTGTTGGTTGATGAAGAATGCGAGGTAGAGTTTCACATTGGCAAGTACCACGACACAGTGGTCTGCGATATTATGCCAATGGACGTGTGCCATATACTGCTTGGAAGACCATGGCAGTATGATAGGAAGGTGGAACACGATGGAAAGACCAATTGTTATAAATTTACAAAGGATGGGGTCAAACACACACTTGTACCCATCAAAGAGGAAGACACAGCAAAATGTAGCGGAACAAAGGCGTTGTTAATTGGAGGAAAATAGTTTGTAAAACAGGTTGAGGAAAATGAAGTTAATTTTGCAGTTGTGAGGAGGATGAAGCCAGTATTGTTGAACTTGGAAAAATCAGAACTGCCCAAAGAAATACAGGAGCTGTTGGAAGAATTTCAAGACATTGCGGCTGATGAGTTACCTGATAAATTGCCTCCCAAAAGGAGTATCAGCCATCACATTGATTTTATACCAGGAGCAAGCTTGCCAAACAAGGCAGCATACAGGATGAGTCCAAAGGACAATGAAGAAGTACGCAAACAAGTGCAGGAGTTGTTGGATAAGGGACTGATCAGAGAAAGTCTGAGCCCCTGTGCAGTACCAACAGTCCTTGCACCCAAGAAAGGTGGAGAATGGCGAATGTGCACGGATTCGCGGGCTATAAACAAAATTACGATTCGATACAGGTTTCCCTTGCCTAGAATGGACGACATGATGGACTGTCTTAGTGGGGCAGCTTACTTTACAAAAATAGATCTGAAGAGTGGGTACCATCAGATCAGAATTAGAGAGGGAGACGAATGGAAGACAGCCTTCAAGACCAACGAAGGACTGTACGAATGGCTGGTCATGCCATTTGGGTTGAGTAATGCTCCGAGTACTTTTATGAGACTGATGAATGAAATGTTAAAGGAATTTATTGGGAAATTCGTGATAGTCTATCTGGACGATATTTTAATTTTCAGCAGGACAAAAAGAGAACACCTTCAGCATATTCGAGGGGTATTCGAGAAGCTGCAGCAAAACAAACTGCTGATAAATTTGAAGAAATGCACTTTCTTGCAGAAGGAGTTGATCTATCTGGGATTTGTAGTTGCAGAGAACGAGTTAAAGATGGACCCAGAAAAGATTGCAGCAATCATAAGTTGGCCGTCACCTAAGAATTTGTTTGAGGTACGTAGCTTTCACGGTTTAGCAAGTTTTTATCGAAAATTCATTAAGAATTTTAGTGAGATCTGCGCACCAATGCTAGAGACCATAAAAAAGGCCAGCCAACCTTTTTGTTGGACCAAGGCGGCAGAAAACAGTTTCCAACTTCTGAAGCGGAAAATAACGGAGAGGCCGATCTTGAGACTGCCCGATTTTAGTAAACCTTTTCAGGTTCGTTGTGATGCAAGCGGGACAGCTATTGGCGCTGTGCTCAGTCAAGAGGATAGACCGGTGGCATTTTTTAGTGAAAAACTAAATGAGAGTCGGCAGAAGTATTCGTCATATGACAAAGAGTTCTATGCAGTGGTCCAAGCTTTGAAACATTGGAGGCACTACTTACTGGGCAATGAGTTCGTCTTGTTCTCTGATAATTCAGCGTTACAATATGTAACGCAGCAGCACAAACTGAACCATAAACATGCCAAGTGGGTGGAATACTTGCAGAGTTTTACTTTTGTGTTAAAGCACATAAGTGGGCAAGCCAACAAAGTGGCGGATGCTTTAAGCAGAAGAGCCTTGCTCTTACAAGAAAGTGGCATACAGGTGATGGGATTTGAGTACTTGAAGGATTTGTACCAGATGGACGTGGATTTCAAGGAAGCTTTTGAAGCATGCCAAAATCCCGTATTAAGGAATACGAGCCCATGGCTAGATTTCAATTTACAGGAAGGATTATTGTTTCGAGGTGGACAGCTATGTATTCCGGACTGTTCGATGAGGGAAAATTTAGTAAGAGAGAAACACAGTGGCGGACTAGCGGGACATTTTGGCATCGATAAAACGTTGGAGCAGCTCGGGCATTTTTATTATTGGCCAAAAATGAGCCGGGACGTGCAGAGGTATGTAACCAGGTGTAAAATCTCCCAACTGGCGAAGGGACACAGCCAGAACACTGGACTGTACACACCCTTACCTGTTCCGAGCAGGCCGTGGGATTCGGTCAGCATTGATTTTGTCCTAGGATTGCCTAGAACGCAGCGGGGATATGATTCAGTGATGGTGGTGGTGGATAGGTTCTCGAAAATGGCTCATTTCATTCCTTGCCGGAAAACTAGCGACGCCACAAACGTGGCACACCTGTTTTTTACAGAAGTAGTTCGATTACATGGCTTACCTAGAACTATTGTTTCAGACAGGGATGTGAAGTTCATGGGACATTTTTGGCGCACCCTGTGGAAAAAGTTGGGCACGCAGTTAAATTTCAGTTCTGCGTATCACCCGCAGACTGATGGACAGACAGAGGTGGTGAACAGGAGTTTGGGTAACTTATTACGAAGTTTGACAGGAGAAAACTCACGATTATGGGATCGAGCTCTTGCCCAGGCAGAATTTGCTTATAACGATTCGCCCAATCAGAGCACCGGATTTAGCCCATTTCAGGTTTTGTATGGTATGCATCCTCGAGGGGTACATGAACTACGAGATTTGGGACAGCTAGAACGAAGAAGTGCAGATGGGGAAGATTTTGCTGAAGCAATGAGTGAGCTTCATGAAAAGGTCAAATTAAGGTTGCAGGATAGCACGCAGAAATACAAACAGCACGCAGACATAAAGCGACGAGAGGTACATTTTGATGTTGGAGACGAAGTCCTTGCGCATCTGCGCCGGGAACGGTTTCCTAAGGGTACATATAACAAGTTGAAATTCAAGAAAATCGGTCCATGCAAAATTCTGCGGAAATTTTCAGCTAATGCATATGAAATTCAGTTGCCACCTGATATAGGTATATCACCTATATTCAACGTGGCAGACCTGTTCCCATATCATGCCCAGGCGGAAGATGACAGGATGGTACAGCCACAACGGGACACCCAATTAGAGAGCAGTCTTTGGAAGAAACAGTTGCCTTCGGTCCGGACCCATGAAATTGAAGGAATCCTCAGCACCCAGGTAGCCAAGAAGACGCGCAGGAAGGAGTATCTGCGTTACCTCGTCAAGTGGAAGGACCGTCCAATGGAGGACAGCTCATGGCTCGATGAGGCACAGATTCAGAAGGCTGGCTACTCGGTGGAGGAGCTCATGGGACGGAGCCATGAGTTCTCTTTTACCCTGGCAGCCTGATGCAGGAGCATTTGGTCAACAGGGTGAAGGTCGAGAGAGGGCGAACAAAGTTTCTGAAAAAGATTGGGGATGAGAAACATTTCACTGAACGGACAGCAAGTCTGTCAAGTTCCTATGTTTTTGTTTTCTTTCTTTCGTGGTCAGCTACATTGTTAACTGTTGTTATTTTAATTTCTGTTCATTATGTTTGAAATATTGTAATAGGTTCTAGTTAGAAACGATAATAGTAGGTTAGGGTTAGTAGGTGGTTAACAACGAATTCCTATGGTAAAAAGGCAGACTAAGTAAACTATTGATAGTCAAAGAAAGTCATGCCTATAGTAACTGCTAAAACTGTAATTGAATAACTACCAACAGTTATCAAACTGCCTGAAAACATTGTATAAAAAGACAAGCAAGCAAACCCAGAGGGGTTCAGCAGCGGAGCATATACAAGAGAATAATAAATATACATTTTCCTTCATCTTATTTCAGTGCACAAGCAAACAAATTGTTCATATATGTGCCCTCAGTAACAAAAGCTTGTATGTATAGTGCTGCGTAAATATTTCATTTTTTATTTAAATATATCAACAGTGTTTTACAGTATTCAAAGAGCTACGAACTGGCAGAGAAGAAAGCGAACAAGAGGCGGAAAGCACCAGCACCCACTAAGGGTTCAAACCAAACAACCACAGTAACCGGGTAAGCAACCAGAACTGGCAGCGAATGAGTCTATCTATCACTTAATTTTACAATGTATTTCTTCTGCATAAAAATTACATAGAAATGTGCATCGTGGTGCAACCGAACAGCATTGCAACCGACCCACAAACCCTCCTAAGTTACAGCCAAGGGTTTGACAAAGCCAGAAATTCCAAACACAAGAAATAAACAGGCATTTCACATAACAAGCGACCATAATCCGTGATCAGGACCAAGACTCATCACAGGAAAGCAAAACAAGAACAGGACTACCCGGAAGGAGTCGACGGAAGCCATTGCTACGACACGGAAGATGGCCACACCTGCAAAAGACATAGAAGGTGGAAGGTTAGGGTTTCTTTCCAATAAAACCCTTGCATGAGAATTGAAGCCATAACGCCTGTAAATGAAAACCCTGAGTATGGAGACAGGAGAGTAATCATACCTGACAGTGTGCCGGAACAGTAGGCCAACAAAACCCTGAAACAGAGACCCCTGTCCACAGAGGGGCCGAAGAATGTTAGTCTCGGTGCAAACAGAGGAAAAGAAATTCTAGCATAGAACTGTGTCATACCTTGTCCAAATAGTCGAGCGCCGGAGAGGAACGAAACTAGAATTCCATCGACCTGTGCAACTGTCGAGCTGAGCAGACCGAGCATCATTACGCCATAGTCATTAACCAAAGAATTGTCAAGAAGTCCAGACCAGACAGTAACCACGAAATCAAACAAAGGATACTTCTTACAGCCATGAAAATGAAATGAACATGTGATGGAACCATAGCAACTTACCAACGAAACCAAGTGCGAGATAGACAAACCCACACAGTAACGACAGGGTATAGTTGAGGCATCATCATATCACCACGGAACAGGCGGAAACCCAAAGGGTTTCATCACAAACAAATAACCAGAGGCAGAGCCAAAACAACACAGAGACCACCGAGACCAAGCATCGAAGGCAAAAATGATCGCAAAGGGGCGAACCGGGTAACAAAAACAAGGTAGGGTTTGCCAAGTTCGAGGAGAACAGGTGTCCAACGGAGGGTTAATACAAAGTACAGCTGAGTTGATTGTAAATTAAACCATAATCAATTCCCAATTACCGCATATTCGAACCAGTTCAATAACGTAAGTCCACATCAGCTAAGGCAAGGCGGGACCACGTGGGCTGGCCCCATCAGATTCTGCCAAAATTTTAGAGAGTGCCCATGTGCTAACTTCTTGAGGCAACTTACAGAAAATCCAAAAGAGGAGTCCTTATACAATCTCCCAAAGGAGCCTAACAAAAATCTATATTTATGATGATTGACCAATGATTTTGAAATCATCCAACTAGTTTTTCCTCAATTTATGTGGTGCACATGGCAACATTTTCCCCTTCTTTATCGAGTGATGAAGGGGATTCTCGTATCAAAATTAATCCTTCAGAATCCAAGCCAACTCGATCTTGCATTTGGACCACCATTATAGCATCATGGCTCATCATGCCCACCTATGCACATGCACTGAATTACTCTTTCAAACTTTCCAACTTTTCCTCCAGCCCTCCATTTCGGAATTTAAATAGAGTTGCCTACACCTTTTCCTGTGATAGGATCATTTCACAATGGTTATTCATCAGAGACATGGACATGTCTACCGAGGCTGAAAACATTGACAACAAGGTGAGGACCTTGTTATGGACAGAATGGAACAACATGGAGGATGAGATCACCATTACGACTATATTCTTGAAGACCTCATTACCCATATGATCCCAACCATTACTATATAACTCCATCCTACTAATGTCTAGCACCATCACATGAATGAAGGAGAAGAATATAGTCTTATTCACTATTAAAAGAGGCACATGACAATTCTAACTGTCTAAAGGAAATGAGCCCACTCTCCATGTGGTGAGCGTGAAGGTTCCCTAAATTTTCAAGAACCAACCATCTTCCTGCTAATTATTTGACGAGATATTACTTCTACCACATTCCTAGTACAATGTTCTTTTCATTGATATTAAATTCGGCAAGAGCTTAATTTGAAATATGATTATAGGACAACAGAGTAGGTGGGGGTCACATCATCAATGAGAAGGATCCCTTGTTCTAACGTTGCCCCTTTTCTTGTCATTTGGTCAGTGTTGAGCCTCAAAACTACTCTTTCCCTAGCAACTCTTCTCATCCCTTTTCTTTGTTTTTCCATGAAAAAAATGCATTCTTATCATCAATGCCTAGTATATATTGCCTTAAGGATGAAATTTAGTGATTTACATGTTATTATTTCATGTTTTACTATTTGAATAAGTTTTTGCATATTAGCTATGGAACGCAGCCTATTCTGTAGCTAATCGACTGTTCCGCAGCTACCTCCATGCTTTCATAGGTTTCAGGTGTCAGAAGGAGAAACTAACTACATGGGCAGCTTAGAAATAATTGTGACATGGACCATGTCCTATTCACCTAGGCCGGGTCAACAAGGAAGATGGTACAAGACTATGGTCAATGGAGAAGTCAAACGTAGAGACCAAAGGTAACAGGACTTTGTTTCGTGGATAACCAACACATTTCACAGTGATGGGAAGTGTTATCCGAAAAAACTTCCTGAGCCTACAGACTCTAACATCCATCTGTGCAACCGAATCCAACAACCACCATCTTGGATTTATGTCTCCAGCAGCCAGGGAAGAAATTCCGTGTACCTGTCTTCTACGTGCTTTTGGTTGTAGCTTATTTTTCTCCACAAACAGTTGTCTGATTTTCTTATAGATACCTGTGTAAAGAACTTGGAAGGAGTTTAAATTTCCTCATGTATTAAGCACAGACTTACTACTTTGTAATTTTGAAACTTATTTCCCTGTTTTTAATATGAAGACCATGTGTTTTATGGATATTTGAAAGAGTTTCTTGGAGATTGATTGAGCACTCATAACCTGATCAGTTGCAAAGGGTCCCTGCACTGAATGAGGTTTTATTTCATTTTGTTTTGTCTTTTCTAGTTAAACTACAAATTCATTATTTCCTCCCACAGTGTTCATAATCATTTTCATACTAACCTTGTTTATAATGCTCATTTCCTTACTAATGTAGAATAGCTTCTTTTAGTGTAGAATAGCTTCTTTTTGTTTAATTTCTTTCTAGTTTTTATCAGTAGTTAGAATTTGAAATTCAGCAGTGTAATTTTGTTTGTTTCATTTATTGTTTTACTAGTCTTTCAATTTTCTAATAGACTGATTAGTGCCATTATTGTTCTTGTCATTTTATTGCTAGTTTATTGAGTCATGGTGTTAATGAATGTTTCTGAAGAGCCCTTCTAGTTGATATATCATCTTAAACTAAGTGGTTGAATCCTCCATTCATGCAATGAGTCTTTTCTACATTCCTACATTTATCTTCTCTTAGAATAACGAAGTATAGAATTCCACAAATGTCATCACAAGGAGATTTTTCTCCCAAAATTGTGAGGCATGGTAGCTAAGTATTTCACTTAGTTTTGTTTTTGTAACTAATTAGATAGTAGTTGCAATTTCACTTTCAGTTTTTAGCTCATGATTTGGAAATAATGATAAGAATAGGAATAGAAACTCTGTTTTCATTTCTTGATTAAACTTTGATTCCAAGTCTTCCTTAAATCTCTTTTAGTTCTCATTTCTTTAGATTTTTAGCAATCTTTACAGAAGTTAGATTTAAGATCTTGATAGTTACATTGTGCATCATTAGGGATTAAAGGACCCAAAAACCCCTAAAACAACATAAAACATAAAAATAGCGAAGTAAGAAGGGTCATCTAGCACAAATAGTGCACTACACTTCATCAGTTTACGATACCTCGAATGATAATTTATGTAGAACAATTTAGGACACTAAATTGACCGACATGAAAGACATTGATCCTAAGACTTGTATCCGTCATATCTATATTGAGGAAAATAGTAGACCTATCAGATAACCTCAGAGAAGGATGAATCCAAATCTTAGGGAGATTGTAAAAGAAGAGCTCCAAAAATTATTGAATGTAAACTTCATTTACCCAATTTCAGATAGCCAATGGGTTTCTCCTTTGGTAATTGTGCCTAAAAAGAATGGTAAATGGAGGGTGTGCATTGATTACCGAGAATTGAATAAAGCAACCCTTAAAGATCATTTTCCTTTGCCCTTTATAGATCAAGTATTAGATACATTAGCAGGTAAGAAGTATTTCTCATTCTTGGATGGTTTTAGTGGTTATAATCAAATTTAGTTAGCACCTGAGGATCAGGATAAAACCACATTTACCTGTCCATGGGGAACTTTTACCGACCGAGTACTTCCTTTTGGATTATGTAATGCACCTGCAACATTCCAAAGAGTAGTACTAGGAATTTTTTCGGATATGATACATGATTGTGTAGAGGTATATATGGATGATTTTACAGTTTATGGAAACACATTTGAAGAAGCTTTGGAAAAATTTGGAAAAAGTTCTTAAAATATGTAAAGAAAAAAACCTTTCACTAAGCCATGAAAAATGTTTTATGATGTTTACAGAAGGTATTGTTTTAGGACATCACATTTCAGGAGATGGGATTAAAGTTGACAAATCTAAAGTTGAAGTAATCTCTAAGTTATCAATTCCAAATTGCCAAAAGGATGTTAGATGTTTTCTAGGATTTACAGGGTACTATAGAAGGTTTATAGAAAGCTTCACTAAAATAACATCTCCACTCTTCGAATTGTCTACAGAATATTGTGAATTCAGTTGGAATCCTAATTGCCAACTACCATTTTAAACCTTGAAAGAAAAAATTTCTGAAGCACCTATTTTAAGAGGTCCAAATTGGAAACTTCCTTTCCATATTTCCATACATGCTTCAGATATAGCTTTGGGAGCTGTATTGGGACAAAAATATTTGATTCCTTATGCCATTTACTATACAAGTAAGAATTTGACTCCCACTGATTGAACTATACTATGACTGAAAAGGAATTTTTAGTTGTTGCTCATGCAATTAACAAGTTCAGACACTATATAACAGGCTATGAAACCTTTGTTCCGATAGATCACTCTGCAATTAGATATTTGATGAATAAACCTATTACTAATGGCAGAGTTACAAGATGGCTTTTACTTTTGCAAGAATTCAACATTACTGTGCTAGATACACCTGGAAAACAAAACAAAGCCGCTGATTCCTTGTCCAGTGTTCATAATATCAAAGAATATTCTCCAGTTGAAGATAAGTTTCCAAATGAATATCTTTTTGCAATAACTACTCAAACTCCTTGGTTTGCAAATGTTACTAATTACTTGGTCATAGGAAAGTTACCTTCACATTTATTTCCTAGAGAGAAAAGAAAAATTATTCACGAAAGTGCAAGATATTCATGGATCACTAACGAATTGTATAAAACAGGGCCAGATCTTATGATCAGAAGGTGTGTCAGAGAAGATGAAATGCCTGAGATTCTCAAAGCATGTCGTGATGAGCCGTGTGGTGGAAACTTTGCTGGTAAGAGGACAACCTATAAAATCCTTTCTCTAGGATATTATTGGCCATCCATATTCAAGGATGCTAAAGAATATGTCAGAAGATGTGACAGCTGCCAAAGGGTAGTCAAACCTACTCTCTCAAATGAAAGGTCATTACACGCTCAGGTACTTATCAAACCTTTTGAAAAGTGGGCTTTAGACTTTATTGGACCAATTAGTCCTCCATCTAAGCAAAAAGGGTATATATTGGTATACACTGATTATGTCACCAAACGGGTAGAAGCCAAAGGATTACATTTTGCTAATGAAAAATCTGTAGTTAATTTTCTTCTTGAGGACATCTTTACTCATTTGGGTGTTCCACAGATCAGGGATCTCAATTCACATCCAACATGGTAGAAAGGCCTGTGAAGGAATACAAGATCAAGCATAGGAAATCTACTCCCTATCATCCACAAGAAAATGGTCAAGTGGAGTATACAAATAAAGTGATTGAAGGAATCGTCACCAGGACTATGCATCTACATAGAAGAGATTGGGCATAAAGGCTTCCTAAAGCCTTATGGGCCTACAGAACTACATGGAGGAACATAACGAGACATACACCCTATGAACTTGTTTATGGGAAACAAGTCCTATTCCCTATAGAACTTTCCAAATCAGAACTTTCAAGATGGCAATCCAATTGGGGTTGGATTTATCAGAAGCTCAAAAGCATAGAAGGGAGCAACTAAATGAACTTGATGAAAGTAGACAAGAGGTAGTTCAAAGGACTGGTCTACTCCAACAACAGAGGGCTAAATGGCATGATAAATATATCAATAACAAGAGGTTTCAAGAGGGAGATTGGGCATTGTTATTTGATTCAAAGTTCAAACATTTTCAAGGAAAGTTTCAAACTCATTGGCATGGGCCATATGAGATTGAAAAATTCTTTAGTAATGGAGCAGTGAGGATTAGAACAATAGATGAAAGTCAAACTCCTCTTCTTGTGAATGGTCATAGATTAAAAATATATCCAAAACTAATTTCAAAGGAGGAGTTCATCAAGATCTTCCAGAACAATTCTAAAATGAATTTAGTGAAGAAGAATCCTTCTTCTCCACCAACTTAGTCTTTATTTTTCCTATCTAAAAGAAACAAAAATAAGTAAATAAATTGTATAAGGTTGAAAACCAATCATTGATTGGCATGCTTATACAGAAAATACAGGGTGTAAATTAGAGGTTTCTGACACCCTATATTTTCCATTTCCTTTCTGTAATAAGTGGTGACAAAAAGCCACAGTAACTCTGTATTCTATAAAATTCATTATCTCAACTCACTTCACTCTGTTTTATTTTTACAGTTTCACTTCACTCCGTTGCCATGTTTCACCAATAAATTTTTACTTTTTCAATATTTCTTCTATCTCCATGTTTATTTATCATCTTTTCTTACATCTCATTTTATTTTCACTTACACATCCATTTCCATTTCATTCATTCATAAGCCATATTTTACTTTATGTTTCACGTTCTGCAACTGATTTTATTCTGCAGCTGATTCTCTTCTGCAGTTAATCTGATTCTGCAGCAACAATTTGTTTATCAGTTCAGGCACAAGTGCACAATTCATAATAACATTATGTATACAGGGAATTGAAGAAGAATCAATTTTGAAGACCAATCATCCCTAAAGTACCTATAGATCAACATAAAAATATTAGAAAGTATAAGGTAAAGGTTCTAAAGGTAAATGCAAAAATTTATTCAAAAAGCAATTTGAAAATATAAGCTTGTATAATATGTATGATCACATGTCTCCTTAACCAACCATCATTTGATTTGACTGCCACGATGTCTCCGCCATATCTTCCGTCTTTAATGACAAATAGTCCCAATGATTCTCTCATAATCAATCTCCACTCCAAACTCCATAACTTGTACTCAAACGGTCCTCTACAACTACACCTGTTAATGGTCAAGATGACGAGGTGACCTACCTATCTACGACTCTCTAAACCCTTACTGTCTATTTATTACATTCCAACTCTTAAGTTTTTCTCTCCTATTCACGCAGCCATTTCATATACACAGTCATTATGTTTCCATATCCACCGTCATTCTGTTTCCATATACATACAATCTTTCCATCCTCATATTTACATAGTCATTCCGTTTCTATACACACAGCACTCATTTTATAAACAGTGAGAGTAATTTTGAAGTATAACCAAGAACAGGGGATATGGGGTTTATTGTCAAAATAAAGCCCTTAGGAGTAAAATATATGGAGGGTTATCCACAGCTTAAAGGAATAATAGAGAAGGCAAAATGGTTACGTTGTATTGAAAAATTTGAAGGCTACCACAAGGAAATTACTAAATCTTTTGCAAGATCATTTGATGGCATAGAAGTGGAGATAGGGGATATCAAGTTTACAGTCATAGAATACTTCATATCTTAAGCAACAGAACTCCTGAGACTAGGAGAAAGATGGTTTAAAAACAAAGAATTTCATGATGAATCTTGGAAGGTGGTCCTTAAAAACCCAGGTATGGATGTTATAGTATTTAGAAAGGGCATTCCTGTTCCAAGTCTCAAGAATAAATGGAGTAACATGTTGTTAATATTGCAAAAATTCATTACATGTGAAGGAAGATTTGGGTCTATGTATGTTTACCATATACGCCTGTTAATGAATTTTTTAGAGAATGGAACCATCAATCTTCCCTTTTTCCTTCTGAACAGTCTGAGAAGGATGGCAACAAATGTTCAAAAGAAAATTGAATCAATAGAAACAACTCTGTATCATCATGGATTAGTGAAGATTCTAGTAGAATTCCATTTAAGAAGTATAGGGGATACATGGGAAGATTTCTTGGTAAGAAATTTCTTCCAGGATGCTCCAGATGCATCTGAGGGAAGTCATGTTAAGAGAAGTAGAAAGAGAAAGACCAGCATTCATATTCAAAGCTCCTCACAAAAAGATGATGCAGAGATAGCTCCTAAACCAGAGGTTAGGAAGCAGACTAAACATAAGAGAAAAATGAAAGAGAGGGTTGAAGAAATCAATGAGGACATTCCTGAACCTTCATCACCTCAAGGAGATGAAAAACTACTCTCTAAAAGACTGACCAAAATCAAGGAGCAAATCAAGAAAAATAAGGAGAAAGGAAAGAGGAAAAAGGACACAAAAGAGGAAACCATAAGCTTCCAAAACTTGAGGAGGAGCTCTAGAATCTGAGGTAAGGTGAAGAGGGTGAAATCAAAAGAGGCCCGGTTCATAAACTTAGAGGAAGAAACCCCAGTTCAATCTCCTGATAGTATTCCATCTGAACATAGTCCACAAGACTCCCCTCAATAGAATTTTGAAGGCAGCCCAAGTAGAGCTTCTCCTGGCATAGATCCAGTGCAACAAAAAATCTATGACTACATATAGTCATTAAAAAAAAAGAATACCTCAATAGATCCAGGAACTTCAGTTACTCTAGATCAGCCTATCACCCCACAAAAAACGGTAACTAGCTCTCTCAAACAAGAAATCTTTGAGCTAGAAATTTTGAACATGCACATCCAAAAAGAAAATGAAACCTTGAGGGAACAGAATAAGCTGGATAGAGCTATTCATGAAAACACAATGCTACACATGGGGTTATGGTACAAGAAAAATAGGAAGCTGAAAAGGAAAAATAAGAAGCTGAGTAGAACACTTATTAACCTTAAGTACAGACTTCTTATGAGGAAGCCAAGGATGGCAGTCAGTGCAAAGAAAAGTAAGAAGGGGAAGTTGGATGTGTTGGCAGAAGTGTCAGAAAAAATGCAGTAGGAGGGAGAAGTTCACATTTTTTATTGCACGGGGACATGCAACAGTTTTCCAGTGGGGGCATGTTAAGCCTCAAAACTACACTTTCCCTAGCAACTCTTCTCATTCCTTTTCGTTGTTTTTCGATGAAGAAAATGCATTCTTATCATCAATGACCAATATATATTGCCTTAAGGATGACGTTTAGTGATTTACATGTTATGCTTTTATGTTTTGTTGTTTGAATAAGTTTTTGCATATTAGCTACGGAACGCAGCCTATTCTATAGCTAATTGGATGTTTCGCGGCTACCTCCATGCTTTGATAGGTTCCAAGTGTCAGAAGGAGAAACTAACTACATGGGCAGCTTGGAAATCATTATGACATGAACCGTGTCCTATTCACCTAGGTCGAGTTGACAAGGAAGATGGTACAAGACTATGGTCAATGGAGAAGTCAAATGTAGAGACCGAAGGTAACAAGAATCTGTTTCGTGGATAACCAACACGTTTCGCAGTAATGGGAAGAATTATCTGAAACAACTTCCTGAGGCTATGGACTCCAACAGCCATTTTTGTAATCAAATCCAACAGCCACCATCTTGGATTTATGTCTGCAGCAGCCAAGGAATAAATTATGTGTACGTGTCTTCTACGTGTTTTTGGTTGTAGCTTACTTTTCTCCACAAACGGTTGCATGATTTTCTTATAAATACCTGTGTAAAGAACTCGGAAGGAGTTCGAATTTCCTCATTTATTAAGCACAGATTTACCGCTTTGTAATTTTGAAACTTATTTCCCTGTTTTTAATATGAAGACCATGTGTTTTATGGATATCTGAAAGAGTTTCTTGGAGATTGATTGAGCACTCATAACTTGATCAGTTGCAGAGGGCCCCTGCGCTGAAACTTATTTTTCTCCACAAACAGTTGCATGATTTTCTTATAAATACCTGTGTAAAGAACTCGGAAGGAGTTCGAATTTCCTCATGTATTAAGCACAGACTTACCGTTTTGTAATTTTGAAACTTATTTCCCTGTTGCATGATTTTCTTATAAATACCTGTGTAAAGAACTCGGAAGGAGTTCGAATTTCCTCATGTATTAAGCACAGACTTACCACTTTGTAATTTTGAAACTTATTTCCCTGTTTTTAATATGAAGACCGTGTGTTTTATGGATATATGAAAGAGTTTCTTGGAGATTGATTGAGCACTCATATCTTGATCTGTTGTAGAGGGCCCCTGTGCTAAATGAGGTTTTATTTCATTTTGTTTCGTCTTTTCTAGTTAAATTGTAAATTCATTATTTCCTCCCACAATATTCATAATCATTTTCGTACTAACCTTGCTTATAATGCATTTTTTATCATTTCCTTACTAATGTAGAATAGCTTCTTTTAGTGCAGAATAGCTTCTTTTTGTTTAATTTCTTTCTAGTTTTTATTAGTAATTAGAAATTGAAATTCAATAGTGTAATTTAGTTTGTTTCATTTACTATTTTACTAGTCTTTCAATTTTCTAATAGGTTGATCAGTGCCATTACTGTTCTTGTCATTTTATTGCTAGTTTATTGACCCATGGTGTTAATGAATGTTTTCGAAGAGCCCTTCTAGTTGATATCTCATCTTAAACTAAGTGGTTGAATCCTTCATTCATGCAATGAGTCTTTTCTGCATTCCTGCATTTATCTTCTTTTAGAATAATGAAGTACAAAATTCCTCAAATGTCATCATAAGGAGATTTTTCTCCCAAAATTGAGAGGCATGGTAACTAAGTATTTCATTTATTTCTATTTTTGTAATTGATTAGACAGTAGTTGCAATTTCACTTTCAGTTTTTAGCTCATGATTTGGAAATAATGATAAGAACAGGAATAGAAACTCTGTTTTCATTTCTTGATTAAACTTTGTTTCCAAATCTTCCTTAAAGATCTTTTAGTTCTCATTTCTTTAGATTTTTAACAGTCTTTACAGAAGTTAGATTTAATATTTTGATAGTTACATTGTGCATCATTAGGGATTAAAGTACCCAAAAACCCCCAAAACAACATAAAACATAAAAACAACGAAGTATGAAGGGTCATCTAGCACAAACAATGCACTACATTTCATCAGTTTACGATACCCGGATTGATAATTTATGTAGAGCAACTTAGGACACTAAATTGACCAAAAAATCAACATATGAGTTCAATTCCCTCTTGACATGAATAAGCTCCACAAATTCAAAGTGAATAATGACTTACCAACATCTTGATCCTTAGCACCATTTCATTAAGGTTATCTTCATTTTCTTGTTGAGCTTGATAGGCTAGAGAGAGAATAGTCAGAGAATTACCAATAATCTAAATGTGAGTTATTGATTTGTAGTGGAAATTTTGATCCCCTTCCATAACTCTAATATTGCATCTTTGTTATTAGTTGACAATTTGATACTCCAAGAATAATGGATACTTTTTTCTCTGTTGGGGTGAAAAATAACCCCTACCTCTATAACCTTCCCCATATTTCGTTTTGAGGCACCATCAAAGAAAGAATGTTTTTTTCTTGTGCCCTACGCCACTACAGGAATTACGCCTAATACATTCTAATATTCTTTGACTTCATTTTATCACATCTGAGCTTGAAGCTAAGAACATGAATTAACACTGAACTAAGATCCAACCAATACAATTATGATTGAGTAAATTCTTCCATTTTCTCAACTTTATGCCCCATGGTAGAAATTGATTCAAATAGCATACTCATCACCTTCACAATCATTTTAACTACTGGAGAATGAGATATGTTAAAAATAGATTGATTCTATGCCACCCAAATTTCCTAGTAGAGGAATTTCAAGGAGACCATCCAACAACGGGAGTGTTAGGTCCCTATACTACTAGTGTAACCCCTTATTGTTATTACTGCACCCCCCATATTATATTGTTGTGCCCATGTAGTCCCCATATTTTTATTATTGTGCCCCATAGAAGCCCATTATTGTTATTATTGTGCCCTTACATTATTATTATTGTGTCGGCTCTGATTATAGTATGACCCCTTAGAATCCTATATATAGAAAGGAGGTCTTATCATTTGTATCATCTCGGAATTGTTCATTTGTATAATGTAAAGGAGGTTTCCCCCTTGAAGAGGCTAATTTTGAAGTCATTGATCTATCTTTTCTATTCTTTTGTGAGTTGGTTTCATAACATTTGGTATCAGAGCTTTGGATTCTAGGGTTTTGCTCCTCCAAACATGTCATCATGGAATTTTTGCTATAAATTTTTTGCTACAAATTTTTAGAAGTAAAAAAAAAAACCCATTTGAGCCAAAATTATTCCGAACCTCATATTTGAATTTCGGATTTTGTCTCACTATATTTAGGGTTTTTGCAGGCTTTTGAATTGCATCCCAAATAGGTGACCTTGGGAAAATCGTCATAACTTTCTCTTTGAGTATTATATTGAAATTTCGTAAGAAGTTACATAAAGAGGATGGAATGTAGTTTTATGTGCTTTGCTTTTAGGTTTGAAGGTAGAAATAGTGACATGTGTCACTTTGTACAATTTCGCTTTACAGAAAAAGTATATAATCAGAACATCTTGGGAGATTTGGGCATTACTCTTTCTTGGAGAATCCAATTTCGATCAAACAAGTGGCATTGGAAAGAGGACGTAGAGGGTTGCTACAGATCACAAGTTCAGACCTTGGAGATATGAAATTTTAGAGATACAATAGATTCAAGATTGAGCTTCTAAAAGAAACAAAAAGAGTGACTTGAATCAAGAAAATAGAAACACCTAGTAAGAAAAATTGGATGGATGATTTGAAGAATTCGATCGAAGCTAAGATAAATATTTTTTTATGTGCCATAGAAGCTAATAATGATGGTAGGGAAGCAGATTTGAAGAAAGGCATGGAAGATTTGAAGAAATACATGGAAGGTTTTAAGGAAGGTGGGATAGATCTACTACAAGAAAGGCCTCGTAATGACAAAAAGGTAGTAGAGTCATGATGAGAAAAGAATACATGTTAATCATGATTTCATATAATCTAACATTGGATTGAAGACCCACCATATTCCAAAGATCAATATGAGGAAGTGTGATTGCAAGGATCCCATAACATGGATACTATAAATGGAGAAATATTTTCATCTACATGATGTGCAATGGTTACAAAAGGTACATATTGCATCTTTATATTTAGAACCGAATCAATTTTTATGGTATAAAGGGCTTTTTTCTCATAAAACAATTATCACCTGATCAATTTTCACGGTGGAAATGATAGCAGATTATGAGGATACAAAGAGAAACACCTTCTTTAGCCAATTGATAAATCTCGAACAAAAGGGTTCAATGGCAGAGCACATTGAGGACTTTCAAAAATTGAATATAAGGGTAAATGATATTCCATAAAAGTAGAGGATTGGTGTCTTCATAGGGAGTTTAAAGGATAACATTGAACATGAGGTTCATCTCTGGGAACCTGATTCATTGGAGAAGGCATTCAGGTTGGAAAGAAAAAATGAAAGCAAAATTATGGCAACAAGAAATCCTACCACTCAAAATTATAAATATGGAAGTGTTGTTGCTCCTAGCCTTCCGCAACATACAAGGTTTACACCATGAAAATTGTAAGAAAAAAGAGAAAAGGGGCTTTGCTACAGTTTTGATAGCAAATAAACTAAAGGTCATAAGAGTGTTGAGAAGAAATTATTTTACATAGATTGTGAAGAGGAGGAAGAAAATGATCAAGAAACATCAAAAGGAGAGGATATACACCAGCAACCTACCCCAAAGAAAGAAGAAATGAATCCGACCATATGTTGTAAAGCATTGGCAAGAATTACCACTCCCAAAACTCTCAAGATAGAAGGGTATATCAAGAAGAAAAAGGTTCAAGAAGTGAATGATCACATCGAGCATCAAGAAATGAATCTGACCATATCTTATAATGCATTGGCAAGAATTACCACTCCTCAAAAATTGAAGATAGATGGACATATCAAGAAGAAAAAGGTTCAAGCAGTGAAAGATCACATTGAGCATCAACAACAAGTTCTCCAACTTTTAAAGGATAACCCAACGTTGGTCATGAATAGAATGAAACAATAGGCAGATCAACATCATAGTGAAAGATGTTTTGATGTAGGTGACTGAGTATTTATACGACTACAACCATACAAAAAAATGTCCCCAATAAAGCTAAGGATAATAAATTATCACCAAAGTATTATGGTTTGTACAAGGTGTTACGAAAGATTGGTACTATGGCATACAAATTGGAGCTTCTTGTATCTTCCTGAGTTCACCCAGTTTTCCATGTTTCATGCTTAAACAAGGTTATAGGTGAGAATATCCTAGTTCAAACAATATTGATGGAACTTGATGATGAGGAAAAAATCATATTAGAGCTTGAAGCAATCACGGAAACAAGAATCTGACAACTATGAAATCGATCAATTTCAGAGTATCTCATAAAGTGGAAGAACTTACCTACTAAAGTTTCCTCATGGGAGGAAAATAATTTTATGCATAAGCATCCAAAACTACTCAAGCATTGATGAAAACACTTTTTGAAGGAGAGGGGCATGTTAGGTCCCTATACTACTAGTGTAACCCCTTATTGTTATTAGTGCAAACCTCTTATTATATTATTATGCCCATGAAGTCCCCATATTGTTATTGTTGTGCCCCATAGAAGCCCACTATTGTTATTGTTGTGCCCTTACATTATTATTTTTATGTCAGCTCTGATTATATTATGACCCCTTAGACTCGTATATATAGAAAGGAGGTGTTGTCATTTGAATCATCCAAGAACTGTTCATTTGTGTAATTTAAAGGAGGTTTCCCCCTCGAAGAGGCTTATTTTGAAGTCAATGGTCTATCTTTTCTATCTTTTTTTGAGTTGGTTTCATCACAGGGATATAATGGATCCTTCTTTCCTCTTTAACAGAAGATGGTCCTTCCAAGCTACAAATGTAGCATTCTAATGCTTTGAGATTTTCAAGATGTTCTTGATCTTGTATAAAGCACACTTCCATAACTCAAGAGAATAAGGTCACTGGAGAAAAACATGAGGGATATCCTCTTCATCCTACTCACACAAAGTACATCTTGATGGACAATTAATTTTCCTTTTTCTTATGTTTTCAACTGTTAGCACCTTACCATGGACTAATTCCTAGCATAATCGGTTAACCTTTAGCATGTAGTTTGAGCTCCAGATTTTCTTCCAAATATGGCAGGAGGGTAGAGGTGAAGAATCATTGACCAATGATTGATACCCTTCTTTAACTGTGTAGGCATAACCTTTCCCACCAATCCATATGTGCCTATACATCTTGGAGGTCTTGACGATATCAAATCCTTTTAACACATTGACAAAGATAGGCCAAAGAGAGGAAAGATTCAAGGGAATGTTAGGACACTTCCAACCAATCCATGAGCCCTGCTATGAAGAATCAGTGATGTCTGATAGTTACTCAATTCCTTGACGATTTCATCCATTGATCTAGATGAGCCACTCCTTGTTTCGATTCTACTATTTCAATATGTGGATTCGGGCTTTGTTTCCCACCTGCCATCCCAAATTAGCAATGATGACAGAGGAAATTTCCTTACATAACTTCCATATCTGAGATCTATTTTTTCCATTCTTTCACTTTCGGTTGGCATAGCCTAGCTTTTCCAAAATATTTTGTAACACCCTGCTCCCACATCTACCCAAGTAACCAGCCAATCAGGGTAAAATGTGATGATAGGCTACTATGATTAGAATCAACCTCCTATGTGACCTTAAGGAAATGGAATCGATGGAAAAACAACATACATACCTTCCACATCAACTAAAAGACCCTTGAGAACCATCCCAACTCTTTAGATAGCTAGCCCCTAGGTCCCACTAATGTTTTTGACCACTTGACCTCTAGATTCTCTGATGTTATAGGCCTGCCAGTGTCCAAGATTCTTTGAATGTTCTGATGAAATGGCATGCCAATGTCCCTCAGATTCACACTAGTTTTTCAGGCCCAGAGCCCAGGTCAGTGCCCATAATTGAATGGCATCTCCATAATAGTAATATAACAAGGAAACAATGACTCAAAATAAAATAATTGAACAAGCCCTTAACCAGAGCCCTACTAGGCATGACAGGAATTTTGTCAAACATGTCACAAATATGTAATCTACAGGCGTAAACAACATATTTAAGCATACGGATCTCATAGTTACCCGAGAATCACTAATAACCATTGTTTTCTCATACCATTTGTTGCATTATCATCTATCAGGTCATAGATACATTATCCATTCATTTACAAGTAAAAACATGATGAGATCCATACATAACCACTGTCATAAAATACATATATAACATAATAGCATCACAAATACAAATGAAATCACAACCATGTGATCCACATATAAATTAATATAATACTCATAAGAATACAAGGATAAATAACCTCACATTGATGATACAAAATTCAAACCTTTGATGGTACTACCACATTCCACCTTACCATAGAAAAGCTGAGCCAAATACCTCTTCATCCATTCACCCCCATGCCATATTCCAAGTATGAATGTAGGACTCAAACCCAAAGAACCAAACAAGGCATCCAAAGGCTAAACGACCTCACCCTCATCAATAGAAACAAGGCTTTACCATAATCCATCCTAGATTGGTAGGCCAACAAAATAAACATGTCATAATAGGATTTACCATGATCTCCACTAGATCACTAGGCCAAACAAGCATGGATTCCACCTGATTTATCCACCTACACCATGAGGATTTTCCTTGTCTCCTAATCTCTCGGCCTTTACTACAATCCAATCTCATATCACTAGGCCCTAAACTGAGAAGCACTATACAGGATTTACTGCATATCCCAAACCTAGGATTACTAGGCCCAATGGAGAGAAAACCACCTCTTGGCTTTCCAATATATCCTCCCATTCACCAACAAGGGTTCCTAGGCCCACTGAGGCAACACAATCCTAGATTTATCGCAACCCATAGTCTGGCTCAGGGATCACTAGTCCAATGGATTTGCCATGATCCATAATTTGGTTCTGGGACCATTAGGCCATGTCCTCTATTAGGGTCCTATAATAATAGGATTCATAATTTTGAATTGGCTATGGTTAGTCTTGTTATATTGTACATACTTTTTCTTTTTGCAAAATGTTTTCCCATATTAAAAAATAAAAAAATGTAAAGAGCATAAGCCCTAAAAGGATAATCAAAGGAATAAAAAAAAGAAGTAAAAAATATGAACCCCAAAAAGAGATAAGAATAGATCATGAAAGTGTGCAAATTCAAATGCCACTACCTTTTACTTCACTTTGCAAAATAAGATTGTGTGTAGCTTTTCAAAAATGCCACAATCCATGATGGTCAAATAGTTTAATTTTGATTCATTCATGCTTTAAATTTCATGTTGATAGATAGAGAATAAATATCTAGCCAAACTATTTAATCTTGGTAGATCAGTAGTTAGGTAGAGAATAATAATGAGCTCATCAGTTTAATCTGAGCCATTGGAAGTTATAAGGTTAGAATTAGATAGTTTTCTTATCAAAGAAAAGAAATAAAGGGTCAGCAAGCTCAAATACACCCAATGAATGAAGAGAAAATGCTAGGGTAAATAAAGGGTAGGTAGAAGAAGTTTTGGAAGTGCAAAAGGTTTCTTAGTCAAAAATCACTTTCATCATGCTTAATCCTATTTCTCATGTGCAAGAGGAATTGTCAAAGAGAAAGGACATTCACTAAAGATTATTTACTAATTTCCCCTCATCTCACTAGACCCTCCACATAATTAGTTTATTAATTTCCCCTCATTATCCCTTCATTGCTTGTAAAAAACCTTTCCCCTCATTTTGACCTTTTGTCCCTTTGTTTCACACATTTCCCTAGACATTACCCTTCAAAAAAAAATTCCCCCTTCCCAAAACCCCTTTCCCTAGTGTGAAACACATTCCCATCACAAATAATACATTCTCCCCTTATCAATTTTCAATTTTCCCCTTAAAAACCCATTAAAACCCTTTTTATCCTAAGTTATTTCCTAAACTATCCCCGCATTATGTAATTAAAGTCCCCCACGTTATAAATCCTTCACACTCTTTTAACTCACCAAACCATGGTGTATAGTTAAAACCCTCTGCCATATAAACCCATGGTCCCCACATTTATTAATGCCATTCCTTATATTAAAATCCCGTTATTACTTTTTAATTAATTACAATTCATTGTAGTTAAACCCCAGGCCCCACCAACCATATCCCAACTCTGTCTGTGCAACTTCATCGCTCAATAGCCCTCTGATCTCCCACCTCCAAATCCAATGGTGCATTTCCTTATCGCTTAGTTTCATCATCCGACAATTAAAGGTCCAAAAGCATGTGAGATTCGCGGTTTTGGCCAGGCACTGTTTTTCTACGTGGTAGCACTAGGCTATATCGCATGCTCCTTAAAAATATTGCTCTCCACCCAAAAGTGTTGCGATATGGCCTAAAACCACCTCCCTGTGTAAAAGAAAAACTAACTACTGTTAATTCGCGAATTCCCGCACCAAAATGTAACTGTTGTTGGTTAAAAGGCTGAAAAATTTCCATTTTACTCATTTCACCCATTTTCACTGCAAACCTCTTTTATCCAATTCTGAAACCTTGAACCTCTGCGCAACCAATTTAACCACCTTTTTCAACCAGAAGACACTGCAAACACCAAATTGAAGCATAAATACATAATTGAAGCCTCAAAAGCATCTCTTGCTTACCACTAAACCCTGTCTGTGCACCAAATCGTCATTTTCCAGGTATTCTTGAAAGAACCAGAATGACCCTGTAAATTTGAGCTATGCACAATAATTATTAAAAGGTTAATTAATTAAATTAATTAAAAAACCTTGCTAAATTGAAGAAAAACTTACTGTGCATCCAAACCCCTTTTCTACAGACTGTAATTACCCTCCCCACTGTTCCAAACCTTCTGACCTTACTCCTAAAGCCACAGAAAGAGTAATTCAATTGAATAAACCAAATTATGGCTTCCTAAAGCTGTCTGGATATAAGACCCCCACAAACCCCTCACCTAGATATTGAACACCTCCCATTAGCCGACAGAGAATTTCAAATTAAAGATACTGCTTCCCCTAGCCACCTACTGAAACTCCACTACTGGAGTAAAGATAAATTCCTGAACCAAAATGATGACATTCACCTATGGGAATCAAATTTGCCCAAATATCTGTTCCCACAGGTACGCCTATTCCCAGAAATCATCCACTTCTCCCATGCTTGCTATATCCCTAGTCAAAGATCCATAATCTCTCCTGACCAACAAGTTTTATTAACCATTACTACAGAGTCAATAAATCAAATGCTGCAGATCTAGCCAGGCCCAAATGAGACCCCACTTTCCATTATAGCTTTACTTGAAATCTACACAAAGCTCGACCTTCCCAAGAAAGCTCAAATCTTTTAGACTTTCATCATAAAGGAGTCTCATACTCCTATAGATAGTCCTCCATATGCTGCCACCATTTTCTCTGAGAGAGGTAGACAAATTATTACCATGCTCTCTTGTATTCTAGGATACACCACTGATGAGCATGTGGATGAGGTTATACTGGCTTTCCTTTCTATTTTTTTCCCAGGCAAGCCTCTAGCTACAGTTTACAACTTTGCTCAATTTTTGGCAGACATAATCCATGAATAGTTTATCATATTTCCAAATGAGAGAGTATCCAAATACTCATAAGTATTGTTTCACATGTTCCTATATTTTCGGTGACACATGTTTCCAATCAACATTGAAAAGTTAGACAGTAAAGGCCATCCAAGATCTGTCATCTTTTGGACACCATTGATCCAAAGATATTCCATTGCTTTTAGTTATAAAGAGAGCATTGATTCATTTGTTCATCCAATTGTAAACATGCTAACCCATAGCTATCATCCCAAGATAAATAAGGAGATTAAGAGAGTTTTACAGTTGGCTAAGAGTAGTAGAGTGGGGTACTAGTATCTATACCAGGACCACACAGAAATCAGGTTATATGGATGCCAACTCACTCGCTACAAACTACCCAAATACCTCCCCATGAGGATATTTGCATTAGAATATTTCAGGCAAATCATAAACTCTAATGAGGTTAATTTTCTGTCATCTAAGAAGAAAACTTAGTTTAAGGTCAAAAACCAATTGGGCCATTTTATTTGTAATAATAGGGAAGTTGGACAAGGGGCAGAGAAAATCTTACAACAAATGAACTTCAAAAGAAGTTTTATGTGGCAGTATGACCCTAATGGAGTCATAAACAAACTAAGGCTCAAATTCAAGTTAAGTCCTTTCATACATGAGCCCAGGACAGACATTGAAAGATATGCCAACTAGTCAAAGTGGTTGGAGAATACTTTAATAGATGTGGAAAAGAATATTGATACTAGTTCCTTTCTGCAGGTTCCAGCCCTACAGGAACAAATTAATATTACTCCCATTTTACAGACTCTAGCCAATGAGGACATAAATGTAAAAAGAACCAGGGAAGAAGGTTCTAGCTCTGGGATGGACACTACAGATGACAAGTTTGAAATCAATTACGGGAAGAGGCCCAAGATTAATCCTGTAACTGAGCAACAAGACACCATTGAGACAGTTGAAATCACTGATACTGACACAATGGTTGGAAAGAGTAAAGGTCTAGCAGTTTCAGAGGAAACTCATCAGCCTTCCACCTCAAATACTCAAATCTATGAAAAACAACTTAGTACTGAAGTCTCTTCATCCAGCAAGCTAGTGGATAAAGAGAAAGATATAAAATATAAGTACAAGAAAATCAAGTTGAGGAATGAGGCATTAAAGGTTGAAACTTATGCCCAGTACTTCAATTAAACACCTGCAAATCAGAGTAGATTAATGTCAGCCTTTGACATTAAGACTGGTAATATGGAAATGACCTTTATGCAACCTAGAGTCCAGTAGCCCAGATCATCACCAAACTATAAGAAGACAAAGTTTGAAGTTTTGTCTAGGGATGTTCACCCTATTAACCAAACTGAATTCCACAAACAGGCCAGTGAAATGATTTATTCCACCATGACTAACAAAGCAATGACTGTGTAGAAACTTCCAAGATCACTGGATAACATCTTAGCACAGCTTAATCCTTAAAAGGCATCCTCGCACCCCAAGGATAACATAATCAAGTCACTACAAGACTTGGTGATTGAGATTGGATATAATCCAAGTGACATCAAGGCAGTAGAAAAACTAATAAAGAAGAAAAATGAGGATATTTCTACTTTAAAGAAACAATTGAAGCTACCTCATTCAGAGCATCCATAGACCAAGGAGGTCCTAGAGAGCCAAACCCAGCAGGAGGAAATGATGGATCTCATTCTCCAATTAAATGCTCAAATGAAAGAAATGGAGAATGTATTGGACAATTTGATACAACTCAAATAGGACAACCTTGAGACATCCGCTACCACTACTATTCCTGTAGTTATAACAGTAGTTTCATCAACTTTGGTAGCTTCATTGGCCCCAAAATCTCCGCTAGCTACAAGCCGTCTAGCTGCAACAATAACTACATCAGCAATAGGTTCAACAACAACAGCAGCTCAACCAAGTGATGAGGCAAGCAAACTAGTCAATGCCATAGAGGACATGTCCATTCGGACCACTGAAATATATAAACTTAAAGAACAGAAAAGAAGTCTAGAGGATGAGAAGAAACTCGCTCAGATTATGTAGAAAAATGAAGTACAGAAGTCAAACAAGTTGACTAACAGGACAAAGAGCTTGGAAAAAGAATTAACATTGAAGGAGCCACTTGCCCAAGCAAAAGAAGAGATATGGGCCAATATCATTGACTCTGTCAATGATATTTGGCCATCTATACAAGTCATCTTTGAGAAAAATGATTTAGTCAAAGAGGCTACTCAAGCAATTCAAAGAGTTAAGGCTGAACTTGGAGATATGCTAGAAGAAGCCTCAAGAATAATCCAATTCCTTAACTCTAAAAATAAATATGAATTGCAAGAGCTGGACATAGCTGATAGGACTGGCACTATACTAGAGGTGAAGAAAGTGCTCACCAAGAGGAACTTAATGATGCAACTTGAGGACAAATGCCAAACCATGGAGATGGCTATAGGCAAGTTCATGGTTAAATTTGATGCTTTAAGGTAGAAAGGTCTGCCAAATCCCTTGGTAATAAATGACAGGTTAATACCACATGAAGACTATAATAGGAAAATCAGAGAAGTGGCAAGAGATCAAGCCAATAATTCCTCTATGAAAGGCATGCCTAGAGGAAAAGTTCTGTACTAGCCTTTTGAGAACCTATTTTTTTCCAACATGAGGTAAAACACCTTTTTGTGAATAAGCCCACCTTTGACAAATACACAGAAGAAGATGAAGTCTATAGAAGAATGGTCAATATTAAATTACCAGATACAGAGACAAGGGAAAATTAAATGACTTACTGTAAGAAGGCAAGGTAGAAGTGGATACAAAACAGTGAAAGAAAAAGCAACAGGTCAGCCTAGTCAAAGAGTATCAGATGAAAGAGTATCATCCAAAGGGAAAAGTAGAAAGATAGCCAGCGTGGAAGACAAACACCAAATGAGAAAAGGCTACAAAAGATATGATAGCAGAGCCTAATAAATAGGGACAAATTGCAGCAGTTACATATCTATATCTATCTCCTTTCACGAAGATATTTCTTTTTCCTTAAATAATTCCCAAAACCATTTGGGATATTTTGTAACTATTTTTGTATAAATACTTCATAATTCGAAGTATAGAGTGTGGATTGCTCAACATTTCTATAGTTGTATTGATCTGAAACCTAAGGGTTCATTGTACCATTTTTTTTCAAGTCAGCAGACTGGACTGAGTAATAAAGATGTTGCATTACAGGATTCATTTGTTGGGCCACTTCATTGAATTATTTTTTGTTTTTCAAATTGTTATCTTCCTAAGTGTTTCACATAATTGCATGTTATCTAAATTGAATGAATGAACTGGAATATTATTACAAAATTTGTTTAAGTACACTTTGTCTTGAACCGTTAATCATTTTAATGTTTTCTTCTGATATCCAGAGTAGGGAATCCTTCATTGATCCCTAGCTTCGATTGACCTCTATCATCTCTCTCATCATCTGTTTTGGGTAACCCTTAATTGCTTCTTGACCCCAATTGGAAACCACTTAACGATCTAGCATAAAAGATCTGAATTCACTCAGCTACCTTGCGCTGTAAACACTATATTTAGAACTTGATTTAGTCATGTTTTTTCAACATTTGACCCCATAGCCCAATGGTAAAAGACATCCCTCTATCCATCTAAGTCATTGATTCCACCACCAAATCAAAATCAAAACCCAATTTAAGCTTAAATAACTAGCCTAAAATCAATTAACTAAACAAAGTTAGATCGTAAAGGGAGAGCCCTCTCTTAGTATTAGGAAGGCTAGATCCTGATCTCAAGAGTAGGTTTGGGTTACCTCTATCATTTCTTTCATAACAACTCTAGGGAAATTTTAGAGTGGTAACATATTGGCGGCCATACTAGGGAACATTCCTTAGTTCAATAAAACTTTAAGGAAATCTTAAATCTCATCTTTTGCACCTTAAGGTCATTTTAGAGTTGTTAAAAAGTTTCATTAAACAAATAAAAAATAAAATTCCGGCTTCCAAAATAACACACTATAATGAGGCACATCCAGATCCAAACCTTGCTACAATAGTTGATGATCCTAACAAAATTTTAAGAAAATAAAAAAAGGTAGAAACTCAAGGAAGTAGTAGTTAGTTAATGAAAGAAAATTCACTCCCTAAGGACTTATCAAGTTTAGAGGATATTCAATTTGATTTATCATTTGAGCTTTCTTTGTTTCGTACTAAATCGGAAAATTCAATTCATGATACTGTAATAGACCCCAATTTTATTCAATTTATTGAGTCAAGAAGGTTCCTATACATCCAGATTTAGATCAACATGTTTTGGATACTTTTGAAAAACTAGAAGCTTTAACCTCACCTTTGATTAGGTATATAGACAAAGCCTATCTTCGACAATCAGTTGAATTATCTACCCTAACTGCTGCTGCCCCTAAAATTTCTACAGAGTCTTCAAAAATTGTAAATACAGCTTCCTTTACTACCACCTCACCTATAATATCCACCACAATTCATTCCCCTAAACCATTCATACCTCAGCTTCCTCTCCAGCCAAACATGTCAAGCTCATCTAGTTTATCTACAACCATCTCAAGTTCTTCTCCAAGAACCACTACTTTACCCCCTAGTCAAACCAAAGTATTAGCCATGGCAGAAAGATATGCACCTTTGGTCTTACCAGCTCAACTACATGCCATGCCCTAATACTACCAAAGCAATATCTTTCTATTTGATGCTACTAGTCAGTATACTTCCCAACATCATGTGAATAAAATGACTGACTACTTTGAGTTACATGAGATTGATGAGTCTAATGTGAAAATGAGGTTCTTTGCCCAAACACTGGTAGGAGATGTAAAAAAATGGTTTAAAGGTTTACTTGCTAATCATATTGCTGATTTATCTTCTTTCCATATATTGTTTATTGATAGATGGGAAAGAAATAAAAACCCTTTACAAATATTGTCTGAATATGAAAACATTAAAAGAGCTCCTAATGAATCTGTTCAAGATTATTGTCTAGGTTCAACAACATCTATAATGCAATCCCTACAAATATCAAAGCTCCACTAAACTTAGCACTGATCAAATTTTCTGATGGTTTTGACACTGATATGTCTTACTAATTGAGAGAAAGAAACCCTGAAACATTGGAACAGATGCAAAGTAATGTTGTTAGTGTAGAAGAAAATTTATTAGCTAAGAAAACTAGGATGAGAAATGAGAAAAGAGTTGCCATTAAAGAGGAACCATACATTTCATATGGTAAGATAGATAGTTTAGCTAAAAGTGTAGAAAGGATAATGGATAGGTTAGAAAATATGGAAAGAAAGTCTCCGTGGGAAAGTCAACAAGCACCCACAATTAGAAATCCCAACTTTATGAAAAATCCTAATACTGGAAAAACAAGAGATGCTATACCTGATCAACAGGTTAGACCACCTTTCCAAGAAAGTTATGCCGGAGGTTCACAAAACAATGAAGAAGAGGAGGACACCTAGATAAACCTATTGGGGATTAAAGATGAAGATGTTGTTTTTCTTACTGAAGAAGAACATGAATTGTACATGTTACAACAATTAAAATTGGAATCTAGAGAGTCCTTTGATTACAAACAAGGCTATGAATATGCTACCTATGAAGTTCATAGACAGTATAGCCTTAGAAGCAAAAAGAATACTGAAATTCCCACTAAGAAATCAATCCAAACCCAAACTAAAAAATTGCAGAAGATCCTGTGACCAAAGTTCTACAAATTCTCCCTAGAGGAACTTAGGAGACTTCCAGCCCAAAAATTGTAGACATAACTTTAGCTGAAACTCAAACTTCAATTGTCACTCAAACTATTCCAAATAAGAGAATTCAAAACAAAACTGCTGGTACACAAACTGAGTTACCAAGTGTTGATAAAGAGGATGAAAGTACACATACCACAATTGCTAAGGAAGATCTCCTATAATCAAGAAAAACTCAATTTCCATTCAACAATTAGGACTGAGATAGCCAAATTGAAAATATCCGTTCCTTTGATAGAGTTAGTGAAAAATGAATCATACAAAGCACAAATCACTGAAACACTAAACATAGGTGAAGGAGAAGATGTTGTAAACCTTAATGATGATCAACCTGAGTTATTATTTGGTCCAGAAGTAAATGGCACCCATCAACAAGGGGGTATCCATCCATTCTACATTAGCTTAAATGTTCTTGATAAAATCTTACATAATGCTATGCTAGATTCAGGGGCATCCCATAACCTAATGCCAAAGGCAATCATGGAAAGATTAAATTTAGATATCACCAGACCCTACAAATACCTGTTTTCCTTTAATTCTAGCCAAGTCAAATGCCTTGGCCTAATTAAATATTTGTGTGTAACTCTAGTCCAGTGCCCAGCAAAGAGTATTGTTATGGACATAGTAGTTGTTGATATCGCACCCAAGTATGGAATGCTATTATCTCGCTCATGGGGAGCAAAATTGTAGGGATTTCTACAATTGGACATGTCATACGCTACCATATCTGTATTTGGTCAACAAAGAAAGCTTATAGAGAAACATTGATGAAATACATGGTAAGTAGTGCAGAAAAACCACAAAATTTCCCTATATACTCCATACATTCTGATATGGACTCATTTGTCTCGTATAATTCAGACAATGGAAAAAATGAAATCACAGATGTAGAAGAAAAATACAAAGCACCTGATAGTGAAAACATAACATGTGAGTCTCTTTGGCATTTAGATTTTGATGGCTCTGTTAATAGATTAGGAGTAGGTGCAGGAGTTTGGATTCATAACATGGAAAATAATCATTCTGAAGGTCATGCCTTTAGATTAATCCTTAAATGCAAAAACAACATGGCAGAGTATGAGTCTTTAATCTTAGGACTACAAATTGTAAGAAAACTTGCAGCCAAGAGAGTTTCTATCACAAGAGACTTGGAATTGATCATAAAACAAATTAAAGGGGAATATTCTGTGAATTATCCTAGACTTAGCTAATACAGAGAAACTGTTTTAGATCTGATTAAGGAACTTCTTGAAACTGATTTTGCTACTATTACTAGGAAACAAAACATGCAATCTCACAGTTTGGCTACTTTTGCTAGCACTTGCAAATTACCTTTTCAACCCAACCACTAGTACACAACAGAAGTAAGACACAAACCTGTTATACCTGATAATCTGAAATATTGGCAGATTTTTTCACAAGATTCTCAAATCTATGATTTCATGAATGCTGAAGGAGAATTTCAAAATTGTAACATAACTATTTATTGTATAGTAGATAACATCATGAATAATGAGATATATATAAATTCTTTAGATATAGATAAACCTACTAAATTCAGTAAAGTAGAAATAGATAACTTAGAAAAAGTAGAAATCGAAGAAATGATCAATGATGATTCTGAGATTTTAAACCTTAAAAATAAGTTTTTTCCTAAGGCATTAGTCCCATTAGAATATTTGTTTGATCCAAATGATGTAGTTAGAAAACCAAAAATGGAGCCTCTAAGATCAAGAATGTAACATAGGAACAGAAGAAAAACCCAAGCTTATCAAAATATCCAAAGCATTACCTCCAGATGAAAAGTTGAAATATAGAAGTTTGTTCAAAGAGTTTCAAGATGTCTTTGCCTAGAGTTATCAAGACCTCAAGTCTTATGATACAATCATTATTCAACATAATATACCCATCAAGGAAGATCAAAAACCCTTTAAACATAAGCTTAGGAGAATTAATCCAGTTCTTATTCCATTAATTGAAAAAGAAGTAAAAAGGATGTATGATGCACAAATCATAACACCAATTAGATATTCATATTGGGTCTCTAATTTAGTCACTAATAGAAAGAAAACAGGAGAAATCAGACTCTGTGTTAATTTTAGAAACTTGAACAAAGTGTCATTAAAAGATAACTACCCTCTCCCTAAAATGGACCACATTCTCCAGAGGGTAGTAGGCTCATCTAGAATTTCAATGCTTTATGGATTCTCTGGCTACAACCAAATCTTAGTTCAACCAAAGGATCAAGAAAAGAATGCATTTACCACTCCCTCGGGTACTTTCATGTATTTAAATATGCCTTTTCGATTGATGAATGTTGGAGCAACATTCCAAAGAAAAATGGACATAGATTTTGCAAAAGAAATACATGACCTTCTAGTGGTTTACCAAGATGACATCACTGTGTTTTCTAAATCAGGTAATGAACATATAGATCACCTAAGAAGAGTTTTTATTAAATATAGAAAATTTGGAATTTCCTTGAATCCCAAAAAGGCACTCTTTGGTCTAGAAGAAGGTAAACTCTTGGGACACATAATATAAAAAGATGGAATTAGAATAGATCCAGCTAGAATAGAGGTAATCCTAAACATCACTCATCGTAGAAACATCAAATAATTACAATCATTCTTAGGAAAAATAAATTTTCTTAGGAGATTCATTTCTAACTGAGCATAATCAATCAGAGAATTAAATAAAATGTTAAAGAAAGATTCACCACTTAAATGGACAATAGAGGCTAAATAGTATTTTGAGGCAATCAAGGAAGCCCTTACTAAAACACCAGTCGTCATAAGTCCTGACTTCAAAAAAGATTTTATAATTTTTTCTTTTACTTCAAAACATACTATTGCAGCAGTCTTGTTGCAAAAGAATGATCAAGGCTATGAGCAGCCTATTGCATATTTCAACAAATATTTGAGATGCTACACTAAAGTACAACATAATGGAAAAACAAGCACTTGCTTTAGTGAAAGCTATTAAAGATTTCAAAGTGTACATCTTATACTCACACATCATTGCATATGTTACAAATTTAGGTAAAGGACACTTTAACACAGAATGGGCCTGAAGGAAAGAGAGGCAAATGGATTGCCACCATTTGGAATATGACATAGAGATAAAGCCTACAAAACTTATCAAAGGCCAATGTTTAGCTAAACTCATGGCTGAATCGAACTGTCAGGCCTTAGATATAAATTTCATTGATGCCCTAGATGATCAGGAAGAGATGACGACTCCACAGATCAGTGAAGATTTCATAGATTCACCTTGGTATGCAGATATCATATTTGTTTTATTAAACCTACAATCTCCTCCTAGTTTATATAGAACTAAAAGTAGATTTTTGAGAATGAAATCAATGAAATATTGTATCATAGACAACACTTTATTCTGGAAAGATAATGGTGGAATTTTATTTAATTGTTTATTAGAAGATGAAGCTGACAAAGTTATGCAAGAATTCCATGCAGGAGATTGTGGAGGACACCTATATTGGAAAAAAACTACTGATAAGATTTTAAGGGCGACTTTTTACTAGCCTACCCTTTTTGCAGATGTCAAGAAATATGTAACCTCCTATCACAAATGTAAATATTTGAAGGAAAAAGGAAACTCTTACCATTACCTCTCAAACCCATCTCCACAGAAATTCCTTTTCAACAATGGGGTTTGGACTTCATTGGGGAAATTCACCCATCCTCCTCATCCCAACATAAATGGATTTTGACAGCCACTGATTACCTTACTAAATGGATAGAAGCCATCCCTTCTAGACAAGCCACAGACTCTGTCATCATTTGATTCCTTGAGA
This sequence comes from Pinus tabuliformis, assembly GCA_031772625.1. Classification (NCBI taxonomy): domain Eukaryota; kingdom Viridiplantae; phylum Streptophyta; class Pinopsida; order Pinales; family Pinaceae; genus Pinus; species Pinus tabuliformis. The sequence continues at coordinate 732,131,751 of CM062814.1, forward strand.
AAAACATTCTTTCTAGGTTTGGATGCCCACAAAATATCATTACTGATAATGCAACTTCTTTCATATCCAAGAAAATGGTAGAATTTTGTAACAGATATCACATTACCCTTTGATATCAGATATCTTATGGGTAGACAGACTAACTAACAAAAAGTGCATTGGTACATATTCTTACCAGCTAGTATATGGAATGAATGTTGTTTTTCCATCCTCTTTAGGAGTACCAGCAATGAAGATTATTCAAGAGTTGCAAGTAGAACCAAATGATATCCAAAGGAGGATAAATCAGACAATACACTTGCAGCAAACTAGAGAAGAAGTCTATGTCAAATCAAAAGTGATCCAGGATAAAATCAAAAAGATTTTTGACAAGAAAACCAAACCTAATGATTTTCACATAGGTGACAAACTACTCAAATGGGATTCTAGAATAGAAGAAAAGGGTAAACATGGTAAATTTGATTTCCTATGGCAAGGACCTTATATCATTTATGGTTACATAGGTAACAATGCATTTTTCTTGAGATAGCTAGATTGAATAGATCTACCAGGAGGACAAGTCAATGGTAGAATGCTAAAGCATTACTTATCCACAAATTAGCAGTAGTTCATTTATTTACTTTGCTCATTGTATATAACATTGTAAAGCTTAAATTGGATTGGATGGTAATATTTTGAGGTCGAAGCCCGAACAAAAGGCCTTGAGCTTTGAAAGGTGTAGCATCATATGTATGAATAAAGTAGATCACATAGGAGCAGTTACAAGGAAACCATAGTCAAATTTTCAAAGGAAATTGATCTTAAAGTTCTTGAAATTTCACTAGGAAATGCCATCCCCATGTGGAGCCACTGTTAGGCTCCTATAATAATAGGATTCATAATTTTGAATTGGCTATGGTCAGTTTTTTAATATTGTACATACTTTTTATTTCTGCAAAAAAAATTTGCCCATATTAAAAATAAAAAAATGTAAAGAGGATAAGTCTTAAAAGAATAATCAAAGGACTAAAAGAAAGAAAAAGAAGTAAAAAATATGAACCCCAAAAATAGATAAGAATAGATCATGAAAGTGTGCAAATTCAAATGCCACTACCTTTTACTTCATTTTGCAAAATAAGATTGTGTGTAGCTTTTCAAAAATACCACAATCCATGATGGTCAAATAGTTTAATCTTGATTCATTCATTCTTTATATTTCAGGTTGATAGATAGAGAATAAAGATCTAGCCAAACTATTTAATCTTGGTAGATTAGTAGTTAGGTAAAGAATAATAATGAGCTCATCAGTTTAATCTGAGCCATTGGAAGTTATAAGGTTAGAATTAGATAGTTTTCTTATCAAAGAAAAAGAAATAAAGGGTCAGCAAGCTCAAATGAACCCAGTGAATGAAGAGAAAATGCTAGGGTAAATAAAGTGTAGGTAGAAGAAGTTTTGCAAGTGACTAAAAGGTTGCTAAGTCAAAAATCACTTTCATCATGCTTAATCCTATTTATCATGTGCAGGAGGAATTGTAAAAGAGAAAGGAAATTCACTAAAGCTTATTTACTAATTTCCCCTCATCTCACTAGACCGTCCACATAATTGTTTTATTAATTTCCCTTCATTATCCCTTCGTTACTTGTAAAAACCCTTCCCCCTCATTTTGACCTTTTGTCCCTTTGTTTCACACATTTCCCTAGACATTACCCTTCAAGTAACAGTTCCCCCTTCGCAAAACCCCTTTCCCTGGTCTGAAACACATTCCCATCACAAATAATGCATTCCCCTCTCATTAATTTCCTTTTCCCATTAAAAACCCACTAAACCCCTTTTTATCCTAACTTATTTCCTAAAATATACCCTTGCATTATGTAATTAAAGTTCCCCACGTTATAATTCCCTGACACCCTTTTAACTCACCAAACCTTGATGTCTAGTTAAAACCCTCTGCCATATAAGCCCATGGTCCCCACCTTTATTAACACCATTGCCTATATTAAAATCGTGTGATTACTTTTTGATTAATTACAATTCATTTTAATTAAACCCTGGGACTCTCCAACCACATCCCAACTTTGTATGTGCAACTTCGCTGCATGATAGCCCTCCGATCTCCCACCTCCAAATCCAACGGTGCATATCCATATTGCGTGGATTCATCAACCGACAGTTAAAGGTCCAAAAGCACGCGAGATTCACGGTTTTGGCCAGACACTGTTTTGCTACGTGGCGGCACCAGGTTATATCGAGTGCTCGCAAAAAATATTGCCTTCCACCCAAAAGCAGTGCAATATGGCCTAAAACCGCATCCCCACGTAAAAGCATAACTAGCCGAAGTTCATTTGCCAATCCTCGCGCCAAAATGTAACCCCATTTTACTCTTTTCACTCATTTTCATTGCAATGCTCTATTAACCAATTCTGAAACCTTAAACCTCTGTGCAACCAATTTAACCACCTTTTGGTAACCAGAAGGCACTATAAATACCGAATTGAAGCAGAAAATACATAAGTGAAGCCTCATAAACCTCTTTTGCTACCACTGAACCCTGTCTCTGCACCAAATTGTCATTTTCTAGGTATTCTTGAAAAAAGAAAAACGGCCCTGTAAATTTGAGCTATGCACAGTAATTATTAAAAGGCCAATTAATTAAATTAATTAAAAAAACATTTCTAAACTAAAGAAAAACTTACTGTGCATCCAAACCCCTTTTCTACAGTCTGTAATTACCGTCCCCACTGTTGTAGACCTTATGACCTTACTCCTAAAGCCACAGAAAGAGTAATTCAGTTGAATAAACCAATTATGGCTTCCCAAAGCTCTCTGAATGTAAGACCCCTACAAACCCCTCACCTGGATATTGACCACCTCCCATTAGCCGATAGAGAATTTCAAATTAAAGATACTGCTTCCCCTAGCCACCTACTGAAACTCCATTGCTGGAGTAAAGATAAGTTCTTGAACCAAAATGATGACATTCACCTATGGGAATCAAATTTTCCCAAATACTTGTTCCCACAGGTACACCTATTCCCAAAAATCATCCACTTCTACCAAGCTTGCTATGTCCACAGCCAAAGAGCCATAATCTCTCCTGACCAACAAGTTTTATTCACCATTACTGCAGAGTTAATAAATCAAATGCTGCAGATCCAACCAAGTGCAAATGGGACCCCACTTTCCATTGAAGCTTTACTTGAACTATACACAAAGCTAGACCTTCCCAAGAAATCTCAGATCTTTCAAACATTCATCATAAAGGAGTCTGAAACTCCTATAGGTAGTCCTCCATATGTTGCCACCATTTTCTCTGAGAGAGGCAGACAAATCATTACCATGCTCTCTTGTATTATAGGATACACCACTGATGAGCATGTGGATGAGATTATACTGGATTTCCTTTCTATTTTATGCCCAGGCAAGCCTCCAACTACAATTTACAACATTTCTTAGTTTTTGGCAGACAGAATCCATGATCAGTTTATCAGATTTCCAAATGAGAGAGTATTCAAATACTCATCAGTATTGTTTCACATGTTCCTATATTTTCAATCAGACAAGTTTCCAGTAAGCATAAAAAGGTTAGACACTAAAGGCCATCCACTATCTGTCATCTTTTGGACACCATTGATCCAAATATATTCCATTGTTTTTAGTTATAAAGAGTTCATTGATTCATTTGTTCATCCAGTTGTAAACATGCTAACCAGTAGCTATCAACCAAGGATCAATGAGGAGATTAAGAGAGTTTTACAGTTGGCTAAGAACAGTAGTGTGGGGGACTAGTATCTATACAAGGACCACATAGAAATCAGGATAGATGGATGCCAAATCACTCGCTACAAACTGCCCAAATACCTCCGCATGATGATATTTGCATTAGAATATTTCAGGCAGATCATAAACTCTGATGAGGTTAATTTTCTGTCATCTAGGAATAAAACTTAGTTTAAGATCAAAAACCAATTGAGCCCTTTTATTTATAAGAATAGGGAAGCTGGACAAGAGGCAAAGAAAATATTACAACAAATGAACTTCAAAAGCAGTTTTATGTGGCAGTATGACCCTAATGGATTCATAAACAAACTAAGGCTCAAATTCAAGTTAAGTCCTTTCATACATGAGCCTAGGCCATACATTGAAAGATATGCCAACTAGTCAAAGTGGTTGGAGAATATTTTAATAGATTTGAAGAATACTTTAATAGATGCAGAAAAGTAGATTGATACTAGTTCCTTTCTACAGGTTCCAGCCCTACAGGATCAGATGAATATTACTCCCAATTTATAGACTCCAGCCAATGAGGATAGAAATGTAAAAAGAACTAGGGAATAAGGTTCTAGCTCTGGGATGAACACTATAGATGACAAGTTTCAAATCAGTTACAGGAAGAGGCCCAAGTTTAATCATGTAGCTGAGCAAGAAGACATCATTGAGACAGTTGAAATCTTTGATACTAACACAATGGTTGGAAAGAGTAAAGGTCCAACAGTTTCAGAGGAATCTCATTAGCATTCCACCTCAAATACTCAAATCATTGAAAAACAAATTAGTATTGAATTCTCTTCATCCAGCAAGCCAGTGGATAAAGATAAAGATATAACAGAGAATTACAAGGAAATCAAGTTGAGGAATGAGGCATTAAAGGTTGAAACTTATGCCCAATACTTCAACCAAACACTTGCAAATCAGAATAGATTGATTTCAGCGTTTGACATTAAGACTGGTAAGATGCAAATGACCTTTATGCAGCCTACAGTCCAGTAACCCACATCATCAACAGACTATAGGAAGACAGGGTTTGAAGTTTTGTCTAGGGATGTTCACCTTATTGACCAAATTGAATTCCACAAATAGGCCAGTGAAATCATTTATTCCACCATGACTAACAAAGCAATGATTGTGTAGAAACTTCAAACCTCACTCGATAACATCACATCATAGCTTAATGCTAAAAAGTCATCCTCATAGCTCAAGGATAATAGAATCAAGTCACTGGAATACTTGGTGATTAAGATTGGATATAATCCAAGTGACATCAAGGCAACAGAAAAACTAATAAAGAAGAAAAATGAGGATATTTCTGCTTTAAAGAAACAATTGAAGCTGCCTCATTCAGAGCATCCACAGACCAAGGAGGTCCTAGCGAGCCAAACCCAGCCGGAGGAGATGATGGATCTCATTCTCCAATTAAATGTTGAAATGAAAGAAATGGAGAATGAATTGGATAGATTGATATAACTGAAACAGGTTAGCCTTGAGAGAGCCACAACCACTACTATTCCTACAGTTACAACAGCAGTCCCATCAACTTTGGCAGTTTCATTGGCCCCAACAGCTATGCTATATACAGCCCTTCCAACTACAACAACAACTACATCAGCAACAAGTTCAACAATAGCAAAAGCTCAACCAAGTGATGAAGCAAGTAAACTCGTCAAAGTGATGGAGGACATGTCCATTCAAACCATTGAAATATATAAACTTAAACAATAGATAGTAAGTATATAGGACAAGAAGAAATTGACTCAGATTATGAAGAAAAATGAAGTACAGAAGTCAAACAGATTGACTAAGAGGATAAAGATCTTGGAAAAAGAATTAACATTGAAGTAGCCACTTGCCCAAGAAAAAGAAGAGATATGGGCCAATATCATTGACTCTGTCAATGATATTTGGCCATCTATACAAGTCATCTTTGAGAAAAATGACTTAGTCAAAGAGGCTACTCAAGTAATTCAAAGAGTTAAGACTGAACCTAGAGATATGCCAGAAGAAGCCTCAAGTATAATCCAATTCCTTAACTGTAAAAATAAATATGAATTGCAGGAGCTAGACATAGCTGACATGACTGGAACTATACTAGAGGTGAAGAAAGTGCTCACCAAGAGGAACTTAACGATGCAGCTTGAGGACAAAAGCCAAACCATGGTGGTAGCTATAGGAAGGTTCATCATTAAATTTGATGCTTTGAGGTAGAAAGGTCTGCCAAATCCCTTGGTAATAAATGATAGGTTAATGCCACATGAAGACTATAATAGAAAAATTAGATAAGTGGCAAGAGATCAAGCCAATAATTCCTCTATGAAAGGGATGTCTACAGGAAAAGTTCTGTCCTTGACTTTTGAGAACCTATTTTACCTCAAGCATGAGGTAAAACACCTTTTTGTGAACAAGCCCACCTTTGCAAAATACACAAAAGCAGATGAAGTCTACAGAAGAATGGTAAATATTAAATTACCAAATATAGAGACATGGGAAAAATTAAATGACTTACTATAAAAAGGCAAGGTAAAAGTGGATAGAGAACAGTGAAAGAAAAGCAACAGGTCAGCCTAGTCAAAGAACATCAAATGAAAGAGTATCAATCAAAGGGAAAAGTAAAAAGATAGCCATCATGAAATATAAACAGAAAATGAGAAAACGCTACAAAATATCTGACAGCAGAGCCTAATAAACAAGGACAGATTGCAGCAGTTACATATCTGTCTCTATCTTCTTGCACGAAGATATTTTTTTTTGTAGAATAATTCCCAAAATATTTTGGGATATTTTGTAACTATTTTTATATAAATTCTTCATAATTCGAAGTATAGAGCATGGATTGCTGGACATTTGTATAGTTGTATTGATCTGAAACTTAAGGGTTCATTATACCATTTTTTTTAAGTCAGTAGATTGGACTAAGTAATAAAGACATTGCATTACAGGATTCATGTGTTGGGCTTCTTCATTGAAGTATTTTCTATTTGTAAAATTGTTATCTTCTTAAGTGTTTCACATACTTGCATGTTATCTAAATTGAATGAATTAACTGGAATATTATTACAAAATTTGTTTAAGTACACTTTGTCTTGAACAGTTAATCATTTTAATGTTTTCTTCTGATATCCAGAGTAGGGAATCCTTCATTGCTCCCTAGTTTTGATTGACCTCTATCATCTCTCTCATTATCCGGTTTGAGGAACCCTTAATTGATCCTTGACCCCGATTGGAAACCACTTCACCATCCAGCCTAAAAGATCTTAATTCACTCAACTACCTTTCCCTGTAAACACTATCTTTAGAACTTGATTCAGTCTTGTTTTCTTGACATTTAACCCAACAGCAAAATGGTAAAAGGCATCCCTCTATCCATATGAGTCAGTGATTCCACCACCAAATCAAAATCAAAACCGAATTTAAGTTTAAATAACTAGCCTAAAATCAATTAACTAAACAAAGTTAAATAGCAAAGAGAGAGCCCTCTCTGAGTATGAGGAAGGCTAGATCATGATCTCAAAAGTAGGATTGTGGTTACCTCTATCATTTCTTTCATAACAACTCTAGGGACGTTTTAGAGTGATAACATGCTCTATCATTTGAAGATCCACGTTACTCAGATTCGAATCTATTTGGAAATCTAGCTCAACCAAACCATGAGAACCCCATCACACCATGGCTATTCAGAAATGACAATGCTAGGATGGAAAACATTGTCACACCTGGAAATCCCATGTGTGAGAGAAACCACCAGTAATGTCAATGGCTCTCAAAGTACTAAGTACAATCCATGATATGTGAATAGATGAGTTGATGTTGAACACGTTACAGAATCCTTTGATCGAAGGTCAATGATGCAACCTGTCGTCAAAGGCGAGAAACCTGCCATTGAGGCATGCAGATTCCAAGGTACTAACGATTTCTAGATCATCTTTCTAGATAATGAGCTGAAGTCGATAGAAAGTGATCCGTCGTAGGCAAGCCCACAACAAGAAATCATAGATCAAGTTTGAAGAAATATATTTGCAAGGACTAACTCAGGGATGGTCAAGATGGATGACAGATATTTTGCAGATGAATGGTTTATTTGCACTGACATCTTGAACACATAACGACATTGCAGATGGTTTGGTGACAATTGACCCAAAGCTAATACCTAGAAACCGGTTGAAGACTTTCAATATGGTTTGATTAACTATTAGGCAAAGGATTTCCCAACCTAGGTGAACAAAAAGTGTCCTGTTCAAGAGTGGTTGACTGCTTTTCTAAAACACAAAGTATAACAAACAAGTTCATTTTTCTCTATTTTCCCCCACCATTTCTATCAAGTACCTCTTTATTTTTGACAAGCTTGAGGAGGATAAAATTTTCTTGATTATAAGCTCATCCTTCGGATGAGTCCAACTTAGCTTAAAATTCAAACCCTAAGGAGTGGTCTGTTCTTGTTTGTAATTGAACAGGTCCTTTACTGTGAAATTTTAACGAGTCCAGTATAGGAGAAACTCGATGTTTTTCAATTTTAGGGAGTCAGAAGAAAAACTTACGAAAAGTCCATGGTTGTCCTTTTTCGTAAATTTGTGTCTCCCAAGCCCAAAAAAGTATAAAATAATACTTGAGAGAACCGCTTGACCATTACGATCAAGGAGTACTTTTCATAATTAGTGTCTTTGACCTGAAAAGGTAAAAAAGCGATCAATGACACGTCATTTTATAACCAATATCAAACTTGAAATGACAAAAGCCCGACAATCTTTTCATGTTTATACGGTCAGAAAAGAGTTGTAAGTGGACCATCCTTTTAATTCCATTTTAGCGAGTTTAAAAAAAGAAAGCTCGGCAATTTTTTCATGTTTTAGGAGTCAGAAAAGAGCTTAAAGAAGACTCTAAGGTTTCACTTTTTCATAAGTTTTAACGAGTTCGAAAAAAGGATAAAAATGTGCTCATGGTTTTCACTTTTTCGTAAGTTTTAATGAGTTTGAAAAAGGGACAAAAATGTACTCATATGGCTGACTTTCAATTTAATTTACGAGCAGGAAAAGACGGAAAGAACTCGGCATTTTCATTTGTTTTACGAGAATGAAAGATAGCAAAAAAATATCGGGATTTCCATGAGTTTAACGAGTCTTGAAAATAACCGAAATTGACTCGAGATAGGTTTCATTTTTACAAAAGCTTGAAACAGAGTAAAACTATGCTTCAAAGTAGTTTCATTTTTATACAAGCTTGAAACAGAAAGAAAACTGTGCTTGATGCCCCCTAAGCATAACTGCTAGAGCACATGCCCCACAAGCTTCATTTCATTCAACTAATTACACTGCTGGTAATTAATAGTTGGATGGAACGAAGGTTCATTTACGAGATCGTATGAAAGATCCAACCTAAAACTGTAAGAAAATTATGCAAAAAACTAAAATAACTAACCTAAATATACAAATTAACATTTATGAGATCTAGTCAAACTCTCGACTCAATTAGAGGAGGATTTGTTTCATTTTTTAATGAGCTTGACACAGGAAAAGAACTATGCTCAGATTTTGTTTCATGTTTACGAAAGCTTGAAATGAAAACTATGCTTGTTATAAGTTCGCATGCCCCCAGCATAATGACGCAAATGGAGGTACATGCCCCTCAAGCTTCATTGCATTCAACCAGGTGGATGAAATGAAGGTTTACTTTCAAGATCTTGGAAAGACTCGGGGGAGTTGTTTCATTTTTTAGTGAGGTTGACACAGGAAAAGAAGTATCCTCAAAACCCTTATTTCATTTTTTAAACGAGCTTGACACAAGATAAGGAACTATGCTCATAACTCCTTGTTTCATTTTTTAACGAGCTTGACACAAGACAAAGAACTATGTTCATGAATCCTTGTTTCATTTTTTAATGAGCTTGACACAAGATAAGGAACTATGCTCTTATACCTGATTCATTTTTTAACGAGGTTGACTCAGTAACAGGAATATCCTCGAAACATCCAATTTCATTTTTTAACGAGGTTGAGACAGGAACAAACTATCCTCGCTTCTTCTCTCTACAATCTACCTATATAACCTATCCTTATTTTATTTTTTAACGAGGTTGACACAAGACAAGGAACTATCCTCGAACTTGATTCATTTTTTAACGAGGTTGACACAGGAGAAGAACTTTCCTCGAAACCTGATTCATTTTTTAACGAGATCGACACTGTAAAAGGAACTCTCCTCGAAACTCACTGATTCATTATTTAACGAGGTTGACACAGTAAAAGGAACTTTCCTCGAACCTGATTCATTTTTTAACGAGGTTGACTCAGTAACAGGAACTATCCTCTGACCAACTGATTCATTTTTTAACTAGGTTGACACAGAAAAAGGTCCTCATGGACACTTGTTTCATTTATTAACGAGGTTGGCATAGGAAAAGGAACTATCCTCGCACCTGATTCATTTTTTAACGAGGTTGACTCAGTAACAGGAACTTTCCTCGAAACATCCAATTTCATTTTTTAACGAGGTTGAGACAGGAGCAACCTATCCTCGCTTCTACTCTCTACAATCTACCTATATAACCTATCCTTGTTTCATTTTTTAACGAGGTTGACACAAGACAAGGAACTATCCTCGAACCTGATTCATTTTTTAACGAGGTTGACACAGGAAAATAACTTTCCTCGAAACCTGATTCATTTTTTAACGAGGTCGACACAGTAAAAGGAACTCTCCTCGAAACTCACTGATTCATTTTTTAACGAGGTTGACACAGTAAAAGGAACTTTCCTCGAAACTGATTCATTTTTTAACGAGGTTGACTCAGTAACAGGAACTATCCTCTGACCAACTGATTCATTTTTTAACGAGGTTGACACAGGAAAAGAACTGTCCTCACACCTGATTCATTTTTTAACGAGGTTGACTCAGTAAAAGGAACTTTCCTCGACCAACTGATCATGGCTTCCAACTGCAAGAAAGACATGTCAATGGACACACCTTCATCATGGCTTCCAAGAGGTCTTCATCAGAAGGAAGAATAGTTCTCTGGAAGGAACACATGTCAAGGGACTCAAAAGGGATAAGAACATCGTGTTCAAGTAATCCCATAGAGTTTTCCATGTCAATTACCGGATCTAAATCAAAGGAAGATGAGCAAACAGTGAGAGGCTCACTTACATCGGTAACTAAAAACATGGGACCAGTTTCCACATAATTAACCCATGGCAGGGTAGATACCACTTTAGAATCAAGAACATTTAGGGGTGTCATATTATTGGTAGTTGAAACAAGACTAGGGAATGAAACCTGGTCTACAGCCACAATATTTCCATTGTGAGGGAAAGACATCACGAGAAAGAGTGTCAATACGACATCTTTCATTGAATAAACATAGTCTTGCCTAAGGATTAAATTGAAATCCAAGGGACCTTGAACTACCATAAGATCAATACAGACAATTTTACCTTCAAAGGTAATAGAAAACTTAGGAAGGATCCCTAAAGGTTCACTAATGGTTCTATTAAAAGCTTTCAGATTCTGCGTAATAGCCACAAGCTGAGGGGAACCCAAAGCTTTCCAAGTAGTTGAGGATAAAATACTAACAGAAGCACCTTCATATACCTGTGTGCGATGTATGTCCCTACCACCAGCCTTGACAATGATTTGGAAAGGGATGGAGGAAGGAAGACGAGGTTCTGTTAGTCTATTCCAATCAAAGGAAAAGACCTCAGTACTTGGAGAGGGTTATGTAGAAACAGGTGAAATGCCCCATGGCGTAGAAGAATCTGATGTAACAAGAAGAACCTGAGCGGTATGAAGTTCACTCTCTAAAGGGAGAGTGGGATCGACCGAATGTGAAATTGAATTGACCACTTGATCAACTAATGGATCATCAACCTGAGTGATATGAGTTTCACTCTCCAATGGAAGGGTGGGATCGACTGTACTTGAAATTATATCAATCACTTCGTCAGTTGACGGTAGGTTGGGAGAAAGTTTACAGTAACCAGTTGGAAATTCTTGCTGTGGAACAGTAAGGTTTTCCAACAATTTTGAGGCTTCATCCATGTGAGGGAAAATGTGAGTTTGATGACTCCCTTTGCATAACTTACAAGGAAACCTAACTTCACCCTTTTTCCCAGTAACCTGACTATCACTGGTTGATGGATCAATGGAAAGTTGATGAGATTTTTTTGACCATACTTCCAAGACCTTTGGAATACCAGGACAATTGATAAGGAAGTGGTCACCCTTACAAAGCCTGCAAGGGTATTTGGGTTTACGATGCATGTTGGAGGTTTCCTCAACACAACTAACACTTACAGCCATGGTTGGTTGGTTGACTTATTTCTTATCTTGCTTCTTCTTCTTCTTCTTCTTCCCTTTCTTCCTCTTCTTAGCCACCTAGTTACTAGCATCTAGGCTTTTCCCAAGTGAAGAGGAAGAAATGGAGGAAGAAAAATTAGGTGAAGAAGGTAAAGGGTCAACAGAAGGTTGGTGATGTTGAGATGGTGAACTCTGTTGAGGTGAAGCATTCGGTTGAGGTGGAACAATTGGAGTATTTGGGGCCAACGAAGTTGAAAATAACCATATCGGTAAACCTATTGTAAATCCAGGTAATGACAAAGTAGCCATATAAGGAGGACCAACCTTTTCAAAGCAAGGAAAAGTACTAGGATTCTCGTTAAGAGAGGTCCCTTGGTTGGTAAATTCTGGAACAATTTCCATTATGTTCAACTTCAGTGAATTTTATTAACAATTTAAAACTAAAATTAACAATTCACAATTCACACCTAAAAATTAAAATTCACAATTCACACCTATGGTCTCTAAAAAGTAAAAACAAACAAATTAACACGCGCTATCAAATCTAAGAGTCGAACCACACACAAACAGTAACTTTCCGTACCAAAACACTAGTTGGTGATGAAATCCAACGTCGCAGAATTCAACACAGAAATGGCGGTTGGAATAGTTACCCCGACAACCTGCTTAATGAAACAGACTGGCACAAGTTTCTCCACTATAAACGTCTCGAGTGAAGATAACCCCCCAGAGAGTCCAAGTTAGTCTAGTCGACGTCTGCTGCAGGTACAGTGGGATCTTCCCTCCACCGTCACCTTAGGAAAGAATCCTATAGATTATGGCCACTAAGGTTACCAACGGAAATAAATATACCTGGGGGAACAGTCTACGATCCAATACGCACGCAAGGGCAGAGTAACAAAGCTCAAACCCCTTGAAGGCTCCTTGACATAATCCAAGGTTTACCAACAAGTGACCCCAGGCTCCTCGACAATGGTCAATCCGAGGTTTACCGTTTTTAATACATGAATATCTTCTATCGTTCCCAATGAGGAAGGATTGATTACCTCACTGGTTCAGATATTATCTCATGCTTGACTCCTTTAAGAGGTTCTTCCTAGAGCATATATGTAACAATTGGAATTTATTTCCTACCGCAAGATCGACTACTTGTTTGTTTTACTGTCTTGGAGAGTTAACTAAAACCTATTCCAAGACACTAGCCTAAGCTAGATTGGTGGAAAGAGCCCTAAAAATGTAAAATTTACTAGATGAATTTTAATTAAGCACTGTGTTATTTAGGTTGTTATTACTCAAAAGGGTAAATGGATATGAAACCAATGGTGTTATGGCCCGACCCAAAACTGAATGCAATCGAATATGATAATGTAATCTTTTCAATTCGATGAATCCTAACTAAAGTAAGGAGAGAGTTTCCATTCACTTCCAACAATGCAAAAAATTGATCACTAAGAGAAACTATAACAAATTCTCTAATGCACTAATTTCATCAAGAAAAAACTAATGCAAATCAATTCCAAAACAGTTTTTTATTTTTATTTTTGTGTGTTAAAAACAAGCATAAAAATATGTAAATTCAAATCAAAGAAAACTGATCTAAATCTACGATTGATTTTTCAAAATGTAAACTATGCAATTGTAATCTATGCACAATTCACTTGAAAATTATGCAAATGTAATCTATGCACATTTTTCATTCATATTCTGAAAATGAGAATTCTAATTATGCAAATGTGATCTATGCAAGAGAATTCTCAAACACAAGATGATTCTAATGTAATCTAAGAACCAATCAAGAGCAAGTCGAGAAAATTGGGTGAGAGTTCCAAAGATCAAAAAATAAAAACACTCAAAGGCGATTAACACTCATACACAATTTCTGCAAAAACAAAGCAAAAAGATGCAAAATTGTGAAAAGACTGAGACAAACCTCCAAGTAATGACCAAAGGAAATCAAATTAAGAATTTCTCAAAAAAGAGACTCAAAACACCCAATTGGTAAAAGCTTAAAACAAGAATGCCAATGGAACTTAACTCATAAGGAACTTTTGTCAAGACACGTGCAGATCTGGGCATAAACTAATAGCTATGGACAAAAACTAAACCTAACTGGGCGGAAGGATCTTAGGTTTTTCAAACTTTTGATAGGGTCCACAGGCTCCCACTAGAACCAGATGCGGTACTGCTTTGTGTTATACTGTAACAGTGCGGATAGGTCCGCACTGTATCTAACGCAGAAGGTACGGTCCTCTTCCAAAAATCCGAAAAATAAAAAAAATCAAACCAGGATCTAATAAGTACCCAATCCCACACACATCAAGCAAAACTCAGAAACCAAAACTAAAGTTTTTCAAGTCAAAAGCAAAGGCAAATTAAAAACCAAAACCATTCCCCAGTGGAGTCGCCATTTTGTTGGCCGGATAAATCATTCTTGCGGACAAAGAACGATCTCCCTAGTATCAAATGATATCTAGAAACAAGTAGCAAAATAAAATCTACTTTTCTATAAACATGTTTCAATTCATAAGTGAAAAACTAAGAGGTGTAATAGACCCTACCTTGGTCCAACGCTTGTTTGTGGTAGTTTTGATCCAACAGCTTCAAGCAGTTCCCTTTTAATAACCTGCATACACAAACAAACACACATCAAAGAACACCTGCATAGATAATATAATAAAACATGTTCATTATGAAGATCAAGGAGCTCATAAAATAAACCATTAAAGACAGTTCATTGAGAAAAATAAACTTGATTGTATTAACTTTATGAATAAAAGAACCTTACAACCTTTGCCTTGATGTTGCACAAGCTCTTTCCAGGGTCCAGCAGGAATCTCCTCTACTTTGACAAGCCTCACTCACTTCCCCAATGAAATGAAAGGTATGTGATCTCTCCTCTCACAAGCTCAAAAAGGAAGTCTAATTTCTAGCAGCATTTACCCTCAAGAATCTTCAGCTTTCAACCTCCCCTACAACCAACCCAATGCCTTAATTTATAGTGCAAAGGAAGGCAGTTGTAGGTCCTCCATTGAAGGGATAAGTTCCTCCTTCAATGGGATAAGCACCTCATATCATGGAGTTAGCTCCCTTAGTTATGGAATGGATGAACCAAGGTGGAGCGGACTTGCCAGCGTAATATTCCTTCTAGAAGCGTCCAGAAGTGACCCAAGGTGAGTTTTTAAGAATGAACCCACGCTTTTTAACTTTTACAGGGGTTTGCACCCATTGCTTAATAGACAGAGTGGTCAGGTTCGCAGGTCATGTGACCATTGGGTGCGGTACCGCAGGCAATGCTAGGAGAAAGTGCAAAACCAGGATTTGAGATATTTTTAAGGTCTTTCTCCCATTTTCAAGGCTTGACATGAAGAGCTGAGGCTTAAGACTTGCAAAGGAGGTATGCATGAGTAGTGATGGACTCACACGAACTGTAGAAAGTCGTGGTGACATTTTTTTGTGTAACGCCATGGCATAACAGCAAATGAGCAACATGCAATTCCATGCATGCCAAATCTAGCAAGGAAAGTACATATGGAAATTGATAACTGCAAAGAATTTTGTTGTACGTTATTGATCCTACCTTTCCCTACTTGATATTTGCTTCCTCTTTCCTTCTTTTCCTTTCTTGATCCAATGCAAAACTTGATCAAAAGCTTGAGCAAAGAGCTTACCAACTAATCCTCAGAAGCCTTTTTATCAATGAGGACTCTATTTTCTTCATTTTCCATTATTTTCCTTCAATTTCCTCCTCACATGCAACATGTGACCTTTCACCTTCCTTTTCTCCTAATTTCCATTATTTTCATAAATAAATGTGCCAAAAATGCCTTTTTGCCTTTCCAAATCCTTTTCCATTGCCTTTGCCAATTTCCATTAGCCATAATAATCGAAATGAACACCCACTAGGATGTTTTTCCCAACATTCAGCTTGGAATAAGTGTTCCTTCAACCATGGTCTTATACTTTTTATATGAATTTTTACTAGGGCTCTTATAGAACCCTCCTCCTCCTCGGTGTTCAATGATACCTATAAACCAACAAACTACTGAGAAAAACTATGCTACCCATAGAGCTTTATAACACAATGCATTGCAGTATTTACAATGACCACCTACTAAAACATGACAAACATACCGTTTATTGTTGCTTTATTAAAAAACTCATTATGATATTTACAGTAATAACCACAAATACACACATACACATTGGCTTCAACCAATGAATTAACCATATTGCCTATGGAGCTTTATAAACCAGCGCGATACACATATACACATATGCACATTTTCTCAACTAGAAAATAAAAGGATGTGATGCCTGCATTCACAACAAGGGAATACAAAGGCTCACACCTCTACCCTCAAAGTAATACTGGGATTTACCTCCTTCATAGGAAGACTAGAATCCACTTCCAGAGTTAGAGCTGCATCCAATTGCTAACACTGCAATCATGTGCCACTTGTCTTCACAACGAACAATTATCAGCTCATTACTCCACAACGCACTCCCAATGTGCACCTAATTCCATCCGGCAATGTTGATGACCAAAAAAATCCATCCCCGGCCTTCCCTTCTCTGCTACACAATCCCTCAAGTAATCTAGTCATCCCCTTCTATGCAGTCAGTCACCTTTCAAGTTCCCCGACATCCCCTATCCCAGGAAATTCATCTCTTGGTAAGGCTCCTTGCATTGGAAGGTCAACAACCAAGGCATATATCTGCCTCAAAACCATCATACCGGTCATAGCATGTTCATGGAAATCAATTTACATTATTGGGTAGCAGTGTCCCATTATGGCCCTACTCCTGAAGTGCTTTACAAGCATACTGCTACTTGTTCGAATTCATTTCACTATTGCTACTAATTCTTGTAGTCAGTTTCAACCACCCAACTGGGGATTTTCGTGTTTCTTGTACCAAGCACATAACTTCCAATAGAATTAAAATGAGTTGAAATAAATTCACATCATACCTCATTGGTAACTCATCAATAAGGTACACTTGCAATCATGTTTACTTCTTGTCACAATAAGTAAAACTATCATCTTTGACCAAATCATCATGAATAAACATATCACATATGGTTAGCTCAAAACGCAACCATCATAGATCAAAATAAAAAATCACATGTAACCATCATAAACTAGAATCATAATTCACACACATAATAAAGTTTAAATAAAATACGGATACTAATCCTTTAATCAAACCTTAGCTTCTACCTTTGTCCTTATTCCATATGCACATCATATCAGCTGCCACACTAGACAAACACCCAGTGCCTTCTCCTCAACCATGGGCATGTACACATAGCATGCATCACACACATACAACCACACATGACATACTACAACATGTGATACATGCACTTACACCACAGATATACCTATACCTAATGCACAACATGACACATACATCTAGACGATGTAAAATACCACACAATATATGTCCCTACACCTGGCGTACAACACAACACAATACATGTACCACGCTATTATGAAACCAGCTCAAGAAAAGATAGAAAAGATAGATCAACGCCTTAGAATGTAGCCTCTTCGAGGGGGCAACCTCCTTTACATTACATAAATGAACAATTATTGGATGATTCAAATGACAAAACCTCCTTTCCATATATTGGAGTCTAAGGAGTCACAATATAACCCAGCCGACCTAACAATAATAATATAAAGCCACAAAAATAACAATAGAGGGATTCTATGGGGCACAGTAATAACAATATGGGGATAATAGGGGCACAACAATATTAATAAGGGGTACAACTACAATAGTAATGGGGTAATCACTAGTATTATAGGGACCCAACATGCCCCTCTCCTTCAAAAAAGTGTTGTCCTCAACGCTTGAGAAGTTCTGGATGCTTCTGTATAAAATTCTCATCCTCCCATGTGGAATCTTCAGCGGATAAGTTCTTCCACTTGATAAGATACTCTGAAATTGATCGATTTCGTAGCTGTCGAGTTCTTGTTTCTGTGATTGCTTCCAGTTCCAATATAATTTTTCCTTCCTCGTCAAGTTCTGGCAATATTGTTTGAACTAGGAGCTTGTTTCCTATAACCTTCTTTAAACATGAAACATGGAAAACTGGGTGCAATCGAGAAGCTGCAGGAAGCTCCAATTTGTATGCCATAGTACCAATCTTTTGCAACACCTTGTATGGACCATAATACTTTGGTGATAATTTATTATCCTTCTTAGCTTGCTTGAGGGACATTTGCTTATATGGTTGTAGCCGTAGGAATACCCAATCACCTACATCAAAACTTCTTTCACTGCGATGTTGATCTGCCTGTTGTTTCATTCTATTCTGTGCCAACACGAGGTTATCCTTTAAGAGTTGGAGGACTTGTTGTTGATGTTCGATGTGATGTTCCACTGCTTGAACCTTAGAATTTTCTCTTAAATATGATGTGATGGATGGTGGCTGATACCATAAAGTGCCATAAATGGGGTCATTTTTGTTGTTGTATGGAAGGAAGTGTTATACCACCATTCAGCCAGAGGCAACCATTTGACCCATTGTGTCTGTTTATCAGATACAAAGCAACGAAGATATCCTTCCAAACATTTGTTTACTATCTCAGTTTTCCCATCAGATTGAGGATGATAAGATGAGCTATGAGCTAACTGAGTACCAAGACAAGAAAATAATTCTGTCCAAAAATTTCCAGTGAAAATGGGATCTCTGTCACTTACAATAATCTTTTGGTTTCCATGTAGCTTTTGAATTGTTTCCATAAATGCAGTAGAAACTGTACTGGCTTTAAATGGATGTGATAATGCACAAAAGTGTGCATACTTGGTAAGTCTGTCAACTACCACCATGATGACACTCTTTCCCTCAGACTTGGGTAAACCTGTGATAAAATCCATTGAAACCTCCTCCCACGTTGGCTTGGAATGGATAAAGGTTGTAATAGACCCGGTTTCTTAATTGTTTCAACTTTATTTTGTTGGCAAACCAAACATTCTACCACAAACTTTTGAATATCTGATTTAAGGCCATCCCAAAAAAATTCCTTCTTAACCCTGTGGTAAGTTTTTAAAAATCCTGAGTGCCCTCCTAAGGGAGAAGTGTGCAATTCCATAAGAATCTTTTGTTTTAGCTGGGAATTCTTACAGAGGTATAAGCGATCTTTGTACCATAACGAATCATTTTGCCAGCTAAATGTATCAGACATACTGGAATCTTGTTGTAACTTTCGAATAAGTGCCCACACTTCTTCGTCATTCTTCCATTCCTCCCTTGCTTCGTTTATCCAATCTGGTTGGATAATAGAAATGGAGCACAACAATGCTTCCACATCCTCATCCTTTCTTGAGAGTGCATCTGCCACCACATTTTGCTTCCCTTTTTTGTAGATGATTTCAAAGTCATAACCCAACATCTTTGTGACCCACTTTTGTTGCTCTTCAGAGGATAATCTTTGTTCTAAAAAGTATTTAAGGCTATCATGATCCGTTTTTACCTTGAAGTGTCTTCCCATTAGGTAGGGTCGCCATTTCTTAAGTGCATGGAGTATTGCCAACATTTCCTTCTCATAAATAGCTTTGTGTAAAAACTTTCCCTTGATTGGACGACTTTCAAAAGCAATGGGTCTTTCATCTTGCATTAAAACAGCACCAATTCCATTTCCTGAAGCATCACATTCCACAATAAAGGTTTTTGTGAAGTCCGGTGTAGCTAAGACCGGTGCTTGGCACATTGCCTCTTTAAGATGTTTGAAGGCCTTTGTTGCTTCTGGAGTCCATGAAAATGCATCTTTCTTCAATAATGTTGTTAGAGGTGCTGCTATTCTCCCATAATTCTTAACAAACTTGCGATAATACCCTGTCAACTTGAGAAATCCTCGCAGATGCTTTATGGATGTGGGGATTTTCCATTCCTTAATGGCTTTAATTTTGCTAGGGTCTACCTTAACTCCTTCATGAGATACAATATGACCCAGATATTCCACCTCTTGTACTCCAAAGAAACATTTGGATCTTTTTGCATATAATTGTTTCTCCTCCAATAGTTGTAGCACCCTGTCAACATGTTCAACATGATCCTTCCAAGACTTGCTGTAGATTAGTATATCATCAAAAAATACTAACACAAATTTTCTAAGGAATGGTTTGAAAATTGAATTCATCAAACCTTGAAATGTTGAAGGTGCATTGGTAAGGCCAAAAGGCATGACCAAAAATTCATAATGACCCTCATGAGTTCTAAATGCTGTTTTCAGAATGTCTTCAATCTTCATTCTGATTTGATGATATCCAGAACAAAGATCCAACTTGGTGAAGTAAATTGATCCATGCAATTAATCAATGACAGGAATGGGAAACTTATCTTTAATAGTGAGCTTGTTGAGCTCCCTATAATCTGGACACATGCGCCATGATCCATCCTTCTTGTGCACCAATACTACTGGAGTAGAGAAAGAACTTTGACTTGGTTGAATTATACCAGCCTCTAGCATTTCTGCAACCATACGTTCAATTTCACTCTTTTGGGCATAGGGATATCTGTACGGCCTGATGTTTGGAGGAACACTTCCTGGAATCAGATGAATAGCATGATCATGATCACGAATAGGTGGGAGACCTTTGGGAGTCTCAAATACCTTGGAATGATTGTCCAAGACTTTTTGGAGATCTGGAGAAATAGATGATTCCAATGTGGAAACATCTAGCGAACATAATTGTGCAATTACACCTCTTTGTTCCTTTTTTAGAAGCTTTGTCATACCATTAGAGCTGATTATCTTTCCCGGTTTCCCTGCAATACCCCTTAATTCAACTTCCTTTCCTTCCACAGAAAATTTCATGAAAAGTTCTTGAAAATTAAAAGCTATTGTACCCAAGGATTGTAGCCATTGGACTCCTAGTACAACATCAGCACCTCCCATTGGAATGGAAAGCATTGGGCTAGTCAATACATATTTTCCCATGGATAGCTTGATATTATGGCACTTTCCAAGAAATTTATTGTTCCTCCATTTGCAACCATCACTTGACACTCTGGTGCTGGATATAGAAGCAATTCAATTCTTTTGCTACCTTACAATGAATAAAATTGTGGGTACTTCCTGAATCAATCAACACTATTACCTTTTTCTTCTTGATTTGTCCTTCTATCTTGATGGTTTGAGGAGTGGTAATTCCCGCCAATGCATTACAAGATATGGTCGGATTCATTTCTTCTTTATCTAGGCTTTGTTCCTGGAGTATATCCTCTTCTTTTGACCTTTCTTGCTCCTTTTCTTCTTCCTCTTCACAATCTATGTAGAATAATTTCTTCTCAGCACACTTATGACCTTTAGTGTATTTTCTATCACAACTGTAACAAAGCCCTTTTGCTCTTTTTTCTTCCAATTGTTGTGGTGTCAACCTTATAGGTTGTGGAAGACTAGGGGCAACAACACTTCCGTCTTTATAGTTGTGAGTGGTATGCTTCCTAGTTGCCATAATTTTGCTTTCCATTTTTCTTGCTAACCTGAATGCCTTCTCTAATGAATCAGGTTCCCAAAGGCGAACATCATGTTGGATATTATCCTTTAAAGACCCTATGAACACATCAATCCTATGCTCCTCTGGAATATCTTTTACCCTTATGTTCAATTTTTGGAACTCCTCAATGTGCTCCATTATTGAACCCTTTTGTTTGAGACTTATCAATTGGCTAAAAAAAGTGTTGCTTTTTGTATCCTCATAATGTGCTATCAATTCTTTTGTAAAAATTGCCCAAGTGATAAATTGTTTACGAGAGAAAAGCCATTGATACCATACAAACTGATTTGGTTCCAAATATAAAGTTGCAATACGTACCTTTTGTGTGTTTTGCACATTATTGAGATCGAAAAATTGCTCCATCTGTAATATCCATGTTGCGGGATCCTTGCCATCAAACTTCCTCATATCAATTTTTGGAATATGGTGGGTCTTTGATCCAAAATTAGAGTCTATGGAATCATGATTAAAAATTCTTTTGTTCTCATCATGAGTTTCCTTTACTACCCTTTCACCATTAGTGACCCTTTCTTGTAGCAACTTATTCATATTTATCTTCAGTTCTTCCATGTCTGTCTTCAAATCTATCTTCAAATCATCCATCTTAGCTTCTACATCATTCATCTTAGCTTCTACACCTTTCTTTAAACAATCCATCTTAGCTTCTATGCCTTTCTTTAAACCATCCATCTTAGATTCTGTTCCTTTTTGTGCAAGGGACAGTTGTTGCACTTGGTTTCGTAATTTTGATATATCATGTTGCATTTCTGCCTCTTCTTCATGAGTCATGCTAGAGCTTTCAGGTTCCTTACTAGGTGTTTGAATTTTCTTTTCTCAGGGCATTAGTTACAGATAATAATGCTCTACTATGCCCTTTGAATTCCTTCAAAATACATTTTCAAACCAAGCTTAAGCAAAAATTTATGAAAATCTACACACCTTTTTTCACTTTGTAGGAGCTCGATATTGCCTCTGATGTATCTCTGTACTTTCCAATCATCTAGATCTGAATTTGTGACCTACAGTAGCCCTCTGTGTCCTCTTTCCAATGCCACAAGTCTGACCCAAATTGGATTCTCCAAGGAAGAGTTATACGAAATCTCCCACAGTGACTTGATTATAGACTAGTTCAGTAGAGTGAACTTGTACGACGTGCCACGAGTCACTGTTTAGACCTTTGGATCTGAAAAATGCATACAGGAAACTATAGTCCGTTCCCTTTCTATACCTTCTTACGAAATCTCAATCCGATCCCTAGAGAGAAAGTTGTGACGCTTTTCCCTAGGTCACCTGTTTGGAATGTAATTCAAGAGTTTGCAAAAAGACCAACTTCCTCAGATCATATCTCCACAAATATAGTGCGAACAGCTCTGAAATTTGGACCCGAGATTCAGCACGACTTATTCTCAAACGGGTTTTTTTTGCAACTTCTGAAACATTGCAGAAAAAAATTTATAGGGAGTGAAACCCTAGAATCCAAAGCTCTGATACCAAATGTTATGAAACCAGCTCAAGAAAAGATAGAAAAGATAGATCAAGGCCTTAGAATTCAGCCTCTTCGAGGGGGCAACCTCCTTTACATTACATAAATGAACAATTCTTGGATGATTCAAATGACAAAACCTCCTTTCTATATATAGGAGTCGAAGGAGTCACAATATAACCCAGCTGACCTAACAATAATAATATAAAGTCACAAAAATAACAATAGAGGGATTCTATGGGGCACAGTAATAAAAATATGGGGATAATACGGGCACAACAATATTAATAAGGGCTACAACTACAATAGTAATGGGGTAATCAATAGTATTCTAGGGACCCAACACACACAGAGTACAACACAATGAGTACACATGTTACAATACCACAACTATAAAATGAACATATATAGTACCACATGCCTGCAGCACAACATGTACAACATGCACACAATACCACATGTACCCCAGTACAATGGGTACAACCCACACACAGTACCACCTATACACAACACCACCTACATAAGGTGTACACCACATCAGATGTACACGGCAACACCTACACCACATGTACATTGCACCACTTGTACAATGCGTACACATTACCACATGTACATAGTATCACATACACAACATGTACATGACACCACATGTACACAACATCACATGCAAGACATTTACACAACACCACATGCACACACCCCCACATGTAAAACATGTACATGACACCACATGTTCATAGCACCACTTGTATAATCATGCACACAACACCATATGTACATAGCACCATATGTACAAGATGCACTCAACACCATATGTAGATAACACTGCATATACAACATGTACATAACACCCTATGTACACAACACTGTGCATCCAACATGCACACAACACCTCATATCCATCATGCGTACAGTAAATTATGTATACAACATGGCATATCCAACATGTACATAACACCATCTATACAAAAGACTGCATATGAAATATTCACACAACATTATCTGCACCACCCTATACATAACATTGCATAAACAACATGTACACACACTATATATACATCACACCATATGCGCACAACATCACATATGCAACATGTACAACATATAAAACATATGTACAACAATAGTACCACACATGTAGATACCACACTGTCTCTACCAGGCAACCTTGTTTCAAGTGTC
Source organism: Pinus tabuliformis (assembly GCA_031772625.1). Classification (NCBI taxonomy): domain Eukaryota; kingdom Viridiplantae; phylum Streptophyta; class Pinopsida; order Pinales; family Pinaceae; genus Pinus; species Pinus tabuliformis. Next base: position 732,155,963 of record CM062814.1, read on the forward strand.
TTTCCACAATCCATACTTATCCTAGCATGCTGCAAAGGACACTACTTTCATTCAACTGATGTAACCCTCAACATTACCTGTCTATAACATCAACATAGGCATAATACAAGGATATAATATCAATTCATATCCACATGATACTAACCACAGTGATCTTTTAGCCTACTCTTCCCACTTGATTCCTCATGAACCATGAATCTCCTCATGCCATTCACCTGCATAAGCGATCATCCCTCCACAATAATTATCCCTGTCGATCCTCTCAGACAATTACATACAAACATACACGTATACATATAAACATCAACATAAATAATCATGAACCCTGATGACCCGGTCATATTACAATGTACATACATACATATATGCATATAAACATTAGGATAAAACAATTAGGAGCACAACATAATTACTAGTTATCATAAGGCCAAGATTAAGAGAACTTCATTTATTTGTGCATAACATGCACAACATTCAGAACCACATTTCCCAACTTAGCTGAGGCATTCTACACCTGAGATCCATTTACTTTACCTTTTCTGGTTACCTTTCTCATGTTGTACTACCACTGTCCACTTACCACAATGGAGCCAACTAGTCCAACCGACTGTCATAGTCTTACCATCCGCTGCACTTACTCACACTCTGTGTCTTACATAAATTTTTGGGTACCACACAGTTCTCCCCGAGCTCCATTAACTTTCCTCCTTCCCACACTAATTCCCAACCAAAACATAAAAGGTAAGAATGAAGACAAATAAGAAGAAGATCATGAAAAACCAAAAGCAATATGATACCGCACCAAAGTGATATGGCCATACACTATACAAACATAAAAAAAGGTGCAAATCAAGTGCAAACAAAGCACAAAGAATCGACATCACAAGACTCCTAACAGACACCACGATTCAATCCCCATGGTTCCCAGTGCTTATAAAGAAAACCTCAACTTGAGCCTTCTTTTAGATTTCATGGCAATCTCTTTTTCCATGCAATCTCCTACATCATACTGCCATAAACACATAATTGTTAGTGCATAAATAAACATGAAAATACACTCGTTACCTTACCATATTGTGCCAAGCATGTTTCTTGCAACTGAACACCTCCATGCCATCCCTCAAGGGACTCCAATTACCTTGACAATCCATCCATAACTGGAAAGTAGCTGATATGCCTATTAAATACATGTCCATTGCTATAGCACAGAATGTCAGACAAAATCAAAGTTAGGAAAATTCTTGTGTGCAAAGCACTTCTTCGTTTTGAATTATGGTTTCCAAACATATCCAAAGGAATTCTTGCCCAATTCCTTTCTTTTCCCTTTTTACCTTATTGTAGTCAAGGCTTACTATATATTGTGACATCACCCAGTTGTTTGTTATATAAACACATCAACTATTACATTATCAAGCTAATACCAAGCATGTTTCATTTCAACTGCTCACACATGTCAGTCTCTCATTCTAGATACCAACACATCATGTATATTAATTTTAAATCAACCTTTACCAAGTCTAACTACCATGGCATACGCAACAATCAACTCATATTCATTAATCATAATACATAATGCTACAACTATCACCTACTTACACCCAAGTACATATTAGTTTTCTCAACACATATGCATTAGTACAACCATCAATCTTACAGACACATACTCATATCATGTAATTAATCAGACACTCAAACACCAAATAGACGACATAATAAAATAGTCAAGCACTAAGTATATGACATAAGATAACTCATACCTTGATGTATCTCAGGGGAGGCTATCTTGTCTGGACAATCAAGCTATATTAGTACGGTATAACTTCACAACATCTAAACTCAACCATAAATAAGGTCATGATATCCATAACAATAACTAGCTAACATGTTCACATCATTAAAAATGATCATTCATACATAATAATCACATTTTCATAGCCAGTCTAGACTAGTGTGAAATAATATCATGACGTATTAACTCATACATGAATGCCATAACCCTAACCATTTTCATAGGCCAATCCAATTTAGCATGATACATATAACATCAATATATTAATTCTATAACCCTAGTAATCAAGTTAACTAACATATAACAATATTAAGTTAACATATAACATGCTTATCAACAACATATAACATAACCATCAAGCTAACTATCATATGACAACAACAAATTAATCTATAACATACTCATCAACAACATACAACATAATCACCAAGTTATCTAACATAAAACAACAATAGCAATGCATACAACCACACACTACTATCATTCATGAGTATCTAAGACATGTGCATATGACTACACTAATCGACTAGCATATATCATACATGTAACCATAACAACAATAAAATGAAAGGCATACACATGACCATAATTCATATAACATTTCTTAACCTACATACTTGCATGCCCAACATGCAAACCTGTATGATGACATGCTCTTGCGTTGAGGTCCAATGTTGCAACTTCATTTTGATGGTTTGCATCTCCTGCTTTACCTCATGCAGAACAACCTTCACCATGACAATGCATGCATAACAACATATAGACACTGATATGCATAAAAAATTCATATACAACCATATATTCATGAAGAAATATCCCACATCACTACAACCATGATCAACACCATGCAAATGCAATAAGCACATGGACTACAAGCATAAGAAACAAAACTAACATGAATGCATAACCAACACATAATCCATCCAATTCGAGGGGTGAACCATTCTCTGATACCACATTGTAGTATCATATATGATCGAAAGAGAGCACAACCCAATATAATACCAGTCTGTAACACCCTCCTCCCACATAAACCCAAGTAATCGACCAACCAGGGTAAACATGCGATGAGACGCTACTATCATTAGATTCAACCTCCTATGTGACCTTAATGAAATGGAATCGATAAAAACACAACATACAGACCTTCCACATCAACTATAAAACTCCTGAGAACCATCCCAACTCTTTAGGTAGCTAGCCCCTAGGTCCCATTGATGTTTTTGACCACTTAACCTCCAGATTCTCTCATTCTATAGGACTTTTAGTGTCCAGGAGGCTCTAGATGCTCTCATGACAAGGCATGCCAACATCTAGGGTCTATTTTTCTCACTATTGTGCCAATGTCCCTAGTATTTGATCCACTTTTTTAGGCCTAGAGCTTAGGTCACTGCCTAGAATTGAATGACATCTCTAGACCAGTAAGACATCAGGGAAACAATGATGCAAAATAAAATACTTGAACAAGCCCTTAACTAGACCCCTACTAGCCATGTCAGGAATTTCATTAAAAATATCACAAATATGTGATCTATAGGTGTAAACAGCAAATTTAAGCATATGGATCTCATACTTACCTTATAATTGCTAATAACAATTGTTCCCTCATATCATTTTCTACATTATCATCTATTAGGTAATGGATACATTTTCCATTCATTTACAAGTAAAAGCATGATGAGAGCCATACATAGCCACTATCATAAAACACATATATAACCAGCATAATAGTAGCAAAAATAGCAATGAAATCATAACCATATGATCCACATATAAATCAATATAATATTCATATAAATACAAGGAGAAATAACCTCATATTGATGATACAAAATCGAAACCCGGGATGGGACGATCATGTTCCACATGACAATAGAATGGTTGAGCCAAATATCTCTTCAGTCATTCACCCCTGTGCTATACTCCAATCATGAATGTGGGACTCAAACCAAAAGAACCAACCAAGGCATCCTAAGGCTAAAATACCTCACCCTCATCAATAAAAACTAGGATTCACCGTAATCCATCCTGGATGACTAGGGAAACACAGTAAACATGTCATAGCAGGCTTTAGCATGATCTCCGCCTGATCAATAGGTCAAACATGCATGGATGCCACCAGATTTATCCACCTACACCGCGAGGAATTTTCTTGTCTCCTATTCTCCCAAGCTTTATTGTAATCCAATCCTAGATCACTATGCCCTAAACCAAAACCCACTCTCTAGAATTTACCACATATACCAAACCCAAGATTAGTAGGCCCAACCAAAAGTAAACCACCTCTTGGATTTACTATAATCCATCCTGGATCACTAGGCCAACATAATAAACATGTCATAACAGGCTTTACCATGATCTTGACCTGATCGCTAGGCCAAACAAGCATGGACGTCACCAAATTTCTCCACCTACCACGTGAGGAATTTTACTCTCTCCCATTCTCTCAGGCTTTACTGCAATCCAACACTAGATCACTAGGACCTAAACCAAGGCCCACTCTCTAGGCTTTAACTCATATCCCAAACCCAATATTACCAGGCCCATCATAGAGAAAACCACATCTTGGATTTACTGTATATCCTTCCATTCACTGGCAAGGATTCCTAGGCCCACCAAGGTAACACAATCCTAGCTTTACGAAACCCATAGCCTGGCTTAGTGGCCACTAGCCTAGTGGCTTTACCGTGATCCACAATCTGGTTCATAGACCACTAGGCCATGTTCTCTATCATTTGGAGATCCACCTCACTCAGCTTCAAATCCATTCAACAATCCAGCTCAATGATAACATGATAACCCCATCACACCATGGTTATCTAGAAATGGAAAGGCTAGGTTGAAAACACTATCACACCTAGAAAAATAATGCCATAAAAACAAAAGAACCACATGCAATTCCATGCATGCCAAATCTAGCAAGGAAAATAAACATACAAATCAATACCTGCAAAGAATATTGTTGTAGCTGCTTGATCCTTCCTTTCCCTAATTAATGTTTGCTTCCTCTTGCCTTCTTTGCCTTTCTTGATCGAATGCAAAACCCGAGGAAAAGCTTGAGCGAAGAGCATGCCAATTGATCCTCAAAATCCTTTTTATTAATGAGGCATCTATTTTCTTCATTTTCCATTATGTTCCTTCAATTGCCTCCTCACATTTAACCTATGACCTTTCACCTTAATTTTCTCCTAATTTCCATTATTTTCATAAATAAATGTGCCAAAAGTTCCTTTTTCCCTTTCCAAAGCCTTTGCCAATTTCCTTTAGCCATAATAACCGAAATGAACACCTACTAGGATGTTTTTCCCACCATTTAGCTTGGAATAGGTGTACCATCAACCATGGTCTTATATTTTTTACATGAATTTTACCAAGGTTGTTACATATTTTCTCAAAAAAGTGGTCTTCCACCACTCTTTCAAGTTAGAAAGAAGGTACCATATGATTTTTTCACAAACACTTTTTTCATCAATTCCAGATTCCTTATGTTGATACCACCACTTTCCTCAGGGAGACACACCACCTTCCAATTAACCAAGTGGAACTTATTGTCATTGTTTCACCCTCCTTATGACATAAATTTCTAGACAAAGATTTTGGTCTGACTTAAGATTCCTTTGGGCACCAAAAACACTAAACCAACGTATACTGGAAGAGCCAAGAGAGCTGAATTTATGAGAACTTCCTTCCCTGTTGTGTTAAGCCATTGCATCTCCCATGATGAGATCTATTTTCAGATTTTTACCAGTACTTCTTCCCATTCATCTCGATAGCCCTAGAGAGATTGGCATGCCAAGGTAATTGAAAAGCCTCCATTCTAGGGATAAGGGAAAATTCAATTGTCTAGCAATCACCTCAAGTAGCTTTGTGGAGCAGTTCTAGCCATAGAGCTGACATTTTATCTTATTGATATGTCTGCTAGAATGGTTCAAGTAATCATTCGGGATCCTTTGAAATCTAGAACAACTATTTTAGAGGCACCACCTAAAATCAATGTATCATCAAAAAATTGGGAATGGTTGATGGTTTTAACATTGCGCGCAATTGTGAGCTCGACCAACTTACATTTAAGTCAATCCTTTTCTAGGTTTCAACTTAGACTTTATGCCATTAATATGTAAAGGAAAGGGGACAACAAGAAGCCCTGGTGAAGCCCCCTCAATGTTTGGAAGAAAGGGGAAAGTCTTATATTCACTACAACAAAAATCCAAGGGGAGATAATATATGATTTAATCCAAGTAATAAACTCATTACTGAACCCCAACTTTCAGAATTAAAAACATAAATTCATGTGTCACTCTATCGAATGCATTAGCCATGTATAATTTAATAACCAAGCATAGTTCACCTTCTATTTTGTTGGAATTTAGTGCTTCCTAAACCAGGATAATGTCATCCAAAATATTCCTGCTGCTCATGAAACCACCTAGGTTCTCCAAAATAATTCCAAAAAGTAATTTTTTCATCTTGGATGCAATGATTTTGGTTATTATCTTATAAGCAGAATTTCAAAAAGAAATCGGATGAAAACTCGAAATATTTGATGGGTTTATCTCCTTGGGAATAAGATCCAGGAAGGAATATTTTATGCTTCCTCTAGTCCTCTTCTTTCTTTGACAACTATTCAACATCCTTAAGATATCTTGTTTAATTAAGCTTCAAAAGGTTATGAGAAATTTAATTGAGAACCCATCAAGACCAGGAACTTTCTCTGGGTTGAGAGACCAAATTGCTTCAAGCTCCTCTCCTCCTCAATTTCTTTATTTAGAGGTACATTCTCTGATTCAGATACTATACAAGGAATGCAAGATTTGAATTCTTAGGCCCAATCCAAGTCCAAAAATTCAGACTCTTGGTATAATTCTTGGAAATGGAGGAAGGATTCTTGCTTAATATCCTCATACCTGGTAATTTTAGGACTACCCTCAGGGGTGATCTATTTACTTTGTTCCAGATTTCCCTTTCATGAGATTGCTTATGAAAAAAGGAGGTATTTAAGTCCCCCACCTGAAGCCATAGGCTTCAAGATTTCAGTCTCCTAAGAGCTTCCTCCTGTTGACTTAGTTTAAATATTTCTTTAGATATTTCATTTTCTTTTTTAAGGTGTCATGGCTCCACTGTGTTGGTTTCTATTATGCTCTTATGGTCTTCCAGTTGCTTTAACAATTTGTCTCTCTTCTTGTGTGGTGTCAAGTAGGACTCCCTAAGCCACTGTCTTAAGGCCCTTTTAATGTTCTAAAGCTTTGATTCCCATACAAAAAATGGGGATCCCACCACATGTTATTTACATGTCTTATGAATAATCTCGACCACTCCTTGTACCCATACAAGGTTATACTTGAAGGGTAAAGGTCCAAGATCATCCTTCTTCCTTAGCACTGAAAGGATTGGGTGGTGTCTAGAAACCCCATTTGCTAAAATGGATGAGGAGAAATGAAAACCAAATATTAGCCAACTGCTATGAATTAGGAACTAATCCAACCTAACTGTAATGTAATTTTATCCAACACACTTATTGGACTAGGTTTATTTCCTAGATTTCGACGGAAGATCCACCAGATCCCAATCTACTATGAGTTCATTGACTTTCTTGTCGAAGGGATCATGAACTAGACATCCCCCCCTCTTCTCCACAAATCTTAGCATAGTGTTAAAATCACTGCTAAGAATGTAGTTGGCATGCCAATATCTTTCCTTGATTAAATTCAAGGAGTTCCAAAATTAATTTTTTTCGCAAATTGCATAGGATCATATACACATATCATAGGGATCCATGCTCCTATGTCCTTTCTCTCCAAAGGGGCCACCATCCAAAAGGGATATTGAAGGATATCAACAACAAGAAAAAAAGGAATTGGACCAGAACATACCTATACCTCCAGAATCCCCTCTAGAGTCTTATGTGATACCATAATTGTCACACCAAAAGGACTTTGTTTATTGCAATACTTCCTTCCCCATGAGCTTTGTTACTTGAAGAAATATCATCCATGGTTTTTCATGATGCACCAAATCTCCTATTGCCAAGGATTTAATGCAGTTCCCAATACCCCTTATGTTCTAGGATATAAATATCATGAGATTCTCAAAGGGTTGGATGTAGCTCCTCCACCTATCTCCATAGCTTCCACTCCTTTGCTAGTCTTACCTTTTATGGCTTCGAGGATAACTGATTATATTCCCAACTTCTTATTTAGCTCTGCCTCTCTTTCTCGAGCAAGTTTTTCATGGGACTTCCCTTATTTTTCCCACTTTCGACTTTTTGACTACCCCCCTCATCAACCCAGTTAAGGAAATGGGCCTTGTTATGAGTGACTACCCTTGTGCCTAGGTGATTACTTCCAAACTCCTTAACATCTTATGAGGGATTTTTCTCTCCTCGATCTCGGGTATCTCAAGGGTTGGCTTGGTTGCAAAAATTTCTTCTATCTCCTACGTTTTTCTGAGATTGACCATTTTCTCCCTCATTGTTCAACTCGATTTGATTTGGAGGCTTCATATCTATGGGGTTTTGAAATGAAGTCTCATTCTCCTCTAGATCCTGCAACACTTCATATTGATTCTTAGAAGTTAAGGCCCCGATATTATTTATGGGAGGTTGATTTTTGTCAGCTTCTCCCTTGCCTCTATTCCCTCCATGCTTCTACATTTTCCAATGTTCCCCTTGATTGGCCTGTGGATCTGGTCCTTTTCTGATAGGAGATTTTTCATAATCCTTCATGAATTTTTCATACCCATGAGAGTATCTGCACTTGAATGGGATTTTCTCATAGTCTAGGGTTTGACCATACTTCCATTCCCCCAATGTGAGATTAACCTATGAGGGGAGGAACTTTTCGAAATCAACCTCAACACAAATTTTGGCATAGAAAAATTAGGACCCTTTTGGTTTGGTCCAATCCAGGTACTTCCCAACCACGTTTCCAATGGCTCTCAAATAATCTACTCTAGTAGGAGAGGGGCAAGTGAGGAAGTTTAACCCAAACTAGATTTTGATGGGTATGTCTTCATTTGGGTTAAAATAAAGAGTCCATTCGTTGAGGTGCATACCCCTAGATATGAAGAAATAGGGCCCATTTCAAAATATTACATCTCTATCTTCTTTGAGCTCAAATAATAATGTAAAGAACCCATTTCTACATGCATAGAGACAGATATGACCTTTCATATTGTCTCTCCAAGATTTTTCGACCCAAAGTTCCATTGATCATGAGGAGGGCCATATTCCCATAAATTTCCCAAGTAAGGCCTTTCAAAAAATTCTATAGAAGTTTTCCTAACCTTCGGTGGTAGAGAAATGGTAGGGATCGCTTCGGCCCTCTTGAAGAATCTTATTGGCCCAAAATTTTCGTGAATACAATTTGATATGGCAACTACCAAGTTACTAAATGTTGTCACTTCTTCTTCTAACAATGTAAACTTTGAAACGGGAACTGATACTGTTACCCGTTTTCTAGAGGTGGCAAAAAAATGACCCGATTTTCAAAAGTGTTGATGCAGAATACACATGTTTTTTTAAGAGCATGGTTTTTGGAACTTTAATTTTTTTCATGTGCATTAAGTTCTAGAAAGGTAGTGAATGGTAGTGATTTTCATCCTGATTTTAAAAAGTGAGTATTCTGCATCACACCCTTTTTTTAAAAGACCTATTTTTTGACTTTAAATTTTCTAGTGTGTGAAATGTAAAAAATTATTTTCTAAATTTGATAGTTTTTGAAGTCGTCATTGTATTCATATTTTCTTGTTCTCTATCTTATTTTTTTTTTTCTTTTAGTGGGATTTTTATTGTTTTGTGTTTTTAAATTAGAAAGTCGATAGTTTGAATTTTAGATAATCTACATATTTAGACATCCTTAATTAATTTTTAAATCCACATGAAATAATTGTTTCTAAAAAACATCATTTTTTAACAATGGACATAAAAAATAACCATTTTTAACATAAATATAACAAAAAAACTAAACGTTTTGATAATTTTTTGCTAGAATTAACATGTCAAAATCACAATTTTTATACAAAAATATTAACTAAAAATGGTCAAATAATATTTTTTTTATGAATTTCATGTCAAAAAGATAATAATAACTACTTTTTTTTCAAAAAATAATGATTAACTTAAAAATCAATGCAAAAATCACATATTACCAATATTGAACGTATAACAACCCTAATTGAGTGTTTATTCTTCTCATAAAATGTCAAAGTCAAAACATTGCAAAGCTTGAGTTACAAGCATAACTTAAATTTAATCAACAATGTCACGTAATCCAAACTCTTCGTCCTCTAGAGTTTCATCATTGTCCTCTTCCACGATATTTTATGTTTCATTTTGCTCATTTTTCTCATTTTCCTCTTCTAATGGGTCTTTCATGTCTGCAAATCCCCCAATATATGTCTTTCCATACATTCCATGTAATGGTGGTTGGGGTTCCTTTGGCTTTTTTGCCACACGTGATTCACTAAAGTCCCCTTTCTTCAACCCAATTTCTTGCATTGCATCTGGAAGAAATTGAAGAGCATTAATTCTTTGCTGAATGAAATTTCATTGTAATGGATCTTTCTCAATTGCAATGCAATTTCTTCCTTTTTGAAGGCAGCATGCTAGTGTTGTACCTAATTATCAAGCACAAAAAAATAATGAAGTAAATTAGTACAATGACATATTAATTAAAAAAAAGAACATAATGAAATTCAATTCCATGTGGCAAAACGTACCTGAGCTAGAAAATAAATCCAGAACCCAATCTCCTTCATTTGAACATATGTCTATAAGATAGTTAATCAATAATTGTGGTTTCTGATAAATGTTAACTATCTCTCCTTTCATTTCTTTGTCTTCATATGTTAGTTTTCTCACAACAGCATCATAAGTCAGTGTTTGGCTATGACTCTTTTTGTCCACCCGATTAAAAATCATAGACATATGGCTATCATCTTTTGCCCAACTATCAATATGAATGAACTCACAGTCATTTATAAATTGTTGATCTTCATTGTCAAGAAGATTTGACTTTTGCCCGTAACATAAAATAGTAAAAGATCAATTAACTTGTACATAAATTAATTTTTCAACATTAATCAAATATACCTTTAAACATCTTACCATGTAAGTTGCATCCTTGAATTTGTTTTCCCCTTGAAGCTTGACAATGACATTGCCAATTGTGTGTCTGAATGAAATGTCACAAATCTCCATAATGGTGATGACGGCACTTCCTTAAATCCCGCCACCACTTTATTAAAAGCTTGATAAGTATAAGGGTCAATATCATAGCAAATGTTTGGAATATTGAAACCATGGGGAATATCTGCAATAACCAGGGCATAATCCCTTTTTGGTACGAGTTTTGCAATGTATTCACAGTCGCCTTGTATTACTTGATATTGAATAGTGTCTAGCCCATTCCAAATGAAATGATTAAGAGTTGGATCAAGTTCAACATTCTTAATACGTTGTTTTCTCAGTCTTTCAATCTTTATTTTTTCAATAAAAGTCTTGAAACTGTTTGGTGGTCCATTATCTTCTTTCTTCATCTTTTACCAAACAAACAAATGTATGTGTAAGTTTTAAATTAAAAATAGTACACAGATGATTAAAACTGAATGTATAAATCAAGTTACCTTTTTAAATGCAAGATAAAAAGCTTTCAATGTTGATGTAGAACTTGAATTTGGATAGTTGCGTACAACATCATCCCAACTATCTTCATTCAACAATTTAACCATTTGTTCCCGAATTTTCATGTAAACTTTGTGACTGCATAGATAAAGTAAGAAAAAGTTAATATAATGATATGTATAACAAATACTACCTATAACAACATGTTTTATTTAAAAGATAACTATAATCCTGGAAATAAGTAAAAATAATTCAGCAAACTTACCTTTGAAATTCTTCAGACATTTCTTCCAATGATAATTCCCCCGACTTCACATGAGATAATATTGTTTTGACAATTTTTTCGTCTTTCACTCCTTGCATCGCCCTCCAAGGCGTGATGGTCATATCGTCTGGAAGTTGCTTCAGTTCAGGCGCTGATTTATTGTTGCTACATATCAATGGCTTAGACTTTTTGACCCTCTGGTTTTTAATGCGAATGTCTTCCCACATGCTAAAAATGTCATCAATCAAATTCCAAATATCTCCAGTTCTAAATGCCAATTGGAAAATGTTATCAACACCTCTGAATAAATCGGTAGATCTGTTGTCTTTTCCACTTTTTGAATTGCCTTTATCTTCAATTTGATAGCCTATTTCCATACAACATTCCTTTCGAAAATCTGCAGTAATATTGATCTTATCCCCACCACATTTTTCTAGGAATTCACTATGAATAAATCTAACCTTTTGGATCAAAGTCATAGACATCCTATATTCATTATCTGAATTATGATCCCATGCCACTAACTTTGCTTCTGTTTCATTTAAACCAGCATAAATGATACATTTCATTGTTTCAAAACGTGGGTTATTAGGATATTCCTCCATCAATTGTCTTTGAGCTTCAACAGAATGGTTCCCCCCAAGCACATAATAATTGTATTCAAAACATTTTGACTTATCAAATGCTTCTTTGTTGGGAACTTGAAGTGGATCAACAAGAAGCACATAACTAACCACATGAGCATACGGATTGTACCTCATCAATGTCTTCAAGTTGTGAACATGCAGATGATGTGGCTTTCTGACTTGATATTGGCATTGTCCTTCACTTGCCTTATAGGTTTGTCTGACATTTAACTGAAATGTACGACCACCATCAATTAAGTTTCTCTTTGTCAAATTCTGTCGAATGGCATTTTGTTTTGTTTTGATAATGCCATCACCTAAATCAGCTCCTGGTGTAATGATTTCTCTGCTTTCTTTTGAAGTTTCACTAGGTTCTTGACTGCTGGTAATGACTACTTCAAGATCTTCAACTCTACTTTTTTTCGTCTTAACATTCTCAAGAGATCTATTCTTGGGCATTGTTACTTTTGGTATTTTACGACCTTCCGCAATTTCAATGTCATCTTCAGTAATGGCAACATATGCTTCATTGTCAATTTCAACTTCATCGTCCTCAAAAGTAACTTGTTTACCCTTGCTAGATTTATCCACCAGAGGCCTTTTTTTCTGATTCTTTGGATGTAGTTTTGTAGCATCATCGATTACTACGTTTTCCATGTTTTGCATATCTTCTTCTGACACTGAGTAAAAATTGCTGACAACATTCTTGATATCATGCTCTATGAAATGAATTCCTCCCAACATAATTGAACAACTTTCAACAAAATTCTGCCAAACAAAATATCATATGTTAATATAAACAAAGTTAAAAAATATAGCGAGACATTTTCAAAACGCAAAATAAAAATACAAATAACAATACTTACCATGTTTTGTGTCATATCATTTACGATTTGTTTACACAACTTTGTAGATACCTCTCTCCTGTCATATAATGAATATGATAGTCAGTATTTAATCCTTTCATATGACTTGGCAGCTTTTGTAAGTACGTAAACAACTTCAGTGTTTGGTATCGAACACATACCTATGACTTTTCCCATCACCTCCAAATTTTCATTATTATTGCGTGTATCAATGTATAGATATATATTCACAGTTGTGCTCTCTCTTTCTTTCACATACCAGGCTCTTGATGGAAATTTCACCTCTTTTGAACTTTTCCAATATGAGATTAGCTTCTTATCACTTAAAGCACTTCAAATATTTGTAGGTATGAGCTTAGGTGGAGTTCGTTCACCAATTTTTTTTGAAGATACACCTTTAAGACTCCTTGGTGCAGAAAGATTCACAGAAATTTTCCTTGATGCCATTTTCCTAAAAAAAAAACACATAAATTAGTAAATAAAAAAACATATTAACTTAAATTAACAACAAAAATATACTGTAAAATTTTTATTTGTATAATCAAAATTGCCCTTCCCCTCCCCCGACCCGCCCCCCAGCCCACCACCGGGCCCCCCGCCCGGGCCACCCCACCGCCCTCCCCCTCCGGCCCCCCGGGCCGCACCGCCACCCCCCCCCCCCCCCCCCCGGGCCGCCGCACCCCCCGCCCCCTCCCCTTCCCTTTCCCTCCCTCCCCTAGCCCCGCCCCCTTCCCTTCCCTTCCCCTCCCTCCCCCAGCCCCGCCCCCTTCCCTTCCCCTCCCTCCCCCGGCCGGGCCACCCCACCCCCCCCCCCCCCCCCTCCTTCCCCGGCCGGGCCGCCCCACCCCCCTCGCCCCCCCCTCCCCCAACCGGGCCGGCACCCCCCACCCGCCCCCTCCCCCTCCCCTCCCTCCCTCGGCCGGGCCGCCCCACCCGCCCCCTCCCCCTTCCCCTCCCTCCCCCGGCAGGGCGGGCCCCCCCCACCCGCCCCACCCCCCCCCCCTTCCCCTCCCTCCTCCGGCCGGGCCGACCCCCCCCACCGGCCCCACCCCCCCCCCCCTTCCCTTCCCCTCCCTCCCCTGGCCGGGCCGCCGCACCCCCCGCCCCCGGCCACCCCCGGCCGGGCCGCCCCACCCCCCTCCCCCTCCCCCTCCCCCTCCCTCCCCCGCCGGGCCGGGCCCACCACCTGGGCCGCTCCCTCCACCCCCCGCCCGGGCCGCCCCACCCCCCTCCCCGCCCAGCCCCCCCGCCCGACCACCCCCGCCCGGGCTGCCCCACCCCCCTCCCCCTCCCTCCCCCGCTCGGCCACCCCCGCCCGGGCCACCCCACCCCTCTCGCCCTTCCCCCTCACGTGCCCCCTCCCCGGCCCCGCCCCACCCCGCCCGCCCCTCCCCCTCCCTCGCCCCCACCCCGCCCACCCCTCCCCCTCCCCCACCCCCTCCCCGGCACCGCCGCCCACCTCGCCCGCCCCCTCCGCCCGCACAGGGCCACCCCCCGGCTGCCCCGCCCCGCCCGAGGGGCGGAGCGTCGATTCCGAGAATCGACACTCCGCCCCTCGGGCGGGGCGGGACGGCCCAGGGGTGGCGCTGCGCAGGCGGCGCCCGCACAGCGCCACCCCCGGGCCGCCCCGCCCCGCCCGAGGGGCGGAGGGTCGATTCCGAGAATTGACGCTCCGCCCCTCGGGCGGGGCGGGGTGGCCCGGGGGTGGCGCTGCGCAGGGGCGCCCGCGCAGCGCCACCCCCGGGCCGCTCCGCCCCTCGGGCGGGGTGGGGCGGCCCATGGGTGGCGCTGCGTAGGCGCCACTTGCGCAGCGCCACCCCCGGGCCACCGCGCTCCGCCCCGCCCTGCCCGACGAGCAGAGGGAATCGATGCTCCGCCCCTCGGGTGAGGCAGGGCGGCCCGGGGGTGGCCATGTGCGGGCGGAGGGGGCGGGCGGGGTGGGCGGCAGAGCCGGGGAGGGCGCGAGAGGGGGAGGGGCGGGAGGGGTGGGGTGGGGCCGGGGAGGGGCGCGGGAGGGGAGGGGTGGGGCGGCCCGGGCGGGGGGGCCAGGTGGGGGAGGGGGGTGGCGCGGCTCGGGCGGGGAGGGGGGTGGCGCGGCCCGGGCGGGGTTGGCCAGGTGGGGGAGGGAGGGGGGTGGGGCGGCCCGGGCGGGGTTGGCCGGGCAGGGGTGGCCAGCCCAGCCGGGGGCGGGGAGGGGGAGGGGAGGGGGAGGGGGGTGGGGCGACCCGGCCGGGGGGGGGGGGAGGGGGCCGAGGGTGGGGCGGCCCGGTGGGCCGGGGCGGGGGCAGGCGCCGGGTGGGCCGTGCGCTAGGTGGAGGAGGGGCGGGCGGGGGTGCCGGGGAGGGGGCAGGGGAGGGGGAGGGGCGGGCGGGTGGGGCGGTGCGTCGGGTGGGTCGTGCGCGGGGTGGGTGAGGGGTGGGTGGGGGTGCCGGGGAGGGGGAGGGGCAGGCGGTGTTGGGCCGTGTGCCGGGTGGGGGCGGGGTGGGCGGGGGTGCCGGGGAGGGGTAGGGGCAGGCGGGGTTGGGCCGGGAAGGGGGGAGGGGCGGGTGGGATGGGCAGGGGGGCCGGGGTGGGGGCGGGTGCCGGGTGGGCCCAAGGTGGGGTGGGCTTCGAAAATTTTTTAATTTAAAAAAAAAAAATATGGGGGGGGGGCAGGTGTTGGAGAAGGGGGGAGGTGTGGCGGGCGGGTGGGGTAGATAGCAATATTAAAATTTGGCTTGGAAAATTTTTTAATTTAAAAAAAAAAAAATATTCTTCATTAAAGTAATTTAATATGAAAATTTCAAAAAAATAATTGAACTTACCATTCAATTGCGACAATTCTTCATTGTATATATTGTTGATAGCAATATCGCTGCTCCACAAATTCACGAGTCTTTCAAAGGACTTCAGAAAACCTAGATGTGAGGCGAGTAATAGTGATAGTGAAATTTATTATATAAGTGAAATTACGAAGATGTTTTTCCATACGATTAATGTGGGATAGTTTGTTTTACATTATTATAGAGCGAATATTGTAGAGTTGTTTTACAACGGATTGAATGTGGGATTAATTTGTTTGAGAATATATTATAAAAATTAAAAAAAAAAAAATTGTTAAGTAAATATTATATACTTTAACTATTAGAATAATTAATGTACAAGTTGTGATTTACAATTTGAATTTTAGTGATTTGTTTCATAAAAAAAAATTAGTTTACGTTTTTCAATCAATTGTAGAATAAAATAATAAAGGTAAATAAATCTAACAAACTTTTGGAGGGAAATATTTTCGCGAAAATTTTTGGAGGGAAATATTTTCGCGAAAATTTTTGGAGGGAATAACTTTGCAGGGAATATTTCATTCTTTAAGCTATATAATATTCTTAGGAGACTCCATTTGTATCATTCAACATTCTCTATTTGAAAGTGATGGATTTCTCTGATGGTGAAGTTTCGGTTTATACACCATCAACATCTTCATCGCGTAACAACTCTATTCATATTGATGAATATAGCGGGAATTCTTCCACTATGAATAGAAAGTCAATTCTTCCACTTAGTCCTGATTCTAAAGATTACGAGAGCAGCACTGATGAAAGAGGGGATGGAGAATTTCAAATTAATAAAGAGTCATAGATTCCACTTAGTCCAAATTCTAAGGACTATGAAAGCAGCGGTGATGAGGAGCATGATGGTGAAGTTCAAAAGAATGGGGTGTCACAATGTCCACTTAGTCCTAATTCTAAGGACTATGAGAGTAGCAGTTTTGAAGAGTGTGATGGTGAAGTTCAAAAGAATGGAGGGTCACGATGTCCACTTAGTCCTAATTCTGAAGACTATGAGAGCAGCAGTTTTGACGTGCATGATGGCGAATTTCAAAATAATGGAGTGTCAAAGTGTCCACTTGGTCCTAATTCTAAGGACTATGAGAGCAGCAGTGATGATGAATGTGATAATGAATTTCAAAAAAATGGAGTGTCAAAGTGTCCACTTAGTCCTAATTCTAAGGACTATGAGAGCAGCAGTGATGAAGAGCATGATGATGAATTTCAAAAGTATGGAGTGCCACAGTGTCCAGTTAGTCCTGATTCTAAGGACTATGAGAGCAGTGGTGATGAAGCGCGGGATGATGATTTTCAAAAGATTGGAGTATCACAATGTCCTCTTAGTCCTGATTCTAAGGACTATGAGAGCAGTGGTGATGAAGAGCATGATGATGAATTTCAAAAGTATGGAGTGTCACAGTGTCCAGTTAGTCCTGATTCTAAGGACTATGAGAGCAGCGGTGATGAAGCGCGCGATGATGATTTTCAAAAGATTGGAGTATCACAATGTCCTCTTAGTCATGATTCTAAGGACTATGAGAGCAGTGGTGATGAAGTGCGGGATGATGATTTTCAAAACATTGGAGTATCACAATGTCGTCTTAGTCCTGATTCTAAGGACTATGAGAGCAGCGGTGATGAAGCGCGGGATGATTATTTTCAAAAGATTGGAGTATCACAATGTCCTCTTAGTCCTGATTCTAAGGACTATGAGAGCAGCAGTGATGAAGCGCGGGATGATGATTTTCAAAACATTGGAGTATCACAATGTCCTCTTAGTCCTGATTCTAAGGACTATGAGAGCAGCAATGATGAAGAACAGGATGATGCAGTTAGTCATAATTCTAATCAGTATAAAGGTAGCAGTGACAAAGGACAGGATGTAGCATCTTCAATAAGTAAAGAGCCACATTTTCAACATAGTCCTAATTCTATGGACTATGAGAGTAGCACTGACAATGTACATGAGGAAGTATATCCATTAAACATCGAGTCAGATTTTCCATTTAGTCTGAATTCTAAGGACTATGATAGTAGCACTGAAGAAGGGGAAGATGAAGGGTATCCTCTCAGTCAAAATTTGAAAATCAGAGTTGATCATAGTGTGGATAACATTCCTCTTAATGATGATGAAAATCCTTATAAAAATGATGATCCAATGATGAAGATGTTGCCAAGAAATATTGTATCGAGGAGTAGAAGCAGACCTTTTCGTATCAATGCAAGCTATTCTAGTTATACAGGGGGTAGAGCAGAATATCTGACGAGAAGAAGTTCTATCAGCGCTCTCATTTCAAGTGAATGTTGCCAAAAAAATTGCTTGAAACGTATGGATTTCACATTTGCATTAGAAAGCAGGAAGAGATATTTGTCAATGAATAAAAGCATGCAAAACTCATATTTAGTTGGCTGCATGCAATCTACATTGTCAGGTTATGATTATCATATTAGGAAGTTTTTATTGTGTAGGAAAGCTTTCAAAATGTTTCATTCACTTGGGAATTTTCGTCTCTCGAGAATTCAAGAAAATTTGGAAAAGGATCCCACATTTTATTCAGAAGTACGTTATAAAAGACAGTTTGGGCCGTTATCAAATACTGCAATGTCATGGATGAAAGATTTCTTTTCAAAGCATGGAGAGTGTATGCCAAATAGAGAGAAAATACATATTCCAGATAATTTTTCAAGACGAGAAATCTACAACTTATACAAAGAATATGCCGAAAGTGCTGAGGGACAGGGCCACTTTATTACATATCAATATTTTGTGAAGATATGGAAGAAAGAATTCAATAATGTTCGTATTCCTAAGAAGACAAGGATGGGGATTTGCAGTACATGTGCTTCTCTTAAATCAAAAAGGGACAAATGTGAAGGCTCAGAAAGAGGTAAGTGTTCATAACTTTTACTTTTAAAATTGTATAGTCATCAACTATGAAAACATATTTCTTAGTGAATTTCTTTTATGTTGTGTAGATTTAATTGTCAAAGAACTTCAGGAGCATCGCGAACAACAAGCAAATGAAAGGAAGAAGCTGTACAAGCATCGAAAGAAGTGTTATGATAATCCAAATAAATATTTGGGTTTGATAATTGATGGTATGGACCAGAAGAAAACACTTTTACCACATTTTGTTCGCACACCCAAAAATCTACAAGAGGAAAATTTTATTCAATTTCACTTGGTCGGTTGTATGGTCTTCAATGGGAAAATGTTTCCAAGGGTGTACTTCACAGCTCCAAATGTTCATAATGATGCAAATCTGACCATAACCATAATTCATGATGTGATTTCTCATTGGTCTGGTAATCTTCCTGAAGTTTTGTATCTACAATTGGACAACACTTGCCGTGAAAACAAAAATCAGGTTGTTTTTGGGTATCTGAACATGCTTGTTGAATTGAGAATTTTTCAAAAGGTAAAGGTTGGTTTCCTTCTTGTTGGGCACACTCATGACCATATTGATCAGATGTTCAGTCGTTTTTCAGTCACATTGAGGAGGAAGGAAGTTGGGAGCTTGCCATCACTAATTGAATGTATTAAGAAATCATACATGCCAGAGCCTGCTTTTGAAGTGTTGGAAGAAATTGTTGACATGCGAAGGTTTATTCTGGGATCATATGGTGAGGGGAAATGCATTGAACAACTTAATGACATTAGCTTCCAACATCAATTTCGTATCAAAAAAATTGATGGGAAAACACTAATATGGGGCAAGAAGTATTCAATTACTACAGAGTGGGCACCGTCATCAGGATTGCAATTTTTGAAGTTCATTCCAGATCATCCAATATTTGCATCAAAAATATTGTTATTACAATCAGTTGGTGAAGTTTAGAATGCACGTAGACAAAACAGGGCTATAAATGATTCTGATTGCCTGGAAGAAATTAAAAAATGTATTAGATATACATATGAGTACTTTGACATTGCTGATTCAGTTTGGTGGGAGTCGTTTTTCAATAATCAAAGTGATCTCATTTCGACAATAATAAATGAAGATATACCTTTGAAAAATCCATTTATTTGGCCACAAAATGTGTCGAATGAACATGAGGAAGTAAACATTGTTGAACAGCAACAATCTCAAGGTATTATTAATTCTTCACAGGCAGAGGAAAGAGAGATGTATATAGGTTCCAGAAGATCTCGTGCACAACGTGAAGCCATGGAAGACCTTTATAGGGGTTCAGTACAGGATATTAAGGAGGGTTGCATGATTGCAGTGCTAGCAGATGGAGATCCCAATGGCTATCCATTTTGGGTTGCTAAAGTTATAAAGGTCTTTACAGAAAATGAGGATGTTACAAGTGTTGAAGTACATTGGTATGCCACAAATACACACCCATTCAATGGTGTGTATAAGCTAGAGATGGTAGTTGACAAAAAAAATGGTGGAAAAAGAAAAAGAAACGGTACAAATATAAATCGCCTCCGCACAGACATATTACAATTGAAGGATGTTGACATACTTGTTTATGACTTCAATTTAACAAAGAGAGGAACTCTTCGCTTCAAGACGACAGAGATTCTGAAAAGGTTGTTACCAGAAGGAACAGTGTTGACATGGGACTCAGCTGAAACCAGTCGTAGATCTAGAAGACTTTTGAAACCTGGAATCTTGGGCATGCATGTGGACTCAGATGGGGCACTAGTTGATGACAGAGAACAATATGGAACATCTTCGTCAGCATCCAGTCACTCATCTGAAGATGTGAATTCTGATGGTGTGCAAGAAAATATGAGTGATTTTGAATAATTGTTTAAGATAGTTTATATAACTGATGTATGCATCGTATCTTCAAATAAAATTAATGTTTTCCATATTTTGTTAAATGATAAGTTATGAAGCATTTTTATGTTGTTGGATTATGTCTTAAGTATGATAAATTTTATTGTTTAAATATCTACAATGCAATATCAAATTAGAGATATAATGTCTGTTTTATTCAGTGTACAAATAAAGACTTTTGAATTCATTCAGTCATATAATTTGTTCATAATGTCATGTTTTTTTAGTTTTGTGGTTGAAAACATGTTAAATTTATACTTAGGAAAGAAAAATGATATTCTACTAGAAACATTAATGTGTTTTTCCTCAAAATTTAACTTTGTTTGAGACATAAAAAATTGGTTTTATTAGCATTGTTTAAAAAGTATGAAAATTGACCCTAAAAAAAAAATCATTATTCCAGTATCAACACTTTCATTTTGAAGCTATATTTTGCAGGAAAATTTCTTAGTCACTGCGATTTTTAAAACAGCTGCAAAATTGACAACTAAAAAAAACATCGTTCCAGTATACACACTTTTCGTCTTGAACACTATTTTTGTGGTTTTTTTGGGGTTTTTGGGCCAGAGTTCCCGTTTTGAGTTTATAGTTCCCGTTTCAAAGTTTACATTGTTTTCTGGAGTTAAGGAATGAGGGTTGGGGGAGGAGGGTCCCCCTCGAAGGATTCCATTGGAAGCATGTTGATCATATAGGGTTTGTTACAACCGATCTTAGTCATAATAAAAATAGTTTGAGATAAAGTTATAATTTAGTTATTTTTATGAATTTTTTTCATAATTTAAGATGTATTATGAAGTAAATGTTTTGATGTTTATCATTGATTTATGGCTATTAAAATTTACCAGTCAGTTAATTTGTATAACTACATATTGTAGCATCTGTGGTAACCTCATGTAAAATTGCATAGAGTTAGAAATCTTTATGGAATTACCAACAAAAAATAATCTAAATTCACCATTCCATATTATTTAACTCACCATTGGATGACATTAGCATCATTACATAGATAAACTTTAGGAGTGGAATAATAAATCACATAACATAACAACCATTGTTCTAGTATAGTAACCTGATGTAACCTTGCAACATTTTCATGATTCTTTTAAATGGGTTCATTAATCACATACTTCGCAACGTAAACATCATGCCATGCAAGTAATCAACATCATTAGACTAGAATAATATAAAAACACATCATTGAACACTGATATACCTTGGAGACCCCATAAGGTGAAAACCAACAAACATTTAATTGTATTAAGTGCTCGCGAGGGTGTTCACCCCTCACTTAATGGCTTGTAAGGGAGTTCATACCTCCATTGTCATAAAATACAAATAAATGTCATTTAAAACGAAACATAACTGTTATAGACATTTTTGGGCACTGCAACCCCAATCATACATGTCCATAAACCAAGGGCTCCTAAGTCCCTAAAAGTGTTGTTCCATACCCTAAAAGAACAAGGTCAGCTGATTACATCATCTCCTAGAAGTTATCCACAGGAAACTGCTCAAAACTGGTAAAAAATGGACCATACAGGTTGCTCAATGCTAAAGGTGCGATGCATCCCACCTGCCCAATGTAAAGGGTGCAATGCATACTGAAAATCCCTTCTGTAGGGTGCGATGGGTGAGAGTGGACAAATGGCAGAGATAGTTTGCAAGGTGGATGATCATAGAATCTTCCAGAAACTTCTCCTATGACACTTGCCTCTCTGAATTCGCCTAGGGATGAGTAGGAGATCATCAATCTCCAAGTGGAATCAAGAACTATCAGAGAGAGGACACTAATAAAAATCCCAAAAGCTGACTCACCCCCCTGCAATCATCTATATATGGATGCCTCATCCTAGAGATCCAGAGGTTGGAATTTTGTATCTTGTAAGGAACTGTTGTTGGTTTCTTGGTGGAATATCATAGTGTTTAGTGATCTAAGCTTTTCATGAGGTGAAAGAAGGGCTTTCATGCTAGAGGATGATGCTGGGTCAGAACAATTGGTTGTAATCATCTTTGCTATTCTTGATATTAATAAAGCTATTCAAGTTTTCCTCCACATTCTTGTATGTTTGATGATATATGCATTTTTGTGATCAATATATATCTAGTCCTATATTGTTTATGATTGTAGATCTCTATTCTTCAATAGTATTATGTTGCTTTGATTCCACAGGTGCTCTGTGAAGCTGGGTAGACAAAGGAGAAGTGGTAAGGATCTATCAAAAGGGAGAGGAACCGAACAAGGAACCAAGCGCAAGACTGAGGTTGGTGTCCTGCATTCCCCTCTTATCTACTTCTCATAAAGGAAAACGAAAGTAGTTTTAGTTTGTTTGTTTCTAATATAGCTACCAGTATTAGTGGGACTAGCAGCTCCGAGTGGACACTAGATTTCCTGATAACAAAATGGCGACTCCACTAGGGAGTGAATAGATTGTTTGCTTTCTATATTTGTTTTCTTTATAAACTTATAGATGGAGCCTGAAGTCAAGCCAGCTAGCCTTCGAATTGCATTTGCTATGCAAGTACAAAGTAGATCAATGTTGCTTCAGTCTATCTCCAGGTTTTGTTTATAAACTGAACAATCGATTTGAAAACCTTCTAATTTCCCTAGTGGTGGCTCTAGTAACCTCATTAGATCAGACCCTGTGATTTCTATTTACTGTACATCACTTGCTCGGCCTAAATCCCTGAACTGAGCTGCAAACTGTGACCTGGAACCTAGTTGAAGTCTCGTCCCTGGACCATCGCACCTTCTCCTCTCGGGAATCTGGATGCATCGCACCTTCCATGTGCAGTAGGTGCGTTGCATCACACTTTCCCTGTGTTATAGGTGCGTTGATTAGACAAGACCTCTTCCGATCTCAGATTTTGGTTTCTGTGTTCACTCTCTTTAGCTTTATTCAGGAGTTTTGCTGTCTGTGATCAGTATACCACTATGGAAACTTCTTTCCTTTCATCATTCTGCCTCCATTGTGCAAAGAACTGTGAATTTTTTTATGTATTGTGTGCCATTTTTAGTTCTCGTTTACAAAGAAGTAGCATAATCGAACTGTCGTCTTCTGATTTGAAAGTGTCGCAAGTGTCATTTTCAGTCAAAGAAAAGAATTCTATTGTTCTTGACAATCGATTATACGGTTACTCTTGTATTTGATTTGAATTAGTAATTTTTCAAGTGTCGAAAGTAGTTTTCAATTCAAAATAGCAAAGGGTCGTCATTATCTTCCTTTCATTTTTGAAAAGAAATTTGCTAGTATTGTCGCTTTGAAAAGATAATTCAGAGTTGCACTTAGCATTCTTCTTGTCATTCACACATTAAGAAAGCTAAAAACAAATACATGCATGTGCATTTTCATTTAGATTGCTTGTTGGTTTGATTTAGGACAGTGCATCTAGTGTGTGCTCGCTGCTCTATGTTGAAAGAATATCATCTCTCTTTCTTTAGTAGCTAGGATTTTCATTGCAAAAAGAAGGTTAAATGATTGTTTATCATCTTAGATTGCATTTTAGGAATTATATCTACATCACGCGGTGAACCTGAAAGGAAAATTTCTTAAGAAATATCAATTGTAAAATAAATTCAATGAACATAAAAATTCTTTGGAACCTAACGCACAACATCTAGAAGTCTAGGCTAGAGACGTATTCCGGCGTTGTAAAGCCTGGTAACTGTCACTTTCACTGTTGGTTGGGTGATTCCTCCTCTTTGAGACGACAAGTGCCAGTATAGACTTGTGCTCCCACGTACCATTGAGTATATATTGGGAGACCACAATAGGCTATATCCTTTATCCATAGGAAGCCGCGTCTGTCGCCCTATCGATTGCAATGCACTGAACACAACATTCGAGAAGATTGACTGCCATACAATAAAAAGTATTCTACAGTTTTACGATTGGTTTGGTAATCCCTCTATCTAGATTTCCAGAGTAGTCTCTTTCATTCCTTTTCATACTCCTTAAAGGAAAAGGTCCATCTGATCACTTGTCACTACAGGCTCATTAAAAATCGAAGGCGACTAGAGTCATCTTTTGTTTTTCCGTGACTCTTAAGAATTGAAAAAACAAGTTGTGTCAAAGCATCTAAAAATTTACTTTAATCGGAATAATATCACCATTCCCGCATTGGTCTTAGGTTGAGAAAAATTGAGTCCACTAACCAAGGGTTTCCCCTCCGAGGGAATCCTAGTCCTTTCTCCTCTTGGAGAGATGTTGGTGCAACTCATATGGCCACATTTTCACTTACAGGATTGACTATTGGCTTGCCAATATGTCTCTTCTCGACCTCCATCGTTCCGAACACCGTAATTCCCGAACAATCGAGTCAGCAAATAGATGATACTAAAGTTACCCCCCAACCTTCTACTTCATCCGATCCTCCCTCTCCTCCTTCCTCTTCACTTGATGAAGCTGGTAAAGCCAAAAATCAAGTAACTAAGAAGGAGAAGAAAGGGAAGGAGAAGAAAGAGAAGAAGAAGAAGGAGCCAAAGGCGAAAAGGGGTAACCAGGCGTTGTCTAGTGAAAATCCACACACTACACCATCCAACCCTAAATCTCCATGTGTCATTTGCAAAGGAGACCACTACCATCGAGATTGTCATTGCATCCCTCAGATCTTAAGGGACTGGTCTCCTCGTTTGCACAACCCGGTGTCATCAACCCCTGAAGATCATGTTGAAAGTACACCATCAACTAGTGAAAGCGAAGCATTTGGACAAAAAAGGAAATGTAAATTTCCTTGTAAACTATGTGAAGGTGATCATGTCATCCACCATTGTCCCTTCCTAGATAAAGCTAAAAGAGTTTTGGATAACCGTCCGACTTCACCGCTACGGCTTCCTCCTAGATACAAGAAACTCTTGCTGAGTCCATCACTAGTTGAAAATCTGACTGACACACCATTGTGGTCGGTTGAAGCATCTGTCATTGAAGATAAACCCACTGAATCCATACTAGACAAAAGTTAAAAGGTCGAGGCGGTAGTCAACCTGATCTTGTCTTCAGAAGGTCCATCTTCAAATGATACAAACACTGAAGAGAATGAGAATGACACCGTTCAAATTCTTTTCGTAAACACAGACTTTGATGAACATGGGGGCAATCTATCCGTTCCTTTACTGCAGGAAGGAAGTTCGTCAGAGTCATATCCGGCCGTCTATTCGGTCCCACCTCCAAGCAACCTAGTTGTTTCCTTTGATTGGAATCTACTAGGCAGACCCCGTGTATCGGCTAATGTATGATTCTGAATCATTGTACAAGTTTACAAAATGATCATGGTGGGTACCATCATAGATGAAGGGGCTTCTGTGAGTATCCTTTCCTCAACTGCTTGGGAAGTGCTTGGTTCGCCATCGCTTCTGCCTGAAATGAGAAATCTGATAGGCTTCGACAAAGGAACCAGTCAGCCGTTAGGGATCCTTCCAAATGTTCCCATAACGTTGAGGAGGAAAACCATTTACATGAACGTAATGGTAGTCTGAGGACCTCTAGATTATAATCTACTCCTTGGACGTGACTATATTTATAGCATGGGAGCCATTATCTCCTCACTCTTTAGAGTAATGTGTTTTCCGCATGAAGGCCAAGTGGTCAAGCTCGTAGACCAGCTTTCGTTCCCCGGCTCACACATAGCTAATAGTCAAATGCCATCCCTAAATGGTCTTTTCACGCAAGGAATGTCTCATCAATCTCCAGTCTGTCCACCTAAAGAGCACGAGTGATTTGGGAGGACATGAATGAAACCCAGGGGGCATGCACCCTGGTCTGTTTCAGCAGGAAAACCTTGGGTATAGGGTAGGTTTCCGTGGAGGATATATGACTAGTCTGACACACCCGTCCGTTTAGGAAAATGGGATTAGACTGGAATAAGATTCCCTCGTCAAAGTTATGTGAGTGAAGACGACCGCGCCACTCACCTTTATCTATTTCGATAGACATCGCCAAGGAAGCATTTTGTCTACAACGCAGATGGAGAGCTTTCATATGGTAACCTGGAAACTCTATTTTGCTATACCTGGGGGCATGCAAACCTTTTTGCATGCAAGCGAAGAGCGACCATTTATTTTCTTAGTTTGTAGTTTCTCAACCCTTTAAACTCATAGGATTGGTCATTGCTAGCTTTCATAATGAAAGGATCTGGAGAAAAGTTTCGAACGGTGCAAGCTCCCTAAAAATTGAACCTATCGATGAGACATCCTTATTATACGACTGTCACGAGCAGTTTTTATGTGAAGTTCAAGCTCGTTAAAAATTAAACCTTAGCAATGAGCAAGCGATCCCCCAGAGTTTAAGCTCATTAAAAAATGAACCAATTTCTCGTAAATAACCATTGTGAATGCATTATCATCAGCCTTTTCAGCCCTGGTCATGTTCTTACCATCACCTCTACTTTGTTTTAGCAGATCATTCACCTCCATTTGATTGTTTACCCCTTTTGAGGAACAACTACGAAGAGTGATCCTGTTAGCCATCCTTGTGACATTGTCATGTTTGGAAAATTCCAAACCTTACCTGGAATTAGTTGCTACCTGAAATTATCACTCATTCCTCAAAAAACGAGTCTCCTTTAAGCTCTTTTCATCTGACTCATAAAATATGAAAAGATTGCCGAGCAATTGGCCTCTCTAGCTCGTTAAAGCTACCGGAAGTGTTATCCCTCCTCTAGATTTTAGTCTTTTTGGACCTGAGGGATTATTACACAAAAAGATCAAGCGCCTTCTTTGTTCGGCTCGTTAAAATTACCGAAAATTCATCCCTTTTGTATTATTTTATACTTTTTCAGACTTAAGGGATTATATGACGAAAGAGGATTATGGGAGTTTCCTTTACGTCCCTTTTAGACTCGCTAAAATTGAAAAGGACCGAGTTATCTTTGTTGTTAAACTCGTTAAAACCGAATAGCGACAAACTTGTCCATGCAGACAAGAATGAGTTTCACTATCGCTAGGCTCGTTAAAACATAACGACGGGTTAGCCCGAAGGGAAAATTATAGAACAAGCATATGTTATCCTCCTCAAGCTTGACAAAAATAAAGAGGTACTGGTCAACAATGACTGGGGAAAAATTGGGAAGAAAAGTTGAAGAAACTTTATTGGTAGCAAGTCGCTCTTGAACATGACACTTTCACTCCATGTCTGAGTCGGGTTGGGTTATTCTGTTCACTGGTCATATCACTATTGGTCCATCACACCATCCATATTTGGGGTTAACTCTACCAATCCATGTCAGTGTCGCTGGTACGTTCAAGAGAAGTCGCTCAGAGAATTTACCTGTGTCTCATCTGCTGCAATACATTCACGCTCCATTCTTCCATGACCGCCACCCTGGACCCTGTATCAGCAGATCGTTCTCACCTCCAAAAATCAGTTACTCCATTCCGTGTCGTAGATGTGGGATTCAGTAAGGCCTTCCTATGACGAGTCGCTTCTTGTCAACATCAGCTCATTATCCAAGAAGTCGACTTAGGAACAACCCTTTCAGTACTTTGAAGCTTGCATGCCTCAATGGCAAGTTTCTCACTTCTGGCGACAGGTTTACATCAATGGCCTTCGACCATAAGATTTTGCATGGTGCTCGACACCAAGTCATTTTTCACACCACGCGAATTGTACTATAGTACCTATAGGGTCATCATCATTATCGATGATTCCTCTCGCGCTTGTTAACAGCTTACATCATTGGCTGGTAATTAGGTGATGTCTTTCCATGTTCGACTCTAGAACATCTTTCACATGGATTGAATTGTACTTCAAGTGAATATTAGACGAGTTTTAAGACCCCTGATCTAGTTTAATTCATCCGAGCTACGATATATTCAGGAAAATAAAGACATAAAATGTACATTTTTGCTGTACAGATGATCATCCGAATCAAAGGATGATGACTCTATCAGAATCATTAGTCTGCCGCACAGACGGTTGTCTGTCTTATGTACATGAAAATGAATTTATAAAGCTGAGCATAGGAATGCCCGCCTTAGCTAGATCATGAAAAATATTATGAAGATAATGTATTGTATTGTATCTTATTACACGTTGCCTTCTAGCTCAGAAAAACTTCAGATCCTCATGATAAAGCATTTCACCTAACATCAAAAGATTAACGACCTCATGCTTTAGGGGGCAACTGTTATAGACATTTTTGGGCACTACAACCCCAATCATACATGTCCATAAACCAAGGGCTCCTAAGTCCCTAAAAGTGTTGTTCCATACCCTAAAAGAACAAGGTCAGCTAATTACATCATCTCCGAGACGTTCTCCACAGGAAACTACTTAGAACTGGTCAAAACTGGACCATACAGGTTGCTCAATGCTAAAGGTGTGATGCATCCCACCTGCCCAATGTAAAGGTGCGATGCATACCGAAAAGACCTTTTGTAGGGTGCGATGGGTGAGAGTGGACAAATGGCAAAGACAGTTTGCGAGGTGGATGATCATAGAATCTTCAAGAAACTTCTCCTATGACACTTGCCTCTCTGAATTCACCCAGGGATGAGTAGGAGATCATGAATCTCCAAGTGGAATCAAGAACTATCAGAGAGAGGACACTAATCAAAATCCCAGAAGCTGACTCACCCCCCTGCAATCATCTATATATGGATCCCTCATCCCAGAGATCCAGAGGCTGGAAGTGCTATTGGTTTCTTGGTGGAATATCATAATGTTTGGTGATGTAAGCTTTTCATGAGGTGAAAGAAGGGCTTTCATGCTGGAGGATGATGCTGGGTCAGAAAAATTGGTTGTAATCATCTTTGCTATTCTTGATATTAATAAAGTTATTCAAGTTTTCCAGCACATTCTTGTATGTTTGATGATATATGCATTTGTGTGATCAATATATATCTGGTCCTATATTGTTTATGATTGTAGATCTCTGTTCTTCGATAGTATTATGCTGCTTTGATTCCATAGCTGCTCTTTGAAGCTGGGTAGACGAAGGAGAAGTGGTAAGGATCTGTCAGAAGGGAGAGGAACCAAGTGCAAGACTGAGGTTGGTGTCCTACATTCCCCTCTTATCTACTTCTCATAAAGGAAAACGAAAGTAGTTTTAGTTTGTTTGTTTCTAAGATACCTACCAGTCTTAGTGGGACTAGAAGCTCTGAGTGGAGAGTAGATTTCCCGATAACAAAAACTAACTATAAGCTATTACAATCATCATGATAGCATTTACCCACAAATCCCTGAGCATTATGTCTTTGGGGCCTGGTCCTACACATCAATGGATTATACTATAACTGGCATTACTTGAATCTGCATAGGGCACTATTTTATTGCTTTCCATAATGTTAAATATAATCCATATTTTTCATATGCCACAATCTTTTCTATGATTTCTAATTTCAACAACCTCTGATATCAAGATTAGATCAAATATTAATCAAACCAATAATAAATATATACTACTAATACTTCAACATATATTCGTGCTCATATATAAAACATAAACAAAATATCAGTACATAACTTCTTTAAAATCACTACACAAACATTAATAAAAGGCATATAAATATCAAGCATGTCTATAGATAAATACTACATTAACTATTATTCCCTTCGCAAACGAACACAATCTTTTCCAAAGGCCAACCACTACAACTGTCCATATTATTTTAAAGCATACTAACATCTTAGCTTTGATCTTAATGAATGTAATTATATAAGATTATTAAAAGGAAAATAACCCCTCAAGGGTTTCTTTGTATATCCAATTATGTATTCTTTCCAAAAAGAGCTAATACAATAGATATTATTCGTATGCATGCAAATGCATGTTTTTTTCCAAAATAAAACTAATGTAATATTATTTTTGTGCATGTAACTGCATGTTCTTTCCAACATCATCTTTCCCAAAGGAGAGTTATTCACAATAGATATTGTACATTATAAACACACGAACAACTCCAAAATAAAAGTAACATAGTAGTTATGATTTCTTGCATGCAACTACTTGTTCCTTTCAAAATAAATTAACATGATAAATATTTTTTTTTTTCTGAGTTAAGACTAACCTAAGTACCCACAGGGGATTTGAACCGGTGACCTATCGCAAGGAGTGCCTTAACAGCGCACCCAATCACCGTCAATCCAAAGCCCCGTGGGCAACATGATAAATATTAATCTTGCATGCATAAAACAAATTTCTTTCTAAAAGAAGCTAACTAAATCTTACATGTAAAAAACACATTTATTTCTCAAGAAATACAACAACCATTTCTTTTGTGCATATATAAAAATGTTCTTTTCCAAGAACACTAACACATTAGCTATCCTTTTCATGCACGCAAGAACACATTTCTTTTGATGAAGTCTAACTTAATAGCTATTCCTTTTATGCATGCAAAAATATATTTCCTTTTCAATAACTAAAACAATAATTTATTTCTTCCCATGCAAGTAAATTCACATATTCATTTCTAGAAATGAAATATAATATATATTATTCCTATGCACATAAGCACATATTATCTTTAAGAGTGTAATGTTTCTCTTTAGGAATCTAATGTATAGGAATCATGTGAAAATCTCCATCAATATGTTTAATGAAATAACTTAGTTTATTTTTCTTTTCATAACCAAAGTTCACATGCATTTATGTTTCATGGAAAATATCATGACTTCTTATATCTTTTGTGTGCAGGATTCATGTGCATTATCTTTTAAGTGAAACAACATTCCTAACTTATCTTGTTATATTCATGGACTAAACAAATATTTTTAAGAACACATATACCCCTGCAATTTTTTTAACGCACAGGAATTTTGCGAGACTTTCCACATAAATTAACCAAATTGACTATGCCTTTGCACACAAAAATAAATAGTTCATTTTAAAGAACAATACTATGATTAGACACACCTAAATTTGAACACAGGAATAAAGAAACTTTCTAAGAAATTAACTTTTCTCTATTTGAACTACAACACTTCAATTGTTCATCTTTACAAATTTGGAAGAAGCGACCTCCAACATTTGATTTAAACATTAACAGTTCTAGGACTGATGACCTCAGGTCAACTGACTTGATCTCTAACTAATCCTCAATTGATTCCATATGACTGGTAGTGGAGAGGTATTTGTGAAATCATAATTGATAACATACAAGGAGAACTAATTGCCAACAAGAAGAAACACACTAAGACTAATTTTAATTCACAACAAAATAATGATTCAAAACTCCAATCCTTAAAATCCCTTCTGTTTAGTTTAGAGATGCACTACTCATCCAATTCCATATGAGAGATAAGGACCATGGCATCATTTCTATTGTGACTTATGAATATGTTCATGTCTAAATAACAATTGTTAACAAATAATAACTATTGTAAAGGGAGTATTACAAAAACATACTCTGAAAGAGAGTAAAATATTCAAACTATACAATGCCCCCTCCCCAATTTTTGATAATCGCACCACCTCCATACAACAAAAGGGTCTACCCTTTTTTCCATAGCATGGATCCATGGTGAACTAAAAGAACAAAAAGAAAGTTACCAAGAGTTCATTTAACTCCTCACTGGTTCCTGGTGGAAACAATTTATAATAATACTTTTACTCATGCAAATATATGAGTTTTTACAATAATTAGTTTTGCAATGAATTCTTGATGGGACAGTTAAATAAATTAATAATATTTTACCATATGTCAATACGTGAGTGTTGTGGGTCAGGATATTACATACTCACCCCTTAAAGAGAACACCATCCTTGATGTTCATCTCTCACTGGAACATTAAATTTTACTCATGATATAACAATTTGAACAACCCAAAATGGGGTCCTTCCCCTTCAAAATGAAGGATTTATTTTCCAAGAAATACCAATAAGAAAAAATAATATTTTTTTATCAATAATCATAAGCATTTACAAGTACAAAAAAATATTCAATTTCTACTTTCTATCACTTAACCATTATTCAACTTTATAGAAACAAAACAAAATCTCTATACCAACTTATCATTACTTTCCAATTACTCTTGGAAATCATGGTTACCTTATGCAATAATTCCTCAGCCTCCATGGAAAGTACCCTATAATATATGATCAACAAACTGAGTATAATCATAGTAATCACAACATTTTTAATCATTAATTATATATGCAATGTCAA
Source organism: Pinus tabuliformis (assembly GCA_031772625.1). Classification (NCBI taxonomy): domain Eukaryota; kingdom Viridiplantae; phylum Streptophyta; class Pinopsida; order Pinales; family Pinaceae; genus Pinus; species Pinus tabuliformis. Next base: position 732,188,831 of record CM062814.1, read on the forward strand.
GTTATTTTTTAATCTTAATACTTCTACGAGTACTCAGAGAACACCAAACTCTATAATAATTAAGATGATAAATCACTTCTTCAAGAGCATACTATCTTAGCCTCCCGCTAAAGACATTCACAAGATTGGTAAAACAATAAAGGAGCTTATACTTCGAATGATTTCTTTCTGAGCACTAGTATTTTTTCCCTTCAATATGTACATAAATTATTACAGAGTCTTATGGAAAATTCATTTTTAACACAATACATAACCAATTATTTAATTTGTTCAACTATGAGAACCACAGTGGAAAATGAGTGCTCCCAACCAATGGGAATTGGTTTCCACAACCATATTGAGCCATTTTCAAATCCATTTAATTCTCTGAGGGAGACCATAACTGTTCTAACATAGGATTCCTCTTGGTAGCATCATTCCTATTCCTTTGATAATGTCATGAATATAAGGAATTTAAAGCTCAAGAACTCATTATTTGGGCCTCCTCCAATAGGCTCCAAAATCAATAGAGTTGCCTCAGGATTTTTCCTCTCTTCGCCATCTTGGCCAACACTTTTCCCTTACTAGGATGATCTATCTCTAGGGAAAGGAAATTTGAATAGGAAACCACCATTATCCCAAGCCCTCATTGTCCTTCACAATTGACCATAACTATCTACCATGTGAAAAAAAAAATTAACACCTTTTCCTTCTTGACTTATTTTCTATCCTTAAATTATAAGAGGGGCTCTTTCAATGCATTTTAAAACATACTATTGTCCTCTTCAAGCACAACCCCCACCTTTTACATCCTTTCATTATCACACATATCAATACATGCATACATTCTTTATAAGGAGTGCATTGTAAATTTAGTCATGTTCTTTAAATGCACCATAATCATTGTCTAACATTATGTATGAAAAGGTTGGTAGTTAATCCTTATTATCACTAGTGAGTGGTCAAGATTGTTGATAAGTGTAATAAATGGTTTATCCTCTTTTATATACATTAATTCCATTAGCACATTAAGAAAAACATTTTCACTTACCATTATTTAATGTGATTATTAACATCACATCATGCATCTCATGTCAAAAGTAGTCTATTGCATATATCGTTATGTATTTTGTTAGAATCAAACCTGAGTTGATTCCCACTAGTATCATACCTCTATTTATTTTTCACTTACCGACTCCCAAAAGGGGCCAATGCTAAAACCTTTTGCTTTGATACCACTTGTAACATCCCTTGGTAACCTCGAGTAAAAATCCATAGAGTTAGAATTTTCTAATGGAATTACTAACAAATAATAATTTGAATTCACCATTCCATATTCTTTAACTGACCATTGGATGACATCATCATCATTACATAGAGTATCCTTAAGGAATGGAATAGTAAATCACGTAACATAACAACCATTGTTGCAGTATGAAAACCTGATGTAACCTTACATCATTTTCATGATTCTTTTTACTAGGTTCATTTATCACATACTTTATAATGTAAACATCATGTCATGCAATGAATCAACATCATTAGAATGACACAATAGGTAAACACATCATGGAACACTGATATAGCCTAGAAACATCGTAGGGTGAAAACCATAAAACATTTAATTTTATTAAACGCTCATGAGAATGTTCAACCCTCACTCAATGACTTGTAAGCGAGTCCATCCCTTGACCATTGTCATAAAATATTACAAATAAATATCATCTTAAAAGCAACATAACTATCTATAAGTTATTACAATCATCATGATATAATTTACTCACAAATCCTTTAGCATTGTGTCTTTCAGGCTTGGTTCTTTCCATTAGTGGATTATCCTGAAATTGACATTCCTTCAATCCACATAGACCATTACTTTATTGCTTTCCATGATGTTGAATATACTACATATTTTTCATATTTCACGGTCTTTTTTGCAACTTCCATTGTCAACAACCTTTGATATCATGATTATATCAAACATTAATTGAACCAGTAATAAATTTATACCACTAATGCTTCAACACCTATTTGTGCGAATACGTAAAACATAAAAAAAAATATCATGACATGCCTTCTTTAACATCATTGTAGACAAATTAATAAAAAGCATATAACTATCAATCATGTCTATAGATAAATACCACATTAACTATTATTCCCCTCACACAAGCACATATTCTTTTCCAAAGGAAAACCACTACAATTGTCCATATTATTTTAAAGGATACTAACATCTTAGTTTTTATCTTTGTACACGTAATTATATAAGCCTGTTAAAATAAATTAGCCCATTATCTATTTATTTTCATATGTAATTACATAATCTTTTCCAAAAGAACTAATACAATAGATATTATTCTTATGCATGTGAATGCATGTTATTTTCCAAAGAAAACTAATGTAATATATATTATTCTTGTGCATGCAACTGCATCCTCTTTCCAACAACATCTTTTCCAAAGGAGAGTTATTCATAATGTGGTAAGTCATGTGTTGGCTGAATTCCGATTGGGCCTATGTGGCCACTTATTTTTTCGTAGTGCCTAAATAATGAGGCATATAATATCTATGGGTGAAGGACTTGGCCTTCCCTTTCCTTACCACCACCCTTTGTCAACCATTGCATGAGTCCTTTACTGATAATGCAAGCCCCAAATACCAGATCCTAACACACCATGAGGAATTGTAGTACCTCTACTAAAATTTGTTCTACAAAAGACTTATGATTTTATAAGTTTGACATGTGGCTGAAAAGCTAAAAAGTGAAAAGTGAATATTTTATGAGATTGTAAATATTTATTATGTTAATAAAATAAATTTGTTTTACTTATTATTATTTTTGGAAATAAACAAGAAGTCACCACGTCAAAGGTTAGACTCTTAACTACCATGAAACAGTTAAAATCAATTATGGTTGAAGAAAGGGTAGGAAATAGAAAAAAAGGAAAAATCCTCCATTTTGGAAGGGAGAGGACCCTTTTTTGCTAATCTAACCACCAAAACTAACGTGAAAGGACATAAATGTCATGGGTGGGAGATGTTTAAAAAACATGTGGGAGATAAAGGAGACTAGTGCTCTGGGAAAACTACTGAGACTGTATTTCAATGGTTGAGGAGAATGTGGAAACATCTATTGTATTTCAAAAATAATTAGATAAGTATTTGAGTTATTTTTTATTTTGTACTAAGTATGTGAAGTCTCAGGGTCATTTTATGATTGAAGTAGGAACAATAATGAGAATTTATAAAGAAATATTTTGTTTATTATATCAGAATGAGTATTATGAAAGTTTTTTCCTATTAATACAATTAGATTTAGTTTTTCTATGATGATTGGTCTATATGGAAATTATGTATATAAACATGTGTAATTAATAGGGCACGAGGACTAGAGAAATGATACAATGGAGACCTAAGGTTATTCTATGAAATTTTCGACCCTAGGTAACTCTTTGTTGAGGGCATATGAGTGATGGAACCCAGAACTAGGAGTCCAACACTAATTCCTCTTGTATAAATAAAGTGAATCAATACTTTAGTATAAAAAATAAAAAATAAAGTTTTTCATTGGATTGGGTTTAACTCATATATATATATATATATATATATATATATATATATATATATATATATATATATATATATATATATATATATATATATGTGTGTGTGTGTGTGTGTGTGTGTGTGTGTGGACATGCATTATTATCATTTTGTTGACGCTACAATCAACATCCTCCAAAAATATTCCAACACTTGAATTTTGAAGCCAACTATGGATCTTACGATTTATCACCCTATGGTTAATCCATGGTGGGTTGATGTATTCTAAAAGTTTCAAGTATTCTTCTGAGTTTTAACTGCCAAGTCACTTACTCACACATGCCGAGCATGTAATCAATTCAAAAATACACTTCCTTTACAAAGTTTCAAACATGGATAGAAATATCCATCAAGATGGAGCAAATGCAATGTTTATCTCATGTTGACAACAAATGCACATTTTCAACTAATATTCTCCCTCATTTTTATTCCAATTATACTTTTAGTTCGACGAGTTTTCTCAATTGTCGTCTTTTACACACTTTCACTTTAACATTCGTGGATGTCACTTTCACTCTATTTCACTTTAATAAGTGTTTTTTTCATGTTATATTTGCTTTGGAATGTGTCTCTTTGAAGGTTTTTCACATTTTACAAGTGTCATCTTTATGTTTTCCTCCTATCACAGGTGTCGCTTTAGTTGTTTTCACTCCTGCATGTGTCGCACCTTTGCATATCACCAAAGTTTGTTCTGGTGCACTCTTTTATATGAGATTGTCTTACATATAATTAGAATATGTGTTATACACATTCCTACAGCTTAGCACACCTTTTGGTCACATTCGTCACTTCTCTCGTAACTCGTGTTTGAAGTGTTGTAATGTGTTGTTTCAACTGTGACACTTACAAGTAAGTATCACTTTATTGTTGTTTCAAGTTTTTATTGTCATCCATGAGACCTATGTATCATTTTAGCATGCATGGATGGTTTTATGTATGTGATACATGTTTGAGTCATGTTCAGATGCATTTCTCCCTTTTACTTTATTGGTCTCACACTTAGCCATTTTCGAGCCCTTCTTGGTCCTTTAGCCTAGTATAAGTTGTGAGGGAATTAGACCTCTTACCAAGTGAGTATCTTAACCTATCCATGGGCCTCAATGATGCAATCCTAATCCCCAATGTTGGTGCAATAATTCCTCCCCAAGATCACCTCAAATATAATGCACATTATGATCATCCAAAAGGGTAGTCACCTAATCCTTCTTACTTATACAGAGTTATGACACTGAATTGTGATCACCTCTACCTTGCATGAAACATATATCACTCTATTATAGCACCATTTACCACCCTTAGTATTAGTGATGCTTTATTTATGGCCTAGGGCAACCCCTACTTCAAGACTTGGTCCAAATATTTTAAAACAATGTTTTATTCCTTGTACGCTACTTCACCCTGAGATAAAAGCCTGTACACGCGAGTTAGTCAATACTCAACCTGCGTATATGTGCTAAAACACTCTAAAAAATTAAATTTCCTTAATTATGGGCGGAGTTCGTGGTTTTTACCTATTGATTACCTGCTATTGCTTGTGGCCCAACTGTTTCCCAACTAAAAAACTAATTGGGAGGAGTATAAATAGAGTTCTATGGGAAGGCCTTAAGGAGGAGAAGAGATAGAGTTATTATACTGAGATTATCCCTGACTGAGTTTGAAGTATCCCTATGCTTCAAGCACTTCCAAAGTTTCAGGAAACCCCTGTTTCCTTGATTGTTGATATTCTCCCTCTTGCTTGAGATATCATGGTACTAGTTATGGAAGGAGGTTGTTAAAGACTAGGACTGGACAGATCTAGAGGATGGTTTGTCTTTGAGCTGGAAGAAGAAGACATAGGTGAATTCTCTCTGTGCTAGCTATAGATTTCTACAATAAAAAGAAGTGTTGTCTTGTTTCCATGATTAACTGTGTTTATGCATCAGATACTGTTGTAATTCATATATGAATTTTATTTTGATGTATAACTAATGATTTTATTGTATGATATATAGTTAGTGTCATTAAAATGCTTTATCTATATACTACTATGTATGTTCGAATTGAATAAATTTTAGGTTTGGAGAACATCAGAAGTTCAAGAGGGCCTGAACCCAGCGGGATCTACCCGAATGAAGGACATATGGGTATGGTCGCTCTCACATAGTTTGTTTATTTAAGCATGCTCCCTGAGTTGTATGAGTGTTTCTTACTACAATTTGCTCTTCCTCTTTTGTGGTTCCAACCCAAAGCCCTAGGGTACTTATTCCCATAACATAATTGGCAACTCAACTGGGGATAATAATCGTGTTATTCCTAGTTTGGGTTGTTCAGTGTCAATCAGGGCTTAGTTCTTAGTTTGCTTGTTGTGACAGTATTATTTGGTCCAGTAGAATCTCAGACCTTAAGTCTGATCCTTTTCATCTATATTTCTTTTTTATTTTTCTTGCAGAGCTTTGTATACGAACTTTAGTCTATTTGCAGTAGTGTACACACGCTAATCTCTGTGAAGTGAACCCACGTATACGCGAGTTTCCTTTATCAGAAGTTCATGTACACACCTCTGTGCTTGAACAAAGTCACGTATACCATTTTTTGTATTGTTTTTTCAAGTCTCTCTGCCCAGAGAGATTTGTTTCTTGGTTTGTTTAGTCTCTGAGAGGTCAATTTCTATCTCTAGAATTTTATCACTCTGCGAGCTTACTATTTTGAATTCTCTTTCGATTTGAAAAGATTTGGCCTAGGTTTTCTTTTGAGTGAGTTTTATGATTTGTGTTTTGGTACACAATACTTCATATAGAGGTTCTTGATTGTTATGGTCCTCTAGAATAGCAGATTGTTTTCAATCTTAGTGTCAAGCTTGGTTATTAGTCTACATGCTTTGTGTTCCGTCATTTTGTGGCCTTATACTTTTTCTTGCTTTTTGGAAGTCCTTTTTTTTATGAATTTGAAAGTATTTCTTTCCTGACTTCTTGGTCAGTTTGTCAAGCTCTTTGCTGCTATTTGGGTCATTTAGTACAAGTTGAAACCTTTTTGTTCTAGTTTTCATTCATTATAAAATTTGTAACTTGCAAAGACTCCTTGTGCTCTTCTTTCGGTCTTTGAGTCTTAGTGGCATTTAGAGTGCTTTCAAAAGTTTGTTTTGATTGTTTCTTGAAAAAGAAAAGATATTAAAAAATATTGTTTTATTTTTATTTTTCCAAGTTTGATTTTGGTTTCTTTTGATTTTTTGAAAGTGAATTGTGATCTTTTGGGATTTGTCCTTCTTGTTTGGAGAGAATTTTGTATTCAAAATTTGTATTATTTTCAACACTTAAGTTGGCTTATTAATAGTTATAAACAATTGCTTTCGTTCTTTTTTAGAGTAATTTAGGATCTTGCATCTTCATTACACCTTGAATTATGGTAGTTTTGCATTATTAAAGCATCAATAGTCTTTTTAGTTTTTGTATGTTTGAAGAGTGTTTTAAGAAAAGAAAAGAAAAAGTTTTTTGCTTTATAGAAGTTTCGTAGAACCCACGTAGAGATATATTTTCATCGAAGAACAAACAATTGCATTCATGTAGTTAGTTTTTCATTGATTTCTTTTGCATCATACAAACACCATTGGTTTCATTTCCATTTATACCCTTGACTTAAAAGAACAACCATTAAAAATCAAGCACTTAATTAAAATAAACTAGAACTTTTGTATTGTCATCAAAATACACCAACAAGTTTAGGTTTATTAGGGCCTTGGATTAGGTGACAAGAGAGTTAACTCTCCAAGGCCACTCTAAATTGTAAAACATAGAAGTTTGATTAAAGAGAAAAATCCAATAGCATTAGGGAGACCTAGAAAGCTCCATGACTAGGGGTAAAGCGCGAGGGTTAGTGAAGATAGGGATGAGAGATACCCCTATCTTACTTGTCGTATCCCACCTCGCGACTATTCCACTCAGCTTCTAATACGAGTTGGTGACCATAGTTGCCTATCCTAGGATCCACACAGGTGGCTACGGAGGGGAATCCCGTGGCACCTGAGGTTGACGTTGTATCATGTTCAGCAGTACTTCTGGAGGGTACCCTTGCGAAGCTTGGGGGCTTGCACCGGCAAAGGCTGTTGTCTAGAGGTCAACATAACTACCTCTGATACCTTCACTAGTAGGCCTGGGGCATAATTACCCTAGTCTATTTTCGAAAGGCCCTTATTATTAACTTTCTTGTATTTTGGTGTCCGGTCCTAATCACCCGAAGCAGAAATAATTGGAAGTTTTTTGATTGCTGATATCTTTAGGGACATTTTAGTGAGTGTTTTGTGCTCCTAGTCGGCCTAGCTTTTTAATTTTCTTGAGTCTTTAAGTAGATCTTTTAAATAATTCAAAGTGGCTAACCAACCATCTCAATGGTCTCGGAGACTTCGTGGGCTTTCACCTACGAGTCTGGAGCCTTCTCCTAGAAGGCGTAGGAGCAATTCTGATAGTGGTTTCCAACCAGTGGCTGCAGGCGCATCGAAGATTGATCCTCCACTTGGGGGAATTAGTTCACAGTATAGACCTGGTACTAGTACAAAGTTAGAGAGGAACACACCAGTTCTTTCTTGAGTACTCTTTCAGTCGAAAGATAGTATTGAAGTAGAAGAGCTTTCAGAGTCTGTTGTGGCTCTGAATTCTCCTCTCCCTCTTGATCATCTAGACGTTTTGTTATACATTGGAACTCTGACTCACAGGCCTTCAAGCCCAGGTTTGCATACATCTATCCCTTCGATGACCACCGCTAGAAGCATGGCATCCACGATGAGTGTTGCGAGCATGCAAACTCCCATATCTGTAAAAGGGGGGGAACTATTTCCATCACTTCTAACACTCCTAGCAAAACTATAATTGGGTCCACTTCCATTCCTTTGACGAGTAGAAGTTCTCAAGCTAATGCATCCAGTTTTGGCTTTTTCCCTTTTGGAATGCCCTCTCAAGATATTCCTTCGATTCCTTTGTCTATACCATCAACCACCTCTACATCCATGATGAATGGATCAGCTTCTTTTCAGGGTTTCCCATTTGGAAGTGGTCATATACCACATTCCAATCTGACAGTAGGGTTAATGCCTTTTCCTTTTACAAGTCAAGGTGGTAACCCCTTCCAGAGTTGGACAAACCCTGCGGTTAGTGGGATAGAAGCTGGGAATAAGTTTTTCGGCCAAAAAGGGAATGTGTCGTATTCTTCGATTAATTCATTTCAAAGTTTTTCACCCTTTGCTAATGCATGGAACCCTTGTTAGGGGCTGTCAGCTTCTTTCAATACTTCGTTAGGGGGTAACTTCACTTGTTACGAAGAATTTTCAGTAGGAGTTGGACAAACTCTGAATTTTTCTGGACCACAAGGATCACCTTTTGGTTCAGTAGGCTCTATGAGTTACTTCAGGCAACCTGGTGCATTTCAAAATCTAGGTCATTCTTTTCAAACCTTTAGGAACCCTGCCCATTCTAGATGGAATTCCCAAGGTCCTCCACGACTTCCTTTTCTTGCCACGCTTAATTTGCCAGACTTAAATAAATTGACGAATGATCCAATTAGGTAGAATCTGGCTTGGCCTTTGGTCCCAACTAAACTTCCATCAGATATTCCAAAGTTCGAAGGGAAGAGTGGTGAAGACCCGGGAGACCATGTGACCACATTTCACTTATGGTGCTCATCCAATTCCCTGATAGATGATTAGATCAGGTTGAGGTTATTTTAGTGCACCCTAATCGAGAATGTGACCAAATGGTATATAGAGTTTCCGGGGGGCACCATTACTTCTTTCGTTGATTTGGCTAAAATTTTCTTGAACCATTTTTAGTTGTATGTCTACTATGAAGCCAAAACCGAGCTTCTGGCCAACTTTCATCAAGACATGACAACTCACATTTCAGATCATATCCAGGAATGGAGATGGAGAAAAAGGCTTATCAAAGCCAAAATTCCACCAGAGTTCTATCTCGAATGGTTTCTCAAATCATTACAACCTAAAATCTCAAAGGATATTTCTCTTTCCGGTTTTTCTTCAGAAGAGCAGGTTATTTTTTGAGCCCAGCAATTAGAACTAATATATTCTCAGTTTGGGACTCTTCAGAAAATCCTACCTAACGCTCCTAGATCTAAGGTTGATTTAGCCAAACCGAATTCAATCCCTCACATTGATGGTATAGTTGGATCAATTGACGCAAATACGGTGAACCTTTTGAACCAATTGCAGCAGTTGTCTCTACAAACTGCTTCTTCTAACCAGGTAGCACTGTCTACACCTTTGCCTTCCCAACCTACCTCTATAAATGTCGTCCAGGCCTCTAACCCCAAAGGAAATCAACAATCTGATGGGAAGAAGAAGGGATGAGGTAAGAAGAAGAACCAAGAAGGGAAGGGTAATGCAAACAAGCCCGGCAACAGTGCCGGTGAGGGTAGAAAAGAGTCCAAGAAAAAGGTTAAATTTCCATGCAAGTTATGCAATGGAGATCATTTGACTCACCTTTTCCCTAAGATTCAAGATGCTCAGTGCTTATTAGTGCAGCAAGGGTCCTCTAGCACCCAAGATATCCTGACTAACCCTTTTTCCCAAGGGCAACAATTACTTGCTGGCGCAAACTCGAATGCTAGTACCTCTGCAGGGGGAAACCAGGAAAGGGAAAATTCCTCAAATGTTTATATGATGAACTCTCATGTCGACGTTGCTACACAAGCACACGATTATGGTGAAACAGAAACATCTAAGGCTAAATTTGTTCCCGAAACCATAGACCCACTTCATATTGAGAAACCCTCTACTGAGTCTATGCCTCGAATACCGAAAGGATCCGCAAAGTGCTCGACTATTAACCCTGATGCTAGGGCAGCCCAGAACTACTCGATTGTAGAAGATCTGGTTCAAATTCCTTGTGCTAAGTCTGCATTGGAGGTACTCCAGTCATGTCCTGCTCAGAGAAGTGCCTTGCTTTTGGCAATCGAGGTAATGGATCCAAAGAATTCTTTAGTGCTCTCTTTTGATATGCTGAATGTCAAAAAGAGACTTCCTCACCATATGGCTTTCCAAATAAAGTCCAGTTACTGAAAAACCAATATTTTTCAAACAATTATAGATGAGGGAACTTCCACATGTGTAGTGCCTATGTCATGTTGGAAGGCCATTGCATCACCTTCAGCCATTCCTTCACCAACTCTCTTAACAACATTTGATGGACATTCTCATAGGCCACACAGAATTATCCCGACCTTCCTATATGTGTTAATATTGAGTTAGAAATCATTGATGCCAACCTAGATTACAACCTCCTCTTAGGAAGGAATTGGATTTACGATATGGATGCCATAGTTTCATCTTTATTCCACATCCTCTGTTTTTCTCATGAGGGGAGAATTGTTAAAATTGATCAGTTAGATTATTCTCCAGGTGAATCCCGTGCAACTTCAGATTCTACTGTTCCATTGGTGGATAATACCCGTCAACCTATTGAGAATTTAGGAGTTGGGATGTACTCTTCCCTGATGGGTATATTTGACCTTCCCCCCTCCTACAGCTAGAATCAATACAATTTCATCCTCCAACGAGCCTTCAAGGAAAGAGTTCTTTCGAACTCATTATTTTTCATACCCTTGGACCTTACCTTCATCTACGACCACATTAGATGGAGGGTAGGTTGGTGGAATGGCATTTCCCATGTCTGTAGCAGAACTTAGCTATAAATCTATTGTTAAATCTACAGACAACCATCCCACTCCTTTTTGAGAGGTGGAGTTAGATGGTGATGTGGCTCTAGCTTGGACCCTTAACTCTAATTCTACTCTGGATTGCGATACAGTTTTACCATCTGAGGAAGATATTTTAGAAGCAACGATGGGTGTAGATCGACTATGGGAAGATTTACATCATCAATCATATTTTCTTCCTCCATTGCATGAAGTTGAATCAAGGTTCTCCAATCTGCTTACTAGCGATGTTTGTACAATTTCAAACCCTTTGGCTCTAGCACAATTATTTGCCGAAGGTAATATGTCAATTATGTCAAAAACTATACCTATAAACATCTCTAAGAATCCTAACGTTATAGAAAGTGTATTCATCAGAGCCAATTGTTCCCCTAAAGAGATTCAAATTTACGCCGACCTCTTCAAAGAGTTTCGAGATGTGTTCGCTTGGTCTTATGAGGAAGTTCCTGGTATTGATCCATCTATATTCCAGCATGAGATCAAGACGTACGAAAATGCCAAGCCTATTAATCAAAAGCTTTGACCGGTCAATCCTCGGAAAGTAGTAGGTATTAAAGCTGAAGTTGAAAAGCTGCTTAAGGTGGGTTTCATGTGCCCTGTTCCTCTCATGGAATGGGTTTCCAATCTAGTCCCGGTAGATAAAAAGCAAGGAACGATCAGAGTGTGCATCGACTTTAGGGATTTGAATAAAGCTTGTCCAAAAGACAATTACCCCACACCTTTTATTGATTAAATTGTTGATGAATGTGTAGGTAATGAAATTTTTTCATTCATGGACGGATTCTCCAGTTACAATCAAATTTCTATCCATCCTGAGGACTAGCATAAGACAACTTTTATTTGTCCCTGGAGCACGTTTGCATACAAGAAGATGCCTTTTGGTCTTAAAAATGTTGGAGCTAAGTTTCAGTGGTCCATGTCTTATGCTTTCCACGACATAAAGCATGTTATCAAAGCATACTTGGATGACTTAGTTGCTTGTTCTCGAAAGAGAATCGATCATCCCAGCCACCTTGGGTTAGTTTTTGAGAGATGTCGATTTTATAAAATCCAATTGAATCTGAATAAGTGTGTTTTTGAGGTCACATATGGTCGGTTGTTAGGATTCATCATATCGAATGAAGGGATTTGAGTAGATCCTTTCAAGGTTGAGGCAATAATTCAGTTGCCTCTCTCGTCTTCCATTCATCAACTTCAAAGTCTCCAAGGCAAGGAAAATTTCTTGAGAAGATTTATAGCAAATTACCCTGAGATTACCAAAGGATTTATGCATTTGCTTAAGAAAGGAGTTCAATTTTTATGGGATGACTTTGTGGAACGATATTTTGATTCCTTGAAGCAGACATTAATCTCTTCCCCATTGTTGATTCGACTAGATTATGGCAGAGATTTCCTTTTGTATCTCACAGTGGCAGAATTAACCATAGGTATGGTTCCGGTTCAAGAGGATGATGCTCTCACTAAGAATGTAATCTACTATTTGAGTCGAGGCTTATTAGGTCCTGAACTACGCTATTCTCCTATTGAGAAATTGGCCTCGAAAGCTATCCATGCTGTGCAGCGGCTTCGTCATTATATTCTACTATGCAAAACATTTGTCTTAGTGACTGTTAATCCTTTTTAGTTTTTCCTCAGTAGGCGAGTGATTGAGGGAAAATATAATCAATGGATTGTTATTTTGCAAGAATTTCATCTCAAGTTATTATCAGCGAAGTCTAAGAATTCATTGATTTTTGTAGAATTAATTTCTGAGCTGCCTTGTGAGGAAGACATTGTTTATGAGTAAAATTTCCTTGATGAACATTTATTCCCCATTTCTTCACAAGATCCCTCATATAGAGATATCATCATATATCTCCAGACTTCGAGGTTCTCACCTGCTTCCTCCAAGGATGAGTGTCGAAAGTTATGTCACCTTGCCAAAAAATATGTTATCATTGGTGATACACTATATCGCAAAGGGGTTGATTCAATCCTTAGGCGTTGCTTAACTTTGGAAGAATCAGAATATGTACGCAATGATTTCCATAGTGGAGCTTGTGGTGGTCATCTATCAGGGCTTGCAATAGCCCAAAAAACTTTGCATGCCGACTAATTTTGGTCTTCAATTTTCAAATATTGTATTGAAGCGGTCAAACGTTGCCACCCTTGTCAAATCTATACTCAGAAAAGGCACGTGCATCAAGCTCCACTTTTTCCGGTTATCACTATCGGTCCATTTATGAAGTGGGGCGTTGACTTTACTACTTGTAATCTACCTTCGGCGTTGAATCAAAAGTACATCATTGTGGTCATAGACTACTTTACAAAGTGGGTTGAGACCATGCCTACTTACAAAAAAAATAGTGAAACAACAACCTTGTTTCTCTTCAATCAGGTTATTTCATGTTTTGGTATCCCGAGAGAGATTGTCACTGACCATGGCAGTCACTTCCAGAATCAACTGATGACTGAATTGGCTCTAAAGCTGGGCTTTCGGTAGGAGCATTCATCCCCGTATTATCCTCAGGCCAATGGGCAAGTTGAAGCCATGAATAACTCCCTCAAGACTATCCTGGGCAAGTCGAAGCCATGAATAAGTCCCTCAAGGCTATCCAACTGGCACATCATGTTGTACCTAGTACTCTAGGCACAATGAACCTTAGTGAAGACTGCCACTAGTTTTTACTCCTTTTCAATTAGTTTACGAGCTAGAATCTATTTTTCCTATCGAATGTGAAATTCCGTGACTTAAGCTAGCTGTAGAACTTCTTCCAGAGATGTCTAGTCTCGAAGAATGTGTTGTTCATTTGGAACATCTCGATGAGCAACGTCGAGATGCCGCCATAATAAACGAGGCCCATAAGAAAAGGGTTAAAACTTAGTATGATAAAGCTGTCCATCCTCAAGACTTTTCCGAAGGCGACCTTGTCTTAGTCTATGACCAAGATAAAGATGCCTTGTGAGTAGGTAAATTCAAGTCTATGTGGTATGGTCCCTTTATAGTAAAATGAGTTTTGGGAAAAGGGGCTTATGAATTAGTCGATTTGAAGGGAAGAAGTTGGCGGAGCCCCGAAATGGGCTCTACCTTAAGAAGTATTTTGCTTAGGTTCTGGCTGAGAAATTACTTGTTTGTATATATTGTATTTTTATACATATTTGTCGGGAATTTTGTGATATCGACATTTTTTTATCTGCTTTGGTAGGTGTTGATGGATGATATGATATATTTCAAATTCGCCGATGGTGCTAGTCGGCACACTCGGAATCTTGCTTCCACAGCTTGGGTAATTTATTATCCATAAGTCCAGTTGATGGTGTCAAGGGGAGTATGTATTGGTCCTACTTTAAATAACATTGTCGAATATACTGCCATTATTAATTTACTATTCGAAGAAATTTCTTATGGGATTTATTCGTTGGTAGTTTATCTTGACTCATAGTTGGTAGTGTCACAATTAAATAACATTTATCGGGTTCGTGATCCTTATTTATATCACCAATTTTTGAGAGTGATAGTGTTGCAATGATCATTTGTTTATATTACATATGTTCACATTCCACGACCTAATAATTCATTAGCAGACTCTATTGCTAATCAAGCATTAGATTGGCATATTAATCATTCATCAAATTAAACAAGCATAAAAAAATTGGATCTATATATATATCATAAAATTGCCTACGTATATAAAGTGTTCAAAATATAATATACAAAATTGGGTCAAAATGCCCATAATCATATCCAGTTTGTCTATCGACCCAAATCAGGATGAGTGGATAAAAAGTTAACTACTACATTGGCTACACACTAAAGTATGTAGACCCAGTCTCGTGGTACCCCTACCACGCAGCGCTACATCTCCTCAGGTAGATCCTCTATGGCTATCATTAGTACCTGGTGAGTCAGTCTCACCAAGTTTCTCTAAACTCCATATAGGACTCTCTCTATCTCAGCTGTTGCCTATTTGACACCTCTTCCACAATGCCTGTGCCTCGGAAATCCATCTGGTCTCACTAGACCCACATTTGGAACATGGTCATTTTGTCAGTGTTTTGTCCACTAAATTTTTTTTCTAAATTCGTTTCATATTTAAAAAATAAAAAATCTTAAAATTTTACAAAAGCTTAAAAATTGTTACCTATGTCTCCCCATGCTACGTTTGGTGGCAACACCAAGTCTAGATCTCCTTGGAAATCCATACCAGCATACAGGTAGTCGTCAACTGTAATGATTTGTTGGTCCCACCAGGCAAAAAAATCATCATCGAAAGTTGTCCTAGGCACATCCCTACCGCCAAGGAGTTTCATCAAGTCAGCCCATCTACCCATCAAAGGATCTCGAGGGCTGCTGATGGAGACAAATACTTTGGGACATAGCCCAGGTACGTTCTCGAAGAAGAATGAGCACAAGATAGTCCCATATCCAAAGTTCTTCTTCTAAGTCCCATATCCAAAGTTCTTCTTCTAACCCTTCTGAATAGAGGTTAGCTGGCTCTTCATGTTGGTCAGAAGAGGCATGCACCAGTTGAAAACCATGGTAAGGCATTCCACTACCAGGCTCATGGACACTTGTGAAGCCCAATGTAGTGAAGCTAATCCATTTACCCTTACAATGGTAAATAACAGAATCCTTATAGATAAACTATCCACGTGTTTGATTGGAATCTGACTTATAATATTTTTCGAGTGTCCCGGACAGTATATATGTGCATATTCTTCTACTAAAAGACTACTTCTTGTCCTACCAGTCGAATGCACGACCTCCCTCTTCGGGAGAGACCTGTAATAAAGTAGATGTCTTCAACCTCAATCTGTTGAGGCATCTAATCTATCATGAAGGCATCATCCTCTACACTACAGTAGTGGAACATCAAGTCGAGCGTGTTGGCTTTCATGTTAGGCATTTTGAAGAATTTCAATAAGCCACACCCTCTCAATGCATCTAGTGCATTTTGGTCATTCATTACCTCATTGTCAATTGTAGTATGCTCTCTCTCTCTCTCTCTCTCTCTCTCTCTCTCTCTCTCTCTCTCTCTCATGTGATGGTCATCCTGAAAAAATTTGAGTTTCAAAAGTTAGATTTTGTGTTTAAACTTCAACTCGCGTACACACAGGTTCCCTTTACACATAGTCATGTGTAGGGCTGTCGTATACATGGGCTGATCACATCCGACCCGCGTGTACACAGAGTTGGATATTTTGGCATGAATTCCCACGGTCAAAGCTTAATGAAAACTTCTAAAAACTATCACAAAACATTGCAAGCATGATTTGAGGGTTACCTGATAACTTTGGTATGATTTGAACGGTCGAATTGTTCAAAGGCAAGTTTTCTCCTTTTTGATCCACAACTCTTTGCTCCAAATAGAATAAAAAAAACTCCAAGTCCAAAAGTCATTATATAACTCTTAAATTGAAAAATATTTTTCAAAACTTGATTTTTTGTCTCATGAATTTTTTGACTTGTGGGCTTGGATTGTCGAGAATGGGTTATTTTTTGGGATATTTTGGAGACTTCTTTGAGATGTTTTTAGTCCCGTGACTGCTAACCCATCATCGCAGGCATCATTAACTCACTGGCATATAGGTTAGGGAAAACTATTTTTTACATTACATGTTGCATACTAGCCTCCGTTCAACGATACATTAGCCATAGGGTCGACCCCATCGTGTCTTGGTTAGAAAACCATGTTCACTCGCTCATTTTTTAAATCATGATGTGATGGTAGAGCCATCCTTTACATGGGCATCTTAGTTAGAACCTCACTGACATTGGTTGCCCACGCTGTTATACTGAATAGGCTCGAGAGTCCTCTTTAGTCCTACCATGACTTGTGCGTTGAAGACAAATTCTCCTTACTTCTACACTTATCTCTGGCCTTATACCTTAGAGGCTCCTTTATGTTGAGTTGTACTGCTACATTGCATTTTGATTATTTACACCTTTTGGCCTTGAGCTGGCTTCACTTGCTCTCGTGTTTAAGCCGCTTATTTGACCATGTCTTCTGCAAAATCAACCATGCAATCACTTAGCTTCTGCAACTTGACACATCCTTTGACCCATGTAAGGAACATCCCTTTCAGTGTCCTTGACCAGTTTTGCCTCCCTACATTGAGCATATGATTGTTCCAATCCCAGGAACTAGATCATCTGTTTCTCTGACACTTGTTCTTTCCACTATACTATAGCATTCTTTTATTCTTTTTCCATCTTAAAGAAAAAGACAAGAAAGTTATATATTCCAAAAAGAGTGGGAATGGGACAACATTTCCATATATTATTGGCATCTAGAGTTAGTCGTGTAGCCCTTGAACAAAGCACTCAAAAGAAAGTCTCTCCTCCATTTTGGGCGGGATTTAGTTTGACTTAGGTATGCCTTAACCTTGTTATTAAGTCAGTTCTCCTCTGATTGGTTACCTCTTCCAATCATATGGAGAGTTCTCTCATGCCTCTTACATGACGAGCTTATACAGAGTTATCATATGTTTCCATATAGTCATCATTGAGTCATGCTTTTGTTGAAGGGAGGTAAGCCTAAGTCAGCCTCTTTGCGGTGTCTCTTGACCTATTTTTCAGTCAGCCATCCATGGTTGTTAGTGTCATGTTTATCATCACGTCAATTATATTGGTCCTTTACTCATGCCAGTTTGAGAAGGTCTCCATTGAATTCTTGCTGGCGGGTCTTGTCCTTATCAATGATGACATATTGATCTGAGGGTAGGCCTAGAGCCGCACCTTGGCCCTATTTTCATTATTGATAGGTCACCTTGTGCTCCGCATCAATTAGTATCATGGGTCTTTGACTCAGTGGTTTCCCTTGTGTTCGACATTAGCTTTCATTATCACACATTGCAATTTGTGCAGTACCTTGGGTTTCATTTGACCCTATTGGTGGATTCCTCACCTTTGTGTCAACTTTCATTATTGGTTGGTTCAAAGGGTTTCTATCGCATGCTAGCTACATCTTGTGTATGTTGGAAACATACTTCGATTAGGTTACTATATCTTTTTCATCCAATTCCTTCCACATTATTGGCCTATGGGTTGCACTCACCCTAGATTGATGAAGGATGCCTTAATGCCTTCCTTCTAGTGAATCTTTTCCTATCGACTATGGCTCATTGCTCTGGGACAAAGATTTAAAGTCCATTTGGCTGTAACTTAGGGTTTGCAATCATAAGTGGCAGATTCCTTCGCTATCGACAGTGGGAAACCATCATTGTCCCATGATTGATAGATTCTTCCAGGTGTTCGACTTCAGCTCATTCATTCACACTTGTTAGATTGTAATGGGTACCTTGACTCTCATTATCATTATCGGTGAGTAGTCTAGTGTTTGTTAGCAGTATACATCAATGACCAGTAATCAAATGATTTCTCACATTGTCAACCTTAGATCATTTATTTCCATTGTGTAGAAATGTACCATGGCAGTTGGTGAAGACCTCAGGTTGCATCAGTATGTTTTGGTTCACTTTTCAGTTGCTCCTGTTACTGCTAGTTGACACCATCCACCTTATATCTTGCAGTTCTTCACAACGACATCTTATATGCTGGCATCCAAGTTACAATGTAGTATCATTTTATTCTATCATGTTCATTTGGTACTATTGGGATCAGTTTTTGACATCAGTGATCAGATTCATCTTTCAACTTCATTGATCATCTTCTTATATGTGATATTCAGACATGTACTTTTTCGATCACGATCAGATGATCCATTATGTACTCTCATTTCTTTATACTTGCATATATAGTGGATCCACTTGTACTTGATATGCAGACATGCTTTACTTTCTCTAAGCATGGGTATGCCCGCCTCAGATGGCAATTTATTTCTGATCTCTTTTTGATGGCTTGGGACGTTGAATTCTAGTGAAGTCCTTCTCAGTCTCAACAAGGTTCCTTCCATATACTTCATACATTTCACCCATCATGTACCCCTTCTGACCTCATATATTAGGGGGCATCTATTATAGCATAATTTACCACGGTTGGTATTTGTGATGCTTTTTTTATGGCCTAGGGCAACCCCTCCTTCCAGACTTGGTCCAAATATTTTAAAAAGAGTGTTTTATTCCCTGTATGCTACTTTTCCCTGAGATAAAAGCATGTACACACGGGTTAGTCAATACCAAACCCACGTATATGTGTTAAAACACTTTAAAAAGTTAATTTTCCTTAATTATGGACAGATTTCATGGTTTTTACCTATTGATTACCTCCTATTGCCTGTGGCCCAACTATTTCCAAACTAAAAAACTAATTGGGAGGAGTATAAATAGACTTCTATGGGAAGGCCTTAAGGAGGAGAAGAGATAGAGTTATTATACTGAGATTATCCCTAATTGAGTCTGAAGTATCCTTGTGCTTCAAGCACTTCCCCAAGTTTCAGGAAACCCTTGTTTTCTTAATTGTTGATACTCTCCCTCTTTCTTGAGACATCATGGTATTGCTTATGGAAGGAGGCTGTTGAAGACTAGGATTGGACGGATCTAGAGGATGGTTCCGCTTGGAGCCGGAAGAAGAAGACTCGTGTGAATTCTCTTTGTCTTAGTTATAGCTTTCTACAATAAAAAGAAGCGTTGTCTTAGTTTGAAGATTAACTGTGTTTATGCATCAGATACTATTGTAATTCATATATGAATGCTATTTTGACGTATAACTAATCATTTTCTTATATGATATAAAGTTAGTTTCATTAAAATGTTTTATCTATATGCTGGTATATATGTTTGAACTGAATAATTTTCAGGTTTGGATAACATTAGGATTTGTAGAGGGTCTGAACCCTGCGGGATCTACCCAAACGAAGGACATTCGCGTATGGTTGCTCTCACATAGTTTCTTTATTTAAGCATTTTCCCTGAGTTGTATGAGTGTTTCTTACTGTAGTTTGCTCTTGCTCTATCTAATAGCATGGACTTATTCTACCTTTTTTCAGAGACAAAACATACATTTCAAAGACCCTCCTATCCTCCTAGTGCAATGAAAACCCTCCTAGGAAAAGTGGCTTCCTTCCTTTGGCCTCCCTCACTAAAAAGCACGTTCCAAATGGACAAGAACCCACCATTGAGTCAAAATTGTGCTAATAGAAGTAAAAGTGCATTCCAAATCAATAGTGACCCCTTGTTGAAGAAAATTGTGTTGTGTTTCAAGTATTCTCTCCCTTAGGGCATATGGTGCAGTCTTGAAGGTTTAAGCCTTCATCCTTCCCCCTTCCCCAATATGCTCTACGCCCTATCCTATTCCTTAACAAGTCCACTGAGTGCATGGAATAGTAGGGGAGGCTAAACAAGGCCTCATCTAATCCTTTGACCAGCCAAACCACATTTTCCAAGAGTCCTCCTCTTCCTTACGACGCGTGGTGTAGCCTTGAAGGCCGAAGCCTTCATCCTTCACTCTTCCCCAATGTGATCTACACTGAAGACTTTCTTATACCCTTCATCTTAAGTGCATGACACAATAGGGAAGGTTTAAGGAGGCCTCCTCTCATCCGTTAAGTAGTCAAACTATGCTTTCAAGTGTTCTCCTCTTCCCTTCTAGGGAGCATGGCATAGTAATGAAGCTTGAAGACTTCATCCTTCCTCCTTCAGCTTCCCCACTGTGCTGGACCAAGAAGATATCCTCTACATTATGCATGGCACCATTAAAATGAATAGTGGAGCCTTCCTAAGCAACTGATGATTTTGACTATGCCCTCCTAACCAAGCCTCCTCCTTTCAACCCTTTCACAGGCTCATCATGAGCAGATCATTCCATGAGGTAGGTAGTGACAAAATAGATGTTTTTAATACTAATTTTTATTTTTCATGAATGATTTTCATTGGAAGGAGTACCTTCCTATCATGACAAGGTAATTTTCAATATCGATATCAAGGAGAAAGCATAAAGAAACACTTGTAGATAAGAATAACAAAAGAGAGCTATCATGGAGACATGAAGCAAATCATGACTGAGACAGAACGAAAACATTGCAAGATGACTCAAAGGATTCTGAAATTGATTAGAGACCCTTTGGATGTTGAAGGAGAAGAACAAAGTGGACCATTCATGAAGATGAAACATATATCAGATCTACCATCAAGAATGAAATATGTAGCAATAAGGAAGACAACTTGGCATTTTCACCTCATGATGAAGTCCATGTTATAATTCTCAAGTTGTAACTTGTACAATTGTCATCATAATGGTCAATATGTGCCCATGTGTCATACCACATCATCATGTGGAATGTAATGATGTATTCTCAAGAAAATGATAAAATATAATGTGTGGAAGTCCAAGAGTCATATGTAGAATATTAAGAGTCACGTAGTCATATATGGAAAAATGTCACATGAAGAAGTCCAAAAGTCACATAGAGAAGTCCAAAGGACATATTAGAAGTCTAATATTCATGAGGGTAAACCAAGATTCAAGGGGAGATGAAAGGTCATTCATCTTGTTATAAAAGCAACCTCATAACTCAAGCAAAATTGGCTTTTGGAGGCTTAAGCTTCAGAGATCTAGTCTTTGCTTCTCTACTTAGTATATGAGACAAAACTACTCTTTGGAGAAGCAATAAGTGACTTAATGTTCCACTACTGGAACTAGTGTTTCATCATTGTAACTGTGTACTTGGATCTTTCACCTAATTTAAACTCAATGATCCAACACATTTTCATGCATGTATCATGAATGTTTTAGGACTATTCTTGGAATGTTTGCATTATATGTTATGTTCAAATGTACTAAGGAAATTGAACTACTTTAGTGGCTTTGGTACCTATCTTGTTGAATGTGTGTTGTATTCACTTTAAAAATAATTATGTGAACTATTTTACTAATCAATATTTTCATGCTCTTATGTGTCTCTCTTAGGTTAGTACCATTACTTCCTTCCAAAGACTCACTCTCTTCTTCCACTCATGAAGGTACCCTTTTACACATTACAATTGGAGTTTAACAATTTCAAATTACTTTCTTGTTCAAGGTTTATGTATATAATCTCTTATGTTATCTGTTGAAACCAAGGTGAACTTTAGTGTTATGGTGGTCAGGTCGATACTTCGGATGGGGATGCTACTCCAAACTATGTTAGGTTTGATTAGGACTTAACATTGGGGAGACCCCATGTATATTTAGCATTGTCAACATTCTAGCACTAGAAGGAGGGTCAAATAAAAATTTGTGCCCATTGAGTCTATTTTGAATCTTTTATATTAAATGGCTCTTTCCCAAATCATAATCCCAGAGATTTTCTAACTTGCATACTAGAAAAATTTCAATATCCACGGAAATTGTCCATGTCTTGTCTCAATTTAGGTTTAATGGTTATGGTGGTACATGCTTATCCAAAGACATAATTATTTTCTTGGGTTTTGTATATCTCATGAAATCAATGATGAAGATGTTGTCTGTGTTATATTCATCCTCACTCTTGAAGGTCATGTTAATTGATGGTCTCATACCTTAGCATCTTCCTCTATCCATTCTTTTGATCAATTCCACAAGGAGCTTCATCAAGCTTTTGATAGGTATGATTACCAAGATGTTTATAAAATAATAAATTAACTTAGAATGAATCATAATGAATCAATTAAAAATTTTGTTAATAAATTCTTTCGCTTATGTTGTGAATTTATTGAAGAGGATATGGATTGGGGTTTATTTAAGCAAAAGTTTCAACATTTGGTTCAAATTTCTTTGAATCAGTTTGAATCTAAACCCCTAGATGTTCCTATTTCCCCAACTTTTGTAAATTGCGAGATACCTCCAATTTCAGAGGAGGAACATATTGTTTCTTTTGTTCCTTGTCCTCCTCCTTTTCCAATACTAATTTGGGTTCTTCCCTATGATAATGCTCAAGTTGGGAAATCTAGAAATCAAAGTCCTTATCTATCTCCTCAATCTTCATCCACTTTTCATGATTCATATCCAATGGAAGAAACCTTGGAATGGTTTATGAATCCTATGGTGAAGATTAGTATTTCCATTCCTCAAGGTAGTATTGACACTCATAAATATATTCTTGAATCTTATTTGGATTCCTGTCATCCAGTATCTTCTCATTCTCATAACCCCTTGTCCCTTGATCCACTTGATTGTTCTCCTTTTGCATATTCTCTAGTCATTGACGAGGTGCAAGGTAGTCACTCTTCACAGGTACAGGAGTAGGAAAGTGACAACTCTTTTGATATTTCTTCTCTTTTTCCAAATCCTCTGCATCAAGATAATGTGCCTCCATCCTTATTTGATTTTGAATCTAAAATCTCAGTAATGAATCAGATGAAGTTAATTTTCTTAATAAACTTAAAGTATTGGAAAACCTTCATTCTATTGATTCTAATTTTATTGACAAATATGGTGATGATTTCTCAAGTTCATCAGCTAATATTTTGGTTTCTCTAGAAGAGTTTAATTTGGACTGTTTAGGTTTGGCATCTAATTCAGTTAAAGAACGTTCTCTCATGGAAGATTCTTCTCCAAATCCTAGTTCCTTGTATATTATTTTTTATATGTCTTTCTCCTCAGATCTCCCACCCGATAAGAATAAATCTAAATTGTCAAAAGGAAGTGAGGTCATCCATGATGAAAAAGTAAGTAATCAATTTATCAAGTATCCTTTCCATTCTTTGCCATTTTCAATTTTGCGTGAAGAAAATTATTCTATTTAGGTCATTGATGAAATTAATTCAATCTATTCATCCTTAGGTGTGGAATTAGAAGAATTTTATGACTTGGGTAGTCTATTTGTTGAAGATGTAAATTCTAATCAAATCAATGACGCAAATGGCTTAAATTTGGATAGTAGTAGTCTAGTCAAAATTATTGATGATAGTTTTCCATGTACCATGCATGATCTAATCCAAGCTTAGATATGTCGTTCTACAATTTTTTTAAGTTCGAGGAATTTTCAGGAAGTTGAGACACTTCAACATCCATTAATGGTTATGTTAGGTTCTCGCGACTCTAGTAAGATCCCCCAAAATAAGTCATATCTAAATTTTCTAGCACAATTCTTTCCTTTACATGGTTTCACTGGATGTAAATTCATTATTGAAATTTGTGTGGTATTTCAGATATAGATTTTATAACTTTAAAAGTTTGGTTCTAGGATAGACTGAAATTCCCTTTTTAGTTAATTCATCTTCCTGCAAATCTCTTGTATCAAACTGAGTTTTGGAGTGTATATCTTTCATTGATCATGAAGCTATGAATTTCATCATTCTAAAGATAATAATTGGTCAAAGGATTCATGTCTATCAGATGCATTTGAAAGAAATCAACTCATAATCCTTCTTGTAAATATTTTGCTATTAATTGTTTTCTTCATGGCATAATATATCCTCATCAGTATCAATGAATGATTGTGTTATCTACTAAATCAATTTCCTCCTTTCATCTAATACATGTTGAGTGGTTTCATGTGCTTGCCATATTGGCATTCCTCTTTAATGATACCAGTCCAGTTTGTAACCAGTCATAAGTAGATCGTCTGTCACATTCATCATATGAGGAAGATGATTCTATTTTCCAAAGAATATGAAAATTTGTTCAACCTAATCTATCTTTGTTATCTATTAACCCTGAATCTTGTGCCCTAATCATACCATCTCATCATGGTTCTTGTTCTAACAACTGTCATTCAATTGATCATTTCCCCACTAGCATACCAAATGATAGTTGTTTGACACCAATTGAGCTGTGTTTTATATCTTCTCAATTTCCATATACTTGTCAAGAAGTTGAGGCACTTCAGCCTCCACTGATGGTTATGTCAGGCCGTCACTATTTTAACAAGATTTCTGAATATGATCATACTCATTTCCCCTTAGAGGATTCTCATCCTAATTCCATGCCACTGATTGAGAAATTATCTTTTTAAGGATTTCACATTTTTCAAGAAGATATTTTTGAATTTCATGATCCAATCTATGATTAGTTGGTGGCATCTTACTTAGTAGGCCCATTTTCTAGAAACAAGTTGAAATTTCTCTTGATGTTTTCTAAGAAAGACAATATAGATGTAGGTGCATTCCCAAGAAGCCTTCCAAGTTTGTTTTGTTGTCATTCTTATCAAAAAGGTAAGTTTGCAATTTGTTCAAGGATCACACATCTTTCTACATCTAGAAAATACCTTCAACATTTTGTGCGGGATTTTCAAATTCTTATCAATTCTATTACACATTGTGTTACGTTAGTTTTCATTTCTCATATCTTTGTGTTGTAGGTCAGGAACAATGGTGCTTTCATTAGAAATTTCATTATACTTAGCCCTAACCTTCTAGTTGGTTAGGTTAGGAGTAGTTCTAGTTGCATTTAGTTTCCCGTGCATCGCACCCACCCTTTGTCGTGCTCTCCATCTAGTCATTACATTTGTTTTGTTTTCTTGTTTTTTGTTATGCATGTTGCTTTACATATTAGTTTTACGTTTTCTTTGCTTCTTTGTTTTCTTATTTATTTTACTTCATGTCATGTTTATAAGACTATGTATGAAATATTCTCTTATTTGTCTCAAAATACGATGTGGAAGAAATTGAAAAGCGTAGTTGTGATGATGAACAATGCTTGTCTTATCTATTTCCTCTTCTCTATCTTGGGTTTAAATATCTTTAAATTTGATGATATCAAGACGAAAAATATGATTCATTCCAAATATAAAGCCTTTAGCTAAAATATGAAGTCTATATCTCTATTAGGAACTTGTTTCTTGACTCCACGTTGTATTGAGTGGGGTTTTGACTTCTCACCTTGAGCAAGTAGAGGTCAGAAAGGAGAAAAAATTTAAAACTAGCATATAACTTCGGTTATCTTTCGAATCCGTTGAAAAAAGGGACAACCCCTTCTGTTCTTAAGTCTAGATCCCTCTTCCACCATAGTAAATAAATAAGTGCCTAAGAACACTAATGTAAATAAAATAAATAAAGGGTTAAGAAGAGAAAGGCTTCCTGTGGAGATAGGTGAAGCAAGAAACTTCATCGGGGTACTATCTAGGTTTGCTGGAAGCGAAGCGATGTTTGTGTTCTCTTGAGGTTACTTTGTCAGGGTATTGTTCAGTCTCACTTGCAGTGGAACGACACTGGAAAAGGTTCTTAAAATGTCAGTATACTTACTATCCTTCTCCCCAATTTAGACAATTAAGGTATGACTAGTCTATGTTGATGTGTTTTAAGTTGAGCAAAGAATAGAGGGGACTATATCTTTAAATGGGATAAGTAGAAAAGTTGGGGTAATCTATTAAAAAAAACCAATACTTCATGAAATAATTATACCTTACAGTTAGATAATTAAACATAGTCAAAGAAGTTAGAGTTCTACCAATGCGTTGATAAGTGTTGACACTGCGATCAACACCCTCCAAAATTTTTCCCAAACTTGAATTTTAGATCCTTTTGAAGACCTTACTGTCTGTCATCCTATGGTTACTTCGTGTTGGATTGAAGTTTTCCAAAATTTTAAAGTCTTCTTCTAAGTTTTAAGTCCCAAATCACTTGCACACACATGCCCAGTCCATAATCATGATGGCATAGAACTATCCATCAAGGTGGCACACATCAATTTTCATCCCATTTCAATAGTTAATGCACAATTTCAATTGATAATATCCCTCACTTTGGTTGAAATTATACTTTTAGTTCGGTGATTTTTCTCAATTTTCATATTTTACACATTTTCGCTTTCACATTCGCGGTTTTCACATTCACTTGCTTTCACTTTAATAAGTGTCATTTTCATGTTATCTCTTCTCTGGCATGTGTCACTTTTAAGTTCTTTTACATTTTTCAAGTGCAATCTTCATGTATTCCTCCTATCGTAGATGTTTCTTTTGTTTTTTTTGCAATCCTACATGTGATGCACCTTTGTGTGTAAAAAAAATTATTTCTGGGTAACTCTAATGCATGAGATGTTAAAATAGCAACAAGAAATGATAAAAATAGAATCCAGAATATTCCAATTTTAATTTTTCCTTGAATTAAAATTGAGTATTAAAATTCGAATTTAGTCTCACCAGCTGCTTGAAAAATAATTAATTAATTCATCTTGGATTAATTAGTTGGATAAATTCAAGTTAGAAGTCTTTGTGAAGTAAATTTGAGGAACTAATTGTGAGTTCAGTCAGTTAATGCATGCATGCATCAAACTAGTGTACTCTAGATAACTGAAGATTCTCTCATAAATAACTCATGCATGTCTATTCAGAGAAAGACCGAGTTGAGATTGAAGATAGGGACAGTGTACTATCAGTTGCTAGAATTTTCCTGAAAGGAAAACTCTTGCATGCAGAAGGAATTCATTCCTTGAGATTTGTGGAGTTTTACAGGGTGTAATATGAGAGTGAGTGATCAGTGTTACACATGGTAATAGTAGGATCACCCAAGAAAAATGCACTAGGAAATAGGAGCTTGGAGGGAAATGTGGAGGACTTAATGAGAAGTCTATTTTTCCTATGAGCATCTGTGAGGATTGTACTGAGTGCTAGCTAGCTGTGAGAGCTAAAGATGTGTGTAATACTGAGATATTTCCACTTGTATGATAATACAAATAGTGGGGTTTTTAGCTGAGGCTTTCCCCTGATTATTCTTCTATGTTTCATGTGCATTAATTCTGCTTTTGTTTATATGTGTTCTGCTTGATCTTGCTCAAATCTATTAAGCTTCCACAAGTTTGATTGTAGAAGCAAATTAAGTATTTTTCTTTAGTTGTATTGCATTATCAGGTTAATCTATAGTGAAAATTTCTACATGGTATCAAGGAAAAGGTTATCACAGCTGTGAAAAGTATACTGAGAAGAGAATTCGAAGTTTTAGGTTTGGGGTTGTAGGTGCAAATTGAATTCATCTCATACTTCAGGTTGGTCAATGGCGTTCTATGGCTTGAGACTCGAGTATGCCTTGGATGGCAGCTCGAATTGCATAGCATAGAAAGATCGCATGGAGGCTGTATTAGAAGACAACAACTTGAAGGATTTCATTGATAGAGAAATACCAAAGCCAATTTCAACTAATGCACAAGAGTTGGCTGAGTGGAAGAAGTTTCTAGCAAGGGCGAGATGGATCATCCTTGAGGGATTTTGAGACCATATTGTGTCGATTCTCCATGGGAAGGATACTCCATATTAAATGTCGAAGAAATTGAAGGACCTCTACCAGAACAGTAGCGACCAGAGGAAATTAGCACTCAACGATAAGCTTCAAAGAATCAAGATGGAGAAAAACGATACTATTTCCACATATCTGAACAAGCTCACGACCTGTAGAGATGAGCTTGGAAGTGTGGAATAACTATTGCTGATGAATATTTGGTGAGCCTCACACTCCTTGGCCTTCCAAAGAGCTGGAATAGCTAGCAAGACACTATGAATGGAAGGGAGACACTGTTAGATAGGGAATGACTATGGTCAGATCTCATGCAAGAGGAGATCACGAGGAGCACATGAGATGCTTCCTCATCCAATGATGATGAAGAAAATTTGGCCTTAGCAAGTAAGGCAAGGAAAGGGAAGGAGAAGGATTCTAATTCCAAATTGAATTCTTCTCATGGAGGGAAAAAGATTGACAAGTATAAAATGAGATGCTTTAATTGTCATGAGATGGATAATTATGTGACTAATTTCCCATCGAATAAGTCCAAGAAGGGATCCTTGGAAGGATCAGAAGGTTAGGCATTAACCTCTTAGTTCGAAATGGAATTTACTCTCATCACATGCATGGTGTCATCGATGATGGGTAGTGGTTGGTTTATTGACAGTGGAGCCTCATTCCACATGACCAATGCTAAAATTTTATTTAGTACCTTGGAGGAGAAAAACCTCAATATTCGCATAGAGATGGGTGATGATGAAAGGTATAGTGTTTCAGGAGTGAGCACAATTTCTTTTTAGAGGGAGCATGGAGCTCTTATCACCTTGAGAGATGTGAAGTATGTGCCTAGACTAAAGAAGAACTTGGTATCGGCTGCGATGTTGGAGGAAAAAGGCTACAATGCTATCTTTAGTAAGGGAAAGGTTTTCCTTAGACACATCACCATGAGACATGTTAAATAGACCAGTTCACGAGTCAAGAACCTGTATGCTCTTGAGGTTCAAGATGCATGCAAAGCCTTGAGGAGAAAGGAAAATGTTAGAGACTTGGTGGTTGAGAGGGAGAGTAAATTACCTCTCAACATATAGCCGTAGAAGAAGTCTCAGACAATTGTGGAGAAGCCACAATTGGAGATGTTGAGAGGAGACCGAGTGGAGGCATCCACTCATGCAGAGACGTCCAGTAGAGGGAAATTTTTAGCCAAGTTAGCAGAGGGAGAACATGCAGACATACCTTCAAGTGTGAGGTGGCACGATGTGAAGTGATAGTCCCAAGAAGTTTGAAATTGGTTAGGGTCCATTGAGAGGTTTTATCTCATGGACTATATCTTGCTACGGGAACGCAAAATACATAGTAGCGGGAGGAATCAATGGGATTGATGCAGTCAGAGATCAAAGTGATAGAGGTTAGAGCAGTCAGATAATGAAGAGAGCAGAGAAGGAATGATAATAGTGCAGAAGGACAGAGTCAGCAGAAGTGCATAGTTTTCAGTCTACAGAGGAAATAGTAGTCAGAGACTTTGATGACAAATGCATCATATTGATTCAGGTTGGATGTTTTTTTTTTTTTTCTAGACTTGCTGGAGCAACAAAACTAGAGAGAAGTGTTGCATGCAGAACATTCCAAAGGTTCAAGATCGGGATCGAGTTGAATTCCTTTCTTGTTGAGAGGGAGCATTAAAAATAGCAACAAGAAATGATAAAAATAGAATCCAGAATATTCCAATTTTAATTTGTCCTTGAATTAAAATTGAGAACTAAAATTTGAATTTAGTCTCACCAGCTGCTTGAAAAGTAACTAATTAATTCATCTTGGATTAATTAGTTGGAGAAATCCAAGTTAGAAGTCTTTGTGAAGTCATGCAACAGTTATCCCTTAAATTAAGGAAATTATCCCTTAACTAAGGAGATGAGATGGAGTTGTATTTGAGTTGTAATTAGTTAGCTTAGTTAACTAAGTTATTTCCATTTAAATTAGTTCCAAACAGTTTGAAGAACTAATTGTGAGTTCAGTCAGTTAATGCATGCATGCATCAAACTAGTGTACTCCAGACAACTAAAGATTCTCTCATAAATAATTCATTCATGTCTATTAAGAGAAAGACCTAGTTGAGATTGATGACAGGGACAATGTACTAGCAGTTGCTAGAATTTTCCTATAAGGAAAACTCTTGCATGCAGAAGGAATTCATTCTTTGATATTTGTGTAGTTTTATAGGGTGTAAGATTAGTGTGAGAGATCAGTGTTACACATGGTAACAGTAGGATCACCTAGGCAAAATTGCACTAGGAAATAGGAGCTTGGAGAGCAGTGTGGAGGATTTAATGAGAAGACTATTTTGCCTATGAGCATCTGTGAGGATTGTACTGAGTGTTGGCTAGCTATGAGAGCTAAAGTTGTGTGTAATCCTGAGATATTTCCACTTGTATGATAATAAAGATAGTGGGGTTTTTAGCTAAGGATTTCCCTTGAGTATTCTTCTATGTTTCATGTGCATTGACTTTGCTTCTGGTTATATGTGTTCTACTTGATCTTGCTCAAATCTGTTAAGATTCCACAAGTTTGATTGTAGAAGTTGATTGAGTATTTTTCTTTGATTATATTGCATTATCATGTTAATCTACAGTGATAATTTCTACATGAGATGGTATTACATACCATTAGAATATGCACTAGACATATTCCTATAAATTATCACACCTTTTGGTCAAAAAGGACACTTCTATCATAACTTGTGCTCTAAGTGTTGTTTCAATTGTCACACTTAGAAATAAGTGTCTCTTTCTTGTCATTTCAAGGTTTGATTATTGTCCATGAGGCTTGTGTAACCTTCTAGCTTTTATTCATGGTTTTTTGTGTGTGACCTATGTTTTATTCATTTTCGGATGCATTTATCTCTTTTAATTTGTTGGTCTCACACTTAGCCATTTTGGAGCCCTTATGGGTCCTTCAACACAGTGCAAGTTGTGAAGACATTATCCCTATTACTAGGTGAGGAACTTAACCTATCCACATGCCTCAATTATGAAATCATAATCCCCAATATTTGTGCACTAAGTCCTCCTCAAGGTCACCTGAACGAAATTGCACATTATGATCCTCCCAAAGTCTAGTCACCTAATCCTTCTTACTTGTACAGACTCATTACACTAATTTTTTGTCACCTCCACCTTGCATGACACATAAAACACTCCTAGCTAATATCATGGACCTCTTCAACCCTTTTTCAGAGGAAAAACATGTAATGCAAAGACCCTCCTATCCTCCCAATGTAGTGAAAACACTGCTAGGTAAAGTGGATTCCTTCATTTGGTCCCCCTCAATGAAAAGTGCATTCAAAATGACTAAGCACCCATTGTTCAGTCAAAATGTTGTAGCCTATAAGTAAAAGTGAATTCAAAATCAATAGTGAACCCTTGTTGAAGAAAATTGTGTTTTCTTTCAAGCCTTCTCTCCCTTAGGGTGCATGGAACAGTCTTGAAGACTGACGCCTTCACCCTTCCCCCTTCCCCAATGTTCTTTTCACCATAGAATCTTCCTTGAGAAGTCCCCTAACTACAAGGTACAGTAGGGAAAGGTAAAGGTGGCCTTCTCTGAGCCTTTGACCAATCAAATTGTACTTTCCAATAGGCCTCCTCTTCCTTATGTCTCATGGCGCAATATTGAAGGTTGAAGCCTTCATCCTTCCCTCTTCCCCAATGGGCTCTACACTCAAATCTTGATTATACTCTTCCTCTTCAGTGCATGTCATAGTAGGGAAGGCTAAACGAGGCCACCTCCCAACCCTTGAATATTCAAACTACACTTTCAAGTCTTCTCCTCTTTCCTTCTAGGGCACATGGCGCAATAATCAAGCATGAACTTCATACTCCCTTGAGCTTCCCCACTATACTAGACCAAGGATACCTCCTCTTCATAGTACATGGTGTAGTAAAAATGAACAAAGGAGCCTTCCTAATCCAATGATGAGTTTGAAAGTGCCCTCCTAATCAAGCCTCCTATTTTTAACCCTTTCATAAGCCTATGATGAGTTGATAATTCCATGAGCTAGGTAATGATAGAATATATGTTCTTAAGATTTATTTCACTTTTTCATGAATGATTTTCGCAGGTAGGAGTACCTTCCTAGAATTAAAAGGTAATGCACACAGAATATAGCAAGGAGAAAACATAACTTAATACCTGTGGAGAAGAAGGATAAAAGAGAGCTATCATGGAGACATGAAGCAGAACATACACCATGACAGAAAGAAGAGATTGCATGATGAATTAGGGGATGCCAATATTGATAAAAGACCCTTTGGAGGGTGAATGAGAATAAAAAATTGGATCCTTCATGAAGATGAAGCATAGATCATATCTACCATCAAGAATGAAAGATGAAGCAACAAGGAAGACAACTTGCCATTGGAACCTCATCATGAAGTCCATGTCATCATTGTCAAGTTGTAACTTGTACAAGTGTCATCATAATTTTCAATATGTTTCCATGTGTCATGTCACATCATCATTTGGAACGTAATGATTTATTCTCAAGAAAATGAAAAAATGTAATGTGTGGAAGTGCAAGAGTCATATGTGGAGTATGAAGAGTCACATAGTCATATATGGACAAAAGTCACATGAAGAACTCCAAAAGTCACATAGAGAACTCCAAAGGACATATTAGAAATCCAAGAGTCATGAGGGTAAACCAAGAGTCAAGTGGAGATGAAAAGTCATTCCTCAACATATTATAAAAGAAACCTCATAAATCAAGAAAAAGGGGCTTTTGGAGGCTTAAGCTTTGGAGAGCTAGTATTGGCTTATCTACTTGGCATAGGTGAAAAAACTATTCTAATTTGGAGAAGAAAGAAGTGATTTAATGTTCTACTATTGGAACTAGTGCTTCATCATTGTAAATGTGTACTTGGATCATTCACCTAATTTAAACTCATTGAGCCAACACATTTTCATTCATGTATCATGAATGTTTTAGGACTATTCTTGGGATGTTTGCGGTATATGTTATGTTCACATGTACTAAGGAAATTGAACTACTTCAATGGATTTGGTACTTATCTTTTTGAATGTGCATTGTATTCACGTTAACAATCACTATGTGAACTATTTTTCTAACAAATATTTTCATGCTCTCGTGTGTCTCGCTTAGGTTATTCCTATTACTTCCTTCTAGAAACGCACTCCCATCTCCCACCCATGAAGGTCTCCTTTTACACAATACAATTATGGTTACACAATGTCAACTTACTTGCGTGTTCAATATTTATGTATATAATCTCTTATGTTATCCATTGAAACCAAGGAAAGCCTTAGTGTTATGGTAGCCAGGTCGATACTCTAGATGGGGCTCCTACTCCAAACAGTGTGAGGTCTAATTGGGACTTCACATGGGGGAGACCCATTGTATGTTGGTGGTATCCAATACCATCAAAACATTCATATTAGGATATACCCGTTTTATAATTATTGTAGGAAATAAGCTATAAACGAAGTGAGCATCAAGGTTGAGACAAGGTTAACATGCAAACATGCCAATAACAAGAAACGAATTCATCAACTCCCTATGATTACATGTAATCCTTGCTTATATTAATAGTGTCACTACCGTAACCTTATGAAGAAACACAATATCAGGTGTATTCAAGGTTCCCTGGCCTATATACCTACTTGTAGTATAAATCATATATGTAATATATGTATAAGTATAATACTCGTAGTCAAAAGACTACAAATTAAATAACATTGAGAAAGTAACATAGCATAATATTTATACATGCAGAGAGAAACTCAAAAGAAATAAATTGTGTATGAATATATCAAAAAAAATATATAACTCCATAGAATTCATGATGGAAATATAGACTCTTCATAGTAAATCCTTATAATTGAGGAAGCTAGACATATTATAAAAAAATTCAATTTTTTAAAATAATCAAATATACACAAACCTAAGCCATGATAGGTACAGTCGTAGATAGAATAAATAAACATCGAAGGTTCCAAAAAAGTGGAGAAACCCTTATTTAGTGTTTCCCATAATTGATCTAGCTACAGGGGGTTAGCCCTATGCCTTGCTTTTAAAGGAAATTTTTTCAAAGAAATATATATAGCATCAAATAGTAGCCCTCAGGCTACTCAAAATCTTTTCTTAAGATTAATTAAAATGGACTAAGCCTTAGCACGACAAGGCATTGTCATAATATGGTAAAAAAAACTCTAGGAGAGGGCCTATGATGAAGGTATGAAGCTAGAAATAATATATACCTGGAAGATGCTAGAATAACAAGTAGGGAAATTTTTTAGAAACCCCCCAAATTTATTTGTATAATAAATGGGAAAATCCTCATGGTATATAGAAATATGTATAGGCTATTTTTTCATTGATATAATATACATATATAATTTTTTGGCGAATGTTTCACTAGGTTATATGGTATTGAAAATTCTTGGCTAATCTTCTAAAAAAATATAAAACATTGTAAAATATTGGTGATTCCTTGATAATGTATAAATATATATATAATAATAAGAAAAACATTTAGTTAAATTATAATATACTAATTTTCCATGTTTTGGAAAAGAAAAATCACAAGTAATGTTGCTCTAGGTTCTTATTATACACTATTGCAAATCTTTTTGCATGTTTTTATCATGTTTTACCACAAAGGTCTTATCACATCCCAAAGGGAAACTAGTTGGAAGGGCACCCCCAAAGACGCATGATGTTGAACTAAAGAGCTTATTTTGCTTAAACTTGGGCTTCATGCATCTAGATAACTCAATCATATTTAATGTAATTCATATTTTGCAGGCTCCACATGAAAATAAGGTCTATGAATAGCTATATCAAAATCATGAATATTTACATCAAATTCTTTTGTTTTCTCATACATCACTTTTCTAAAAGGTAGATACTTCTCCAATTCCTTGATTTCAAATAAACCAACAACATTAAAATATGGTGTTTCCTCATCATATGTAGGTCTTTAACCTAATTTTTGGATCATAACTATTGTAGTACTTGTTGCAATTTATTTTATAGTTGACAACTCTAATAATGTTGAATTGGTAAACAATTATTTGAAATCACACAAAATGAATGGAAGATAAATATGTATTAAAACTTAATTTCCTACATGATGAAAAAATAAAGAAGGTAATAACACAAAATTATTAAACGACTAGAGTTAGTGAGTGAAAAAATATAACACAAATATAAACAATAGTCTCTGCATGTTCATTACTTGGAAAAATACTTCACAAAACAATCATCATGAAGGGATTTTTCACTTCAATAATGGTAGTGCACTAAACAATCTATCGTTCTCATCTATAACATGTGATTCTTTTCTTGTATTGGAATCAAAGTATACCTACATTAGATGAATTTCAGTCTGATGGTAATAGGACTCATATGATGAACACATAGTGTCCTAATGCATAGAGCATTTTTGTCTTCAGTTAACTAAGCAAATCTCATTTTCCTTTCTTAATAAACAATAAGTATTTTCAAAGAAAATATAAAATAAACATAGTAGATTCTAAGAGATGGAAATTCTTTTGTGACACCACAAAGTGAAAGGAAAACAAAAACTTTCCTTAAATAATCAAATATCTAAAGAAACTAATATATCTTTTAGGGATCAAATTTCTTGTAATGTCTACATTATTCTTTATATGATTTAAAGATCTTTTCCATTCCTTGGAACCCATTTCCTTCTTTCATGGTTAACTCCTTTCCGTTACCTTTATATTCCTTTCTCATTAATAAACTCACTTCATATTTTGTTTCTTTCTTTTTCATTGATAATGGGTGGAGTGTCCACTCGAATATTGGGCATTTTAAATACTAACACATAGTTTATTCCAAAAAAATATCAACAATGTTTGAAAATGTGGATGATGAAGTAGCCTATGATAGAAAACCTTGTGCAAAGGATAAATATTATAGGATTCTTGTCAATAGGATAATCAAGGGATCATTTGAGTTTCCATGAGACACCAACTGACCAACTAACGTCAAGAATGATGAAGGAAATTATCCAAGTATGAAAATTAATCATGCCAACATCTATGACTTGAAATTGGAGTAAGGATTCCTTTAGGCATAATTTATATATTAATTTATTTGTTTATTACGGAATGCATGTATGATAATGATACCTAGTTGGGATATAATGAAGGAAGAATATTTTCGTATCAAAATATTGTTATAATCCTTTTTATTCAACCATGAATTAGTATCTCATGATTGAGTCACATGAAAATGAGTGAATGGGTAACATAATAATTTTATGAATTTATATAATACATGAAAGTGAATGCCAATAGAGGTAATGTGTGAGACCATATTTTTTATGGATATGGAAAGATATACTATTGCACAAGTGTCCAATTGTCTCCCTGCTTATATTGGTGTTGTACACTTTAACCTTCTTGTAAATAGTGAGGAACACCTATAGAGGAGAGGGTTCCTAAGGTAATATAGAGTAGATAAAGGAAGTTACTTTTAGTATTCATAAGGTATATATGGGAGGTGAATACATGATGTGTTGAGGTGTTGGCTATATCTTCCAAATGATGATGGTGGAATACATGGTATACAAAAGTAGTATTTTGATATCAAGCAACAAAGATAGATTGAGTATATGTGATCATGAGTATTGGAACATTGGGTTATTGGAATAAATATTTAGTTTCATCTTGTAATGGCATATATGTTAAATAACCCATGTACACTTAATCATAGTTCCATTTCATTGAGTATAATTAACAACTAAAAATGATTGAATTATTAGTTTGTTAATATTATTTTGAGAAAACCTCATGGATGGTAGTAAATTTTGAAAGAAAGGATTATATGCATAGATACTTAGTTTTATTTGATTGATTTAAAAGTTTGGGTTGTAAGTAGAATGATCTAAAATATGAAAATGAGTGTAATTTTGTAAGAAAGACTAGGTGCTACAACACAGAAGAGCCAAACACTTTGAGAAGGAATCTCATACTTATGAAATATGATATTCTTTATGAATTGGACTCAGAATTTATAAGTTGTATTATTATGAATATATCTATTGTAATTGTATGTGTATGATACATGGTAGACGATGGCTATTGAAGATGGAAACCCTCGAAGAAAGGCCATTATTAGGACAAAGGAACCCTGTGATTTCCACACACTATATACTACTAGTAGATATCTAGTAGTAAGTTAGTCCTCTCCTTACACGAGAAATCCATGACAAGATGGATCACCTAAGGGATTGTTTAGTAGAGAAGGGGACATATAAGCCTAGAAGGAGGAGGAAACTTAAAAGTTCATTTGGAATGGTGGCTAGAATCTTGTGGGTGAGTTAGAAAGGATAATGGAAATGATTTTTATGGAAGACATTATATGGGATAGATGCATAGCCATAGAGATAAGTCTTAAATAAAAAATGCATACATATATTTGAATATATTCTTACATCACGGAATTGAGAAGTCTTGTGCATAAGATAAGTGGTTCTTGATAATTGCTATAATATGTATTCTTACTTGATTACTAACGTAGGTATATGTTGGAATGTTGAAGTTTCGTGGTACACCAATATAGTGAATAAGACGGCATTGTAAATACATCTAAAGAATAAGGAAAATAAGTGTTGTTAATGAGAAGAGAATATTTATGATTGTGTTATCTGAAGGGCAATATGACAGAATGTCCTAGTATTTAATCACATTGATTAACTATACTTAATTATGATTACATGTTCAATTTTTTTAGCGTGTATATTTTAATTACCATGCTTTATTTACACTAGTAGGAAACAATTTTATGGTACATTGAATAATGTAAGTATTACCTTTCTTGAATTTAATAAAATAATAGAGCTACCTGAGCTAGGAGCACATAAAAATGTGTTGTGATAGGAGGAGATGGGAAAGGTGAGAGGGTACTAGTGGGTTCTACATACTGAATAATCCTTAGTTTTCCATTTTTCCAAAGTTTACTTTGTTTCCTTCATCACCATGTTCCTCACTAAAAGTCTAGAAACCTTAAATACCAATCATGTAACACATATGGTGGTTGTGGAGATGTACACCTTCCACAATTATGAAATAAATGGGACAAGTACCTTCATCATGGGAATTGTGACAGGAGTGGTAAAACCTAGATTTTCTCACATTTTATTTGAAAAACATCATGTCCCCACAATAAGGGGGAAAATGAGGTCTCATGGGGTGTTGGGGATGAGGTGATTTTAATATTGAGTCATTCATCATTATACCCCTCAAACATTTGGTTGATGGGGAGGGAACAAAATTATGGTTGGATGTATGAAATTGATTGTAAAGAGGCAATGATTCATGTAGTCTTAGAGGCATGTATGTGAATAGTTGTAGGGAAGAAGTAATGATTCATTATTGGTCATTATTGGACTAAGACAAGCAACATAGCACAATAAAATTATCACCTAAAATTACATAATTAATTTTTTTTATAAGGTGAATGGTGGAGTCCATTTTACATTCACATGAATGGTGTGTGACCATTATGAACTCATGCAAAGAATATTGAAGAGAGATGCATGGGAACAGACACAATAGAGAAGGAAAATCATATGGAAGAGAAGTAGGTTATAAGAGAGAAATAAATAGAGGGAGAGGTAAATTCATTCTCTCTTGTTTTATGCTAACAACAATGAAAGTAGTTTTATAGGTATTGATTCACACTAGGAGGATGATCAAGGAATGATAGAGACAATTTTGAATTCATGTGATTAGAACTACAAAAATATGTATAGATTATGAAAATAGATAAGGAAGAGATTCAAATGGTTAGAATCTAATTCCTTAGAAAATAAGGGAATTGTAGAGAGGGATAACATAGAGAGATTCAAAAATTGGGTTGGAAAGGGATATAGGAAAGATATCAACATATGTGATGGAGAAGCCATGGATATAATCTAACGAGGAAAGCATAGTGTGGGTTGAATAGCCAAGTATGGAAGCCTTTAAAACTTTAAAAAGGTAAAGAACTAAGTAAATGTTATTGGATTTAATGGAAAGTATCTAGACCCTCTATTCACACATAAAGGGAGAACTCAAATGCTTTCGAGGGAATATTGAGTAGATAAGGAAGGTATTCTCATTTTTATATGTAAGGAAAGCAACATGTTACCAAAATAGATGTGTTGTTCCAAGAAAAAAATAGTGGTGAGACAATGGGATAGGTAATTTCTTGTCCTAAGATAGAATGGTTTCCATAAAAATGTTTTAATTTTCCTTAGTGGTATCATAGCCTCGACAAGGGTGGCCTAGTATAAAAAGAATAAGCGCAATAGAGTGTATGGTTGGGTGGAACATTTATCTACCTAAGTTAATGTTGGCCTTCAACTTTCAAATAGATATGTTTTTCCTTTAGTTTGTTTATTCAATTGATTAATACAATGCACTTCGTTGGAGTATTTTAGTATTTGAATGTTGAATGTTGAATATTTCTATAGGTTTACTATTTCTTCATAATGGGAAATCAATGTTATATATACCAATGTAATTCTTGTAAATGGAATTTTATATGATGGTACAACATTTTTACTAAGTATCATTATCTCAATTTATTTTTTGATGTGAGTGTGACAATAAACAACCATAAGGTTATAGCTTGTGATGAACATGTTATGTCAATCAATATTATGGCTATAGGATACCATTAGGGAATAACGAACTGTGGATGGAACATATACTTTCTTTGCTAATGTTATGCATGAAACTGGAGGTATATATATTGCCTCGTCTACTTAATCATACTCATTTACCTTGTAATATTTTTCTATTAAAATAAGAACTCACTTGTTATGCACCAAACTAGAGGTAAAACAAATATAGGCCATTTTCAATTAATTTTTTTTATTAAAATTAATGTAACAAAAATTTAGTCCTGGATGCGGGTGCAGCGGCTACGTGTTGATGGCGTTAGCCATCACGTGGGCAGGTGGCAGTCCCGCGTTGTCAAGGGGTACCATGCGAGGCGGGATATTAACCCACATGAAATTCGACAGCCGAAGGAATTAATGCCTGTCTTCTCAGCTCGCGCGAGGGGCATGGCGATCGATGCAGTGGAGCGATTAAATGGGAGAGTGCTCGATTTGCAGAGGAACATGGGAGAGCAATGTGTTGAGGCCCTACTCCTCTCAGAGGGGAACGAGAGTGAGGATTTGAAGTGCGCTCCGCCGGTTTCAGGGCAAGGAACGAGCACACCCTGCAACTGTGCTAGATTGAGTTTGTCTTCATAGCGGGAGGAGCTCCGGGTGCTTGTGTAAGGCTGCAACTGGAAAATTCAGAAATGCCGAGGGAGAGGCCGCGTATGGGTAGCAGACGAGGAGGAACCAGAGGCAGGGCCTTCACGCAGCGGCAAGACCACAATTCGCCCTCCTCCTCCATTGAAGTAACGTCAATGCCTCAGAGGTACCAAGGCAGCAATGAGGAGGATGGTGGTTATGATAGCAGAAGCCCACGTTCAGAGGAGGGTCAGATGGAGCTCCCCACGCTCAGGTATCGGCTCCCCTGCCCTCAAGCTAATTCTACTCTGGTTGTTTCCATTACGATTGAGCCTGCCGTTTCTCAAAACACGGAGGCAAAGCCTCTACCGAATGGGCAGCGCTCCAGCAGAGAGGAATCTCCCATTGCGTGCCTTCCGGTTGGGGTAGGAACTAGTTGTTTGGCCCCTGGACGTGAGCTCGGATCTGACCTCGCGAGCCCAGCTACCAATTGCGTCTATGCTATCGGCCCTTCAGCGCTTGCTGGTCCAAGCAGGCCAGCACAGGAAGGGAGCCCTGACGCGGTCATCCAGCTCTCAGACTCCGAAGATTCTCTCCATTTCGGGTGCCGAGTCGAAGAGGCGCCCCAGACCACCGATGACGAATGAACTCGTTCCCGGTAACCTTAGCTGTTTTCTTGGGTTTTCTGTGTATGACTCTGCCAAGCGGCATCTACATCTTTGTCAATGTGTCGGATGTAATTATTCATGTGCCGGATGTAATTGTTCAGGTGTCTGTCTGTCTTTGTCCGGGTCAGTCTATGGCCCTGGTGTCTGTTCAGATTCTATGTGTCATGTCAATGTGTCTTCAGTGGTCAAGCATCAAATTCCAAT
Source organism: Pinus tabuliformis (assembly GCA_031772625.1). NCBI lineage: Eukaryota > Viridiplantae > Streptophyta > Pinopsida > Pinales > Pinaceae > Pinus > Pinus tabuliformis. The sequence goes on from CM062814.1 coordinate 732,230,301, forward strand.
TTTGAATCTGCTCAATTTTGGAACTGGAATCAGGGCAAGGAAAGGGCTGATTGGCAAAACTTCTTAGCCTTGCCCACTCTACTCTATATGTATCTCTATTTTGTATGATAATAGAATTAGTCGCATTCAGGAAAAAAAAAAAAAAAAAAAAAAAATGTAACAAAAATTTAGATATAAAATATGATTGTGTAAGGGAAAATTCCAAAAGACATAGTTCCTCTATACCACAAGGTTTTGAAAATCAGGTTATCCATGAATATTTTTCTTTCTCCAGGTGATTCTTGACAATTTTAAATAAAAATATGTATGTACAATGCCTCAAATTCTTATTGAGAGTGATTTTTTGTTCACATGTATGTTTTCATCTATGGGATATGAGGATCAACTCTTTAATTAGAAACTTAACTACAATACTTGGAACTAACAACAAATTTGTGCACACATGATCAAATCAGTGTACACGTACATGTTCATGTTGGTTTAGATTGGATTTCAATCTTGGAGAGAGAGCATATAGGATTCTTTCAGGGGAGAAATCCAATCTTGTAGCTCCAAGGAAAACCTCTTTTACACTGAAAATTTTGACTAAAAAATTTGCACACAACAAATCTGGAAACCTAATAGATTTGTAATATATATATATATATATATATATATATATATATATATATTGAGAGAGAGAGAGAGAGAGAGAGAGAGAGAGAGAGAGAGAGAGAGAGAGAGAAACACACACACACTAGCTGTAATTTTTCATTGTTTAAATTATATTTTTGAATGTAAAAAATGAGTTCAATGTCTTCAAAAATTACTTGAGAACTTGGATTGTGTAAATTACATATCTTAAACTTGCAATTCTAACACATCTTTGCTTGATTTCAAATAAAATTGACCAAAAAATATTCTTAAAAAATGGCCACAATGAGACTACTTAAAATGTTTTAGCCATTAAAAAAAAAAAAAAAAGAATAATTAAAAATAAAAAAAAAATCAATTTCTTTATATAATGAATATATAGTTTTTTTAATCAGACATAATATATAGACATTTAAATATTCACTTGAAATATTTTATCTATGTAATATATTTTCCACAAGAAAATGAATTTTCTGTTATTAATATATTTTTGAATACATTTCAATATTAATTAACCCTCCATATTACAATATTTTATTTATTAGTACCATTGAATATTTTATTATTAATTATATATTTTTAAATGTTGTGTTTTAATTTTATTTTAATAATTAAATAAAATACATATATCCTGGAACATTTTTACTTTTAATTACTCCTCTTTCAACATTGAAATACTTTACTATGATCAACATTAAAATAATTACTCATTTATGCTCTCTCCATATACATATGCATGAAGTTGAGAATGAAATAAATTATTTAGCATCCATATTTAAATGAGTATTTGAGTCATGTACTAAAATATTTAAAAATAATAATTAAGTCAGGTATTGAAATGTTTTTAGTAAGTATAGGAATTATACAATTTGTTGTATTCAAAAGTATAACATTTTATTATTATTATTATTATTAGTTACTTTATTTCTCTATAAAACTGGTATAAGATTATGATAGCTCATATGTACATTGGAATATTTTATTTATGGTTGATAATAAGCGTATAACATGTATATTCATTCTTTTTATAGCCCACATTTTTTATTTACAGTAAAGTTTTTGACTAAAAAATTTGCACACAACAGATTTAATCCCTCTGAAAACCTAATATATATACACACACACCACGTGTAATTTTTCATTGTTTAAATTATATTATTGAATGAATAAAATGGTTTTAATGTCTTCAAAATTTACAGTGAAAAAGTTGACAAAAATGTTTACATAGAACAAATTTAATAGCTATAGAAACCTAATAGATTTGTAACTAATATATATATATACATACATATATATATATATATACATACATATATATATATATATATATATATATATATATATATATATATATATATATATATATATATATATATATATATATATAGAGAGAGAGAGAGAGAGAGAGAGAGAGAGAGAGAGAGAGAGAGAGAGAGAGAGAGGCCACATCTAATTTTTTAATGTCTTCAACTTTTTTTGAATGCCTTCAAAATGTTAAATCTCTCACCTCTTCATGGATAACATATATATGAATAGGATGTTAATGATTGTTGATGTTTATGGGCATCAGTAAATAAAAATTGTACTGCATCTATGCATATAAAATCGTTCAAAATATCTCATTTGTCTCCATCTTGAGAATGAAATTTATTTGAACTTAATAGTTTCAAATTTATTATTCATTTTCTTAAATTCTCATTTTGATATAACCTTTTTCATTTCAATCTTGAAATTTTGGATGTCAGTGTTTGTTTTGATAATACATATATTTTAAATATATCTGGTTATTTTTTTGATAAGGTGTCTTCAGACATCCATTCAATTGTGTTCCAAGTGAATTTTTCAAATAGCCAACACCTTATTGTTCCAAGAATTATAATAACTACTTTATCAATAAAATTTAAACAATTTTAGCAAAATTTGAATTAGATTTTTTCAAACTGTCAACACCCCGGTATTCAAAGAGTAACAACTACTTTATCATTTCTTCACAGAAACGTAATTTTCATAGAGTGTACATTGAAGATAAAGGGTAAGTAACAAAATAAATGATGGAATTTGGATTTTATTGATTTTTGAACGTAAGGGATTACTTTTTTGGAATAGAGGTTTTTAAATTTTTCACAGATGTTGACTTAATGATGGGTGGAAGCTAAAAGGCAAGAATCAATCATCAATTATTTTAACAAGATTGAAAATTTAAAAAATCTATTATCTAAACAATATTTGAAAATGACAAGTATATATGAGAAAATTAATAATTGTATATACCAAAAATCCATTAAAACACAGACTTACCTATACCACTGTAGGTTGATTCTTGACTTATTAATTCAAATTTCAATACTTTACGAACAACTCGGTACCACTATTCTCAATCTTGACTTATTAATTCAAATTCTACAACTTTGTGAACAACCCTCGTATATGACTATGAATAAGCATAAGAAAACTTGGAAGATGGAAAGAGCATTATTCAATCTTTAATAGACATGACAATAAGAGACTTGAGTTTTTGAATAAAAATGAATTATTTTTTTATGACCATTTGTTCCAAAAAATGAGGGTCATTTTCTCAAAATTAATTCTAGTACCATGAAATACTGTCGAATGAAAGAAAAAAACCTTTTTCACACCAAATGGGGAGGGAAAAATAACTATCATAGATACCTATTCTTAAAAATTAAGGCGAATGAAGGTTGTAAATCCTAGTTTCAAGGGATAAATTTACGTTTTTTATCCTCTCCCTTAAAATAAGGTGGGCTAAGCTCCATAGCTAAATTCTTATAAAATAAAATTGAGGCGATTTGTAACACTATAATATGATACAAAATATTCGCCCAGTAAAAATTTAAAACCCCTTAAGTTCACCCAAGGGTGAAAATTCGCCCCCTAAAATTTTCCATGGAGTTGCATTGTAAAATGAATGTACATATGTTGTAATATTTGGAATAACAAAATAAAAATGTGTCTGACTCAGAGGAGATGGATTGTAGAGCTAGGAATGGAGAATTCTTGGTAGGGATGATATAGTTTATTGTGCAACAAAGAAACCTAAACTTGATGATAGGAATTAAAGGCTTAGTGGTCCATGAAGTAAAGGGGAAGGTTCATGAAATTAGATGGTCATAGGAAAATATTCAAGCCCATGATTTTTTGAAATAATACAAGGAGAAAAAGAAAAAAAATTATGGACTGATTGCAAGAACAAGGATGTAGTAGTAATTGAGGGACAAGAAACTTGCTCCAAAAGAAAGAGAGGCATTTGGATGAGAGGATGCAGATAGAGGGTTAGATTTAGTTTTACTGTAGAAAAAAAAGATAAATATTGTATGATTACATGATCCAAGAGCATCCGTTGATTCAATTGCATAGGTGTTCAAGTGTCATCACCAATGTTCAATGTCATCATCAACATGCAGTTCATGGCTGTCGTTCAATTTTGACGGTTCCGCCAGGATTGGTCAACGACATGTGCTTTATCGTTCTTGTTTGTAGGATTGGTGTTGACATGGTTGTGTCATCAATCGCAAAGGTTTGATATGTCATTAGGGTTGTCGATGATAGGTATGTGATTTGTGTCAACGATGTGTGTGGTTTTGTCACATTGTGACAAATGATTGTAAAAGGGTGGTAATTGGGTCTCGATGCAAATCAAATCCTAATCCTAAACCTTAACCATACATTAAAACAAATCAAATCCTAATCTAAACCCTAGCCTAAATTCCTAGACCCTAATAGTAAACTATGTATTAAAAATCCATTACAATACTTTAAAACCTATGTTATAACCCTCAAACCTTTTGAAAACATAAAAAAAAATTATAAATTAAACACACTGTCCAAACCACCAACTAACTGCATTGGAGGAAGGAAAAATGTGGTTTGGAAGCTGACAATCAGTACAACAGAACCACACGGAGAATTGTACGTAACCATCAGCACGCGAACGCCAAACAATAGACCGTGCATTCACCAGGGAGTTGCCAAAACTGCCGGAGCCCTAATCGTGGTTGGTAACAACTATGCACATGTGTTGTCAGTGCTCCCATCCAGTTAAATTGACCGCAAATAGCTATGTATTTAATATATGGTTAATTTTGGTTTTTTAAAGTTTTTTGGTTACCAACTAATGCGAGGACCCTGGAACTAAACCCTGAGTGGCAAAATGCTGCTAGATCGAGCTTGTAAAACATCTAGAACCTAACCAAATTCAACATGCATTCAACCAAAGTCGTTTCCATGAACCTAGAGGTCTTTAAGAGGCAGATTTATCCTTTGAAAGACATTGGAGTGGTTTTTAACTTTTGTATGCAGATTCTGGAGGACATAGGAAATTTTGCTTTCAGTGTTTTAGGAGCGTCTGGGGATTGTTTTGAGAACCGTAAGTAGTGTTGGAAAGTTGGTTCAAAGGTCTATCTAATGACGGAGGTAAGAATTGTATGTGTGAAAGTTCAGTTTTACTAAATCACTGTGTAATTGACTCCTTTCTTCTCATTCCTAATAAAAATGGTTGCCCATCTTGAAAGCAGACCTGGAGACGTAGTCCATCAGGGATGAACTCCATCATAAATTTTTTGTCTAGTATTGTTGTTTTTTTACTATTTTCACTTCTTTTACGCATTGATTTCATGTTTAATCAGCTGTCATAAAGTGTTCTTTTCAAGCAGTTTTTCCTCGTTTTGTGTGCTTCAACTATAATTCAAATCATTAATGGTTAATCAATTCTACATCAGTTTTTAGTTTATGATCATTTCAAATCATATAATTTGGTATTAGAGCCAAGTTTCATTTGTATAATGTGCCATTGAATGTTAACTAGGTCAAAGTCACAACGAGGAGAAGGAATCCTTGAGCAGATTAATCCAGAGATTGGAAAGCAAGGAGTTGTTCAGAAATTGACCATGTCAGGATCTGATGCAGGTGAAAACACTGAAACAAAGATGACTGAAGAACAATTTAAATAGGCATTCTTGACTATGCAGTAGATGTTGGGAGAATTGTATGAAGACAAGAAGGTGAGAGATGATTCTTCTTCAAAGACATCAAAGAAGGACAAAGGTAAAGGCAAGGCTGATAAACCACCTTCACCTCCATCATCTCCATCATCCTCTTCTTCTTCTTCTTCTTCTTCTTCTTCTTCCAGTGCAGAATCTAAAATGGAAAAGAAACCTAAGAAAACATCTCTTTTGAAACTTGATGTTAAATTTGAGTTACATGTTTATGATGGCGAAATGAATCCTGAAAAGTTAGATAACTGGATAAAGAAGTTAGAAGTGTATTGTCACATTCAGAACATTTCTAGAGATAAAACTAAAATTCAGTTAGCTACACTTAGAATGGGGGGAACAGCTTTATTCTAGTGGGAAAGTAAAACTTAGATAGATGTAAAGCGTATTGGAAAAGTGCTCTTCATGGTCTAAGTTTTTAAAAGCTCTTAGGAAATAATTATATCCTTTTGGATACATGTAGCAAGCTGTTATGGATTGGCAGCATCTGAGGCAAGGTCAAGGGCAGAGTGTTCAAGAGTTTACTCAGGAGTTCAGAAATAAAGCATTGGCACTTGGTATTTCATTGGATACACGTGAAACTTTGTTAAAATACATCAACAATTTACATTCATATTTGCAGCATACTTTATTGATGTTTAATCCTGATGATTTTGATGAGGTGTGTGTTCAGGCCATACATATTGAATCAGGTGGAAGACCATTCAAGTTTTCATCTCAGTCACCCAAAGAGTTGGAAACCAAAGATTCTAGTGACAGTAAGGGGAAGAAAAATTCAAATAGAAAGAAATTAGCGATCGTCTAGAAGGAAAGACCTACTTGTTCTCATTGCCAAAGAATCGGTCATGATGAATTGAAGTGCTGGAAACTTCATCCAGAACTTAAGCCCAAAAATTTCCTGAAGGCGAAGGAAGAAAAGAAGGCCATTGCAGCAGTCGAGTAGGATCTAGGTTCAGATTCAGGTGATGAAAGGAGGATAACCGCCATGGTTATGATAGGTAAAACTTCTGATACAGGTTCAAGTTCGAAAACTATTGTATCTTTTTCAAACATAAATCCTTCATATGAGGATAAAAGAGTTGAACTCTTCCACATAAGGATAACTTCTAAGCATACAAAGATTGACTTAATGTTTGACAGTGGATCACAAGAAAATTTAATATCTGAACATATAGTTAATCAATTGGGATTGGAGACATAAAATCATCCAAGACCATACCCATTAGATTGAATTAATAAATCAACTCAGATACATATCACAAAGAAGTGTCGGTTAAGTAATGAAGTGGAGTTAGTTATGGTCCCAGTAGACATATGTGGAGTCATCTTAAGAAGTCCTTATATTTATGATAAAGATGCAGTGTTTTACAGAAGAGAACATAAATATCACCTAAAGAAAGAAGGGGTCGAATTTACTATTAGGACACATAAAGTCAAATCAAACTTGGATTCAACTGTTACAAATCAAGTTAAGTAGTTGATAAGGTCAAGTAAATATGTACTCATGTTTATTAAAGAACAACATAAGGATGATTGTTTGGAATGTGAGATTCAATTTATAGATCAATTGATCAAGGTGGTTAATTATTATCCAAGAAATATTATTCATAAACAGGATAAGCAACATGAGATACATTTAATGTCCTATGAACATCTTGTTAAAGACAGAATGACTCTCAACTCATTAATTCAACTAAATTGTAGAAAATGTCATCATTAGCAGTGTATTGCAGGGAATGGTACATGTGAGTCTAATCAGAGACTTTTTTTAGATTGTATGTTTATTTTCAGTTTCAGGGGTGCAAGTCAGTATTGGGGAAAGTCAATGTACAATTATTTGGTATTACATCATCATTTCGTGCTTTAAAAAGTAATGAAGCCTCTTTTCAAGTGGAGAGGAGGTCTATAAATTTTCATGAGAAATCATTTTCGAAAGAAGATCTAAATTTTCCTTATCATGATTTTAAAACTAATGCATTTAGTGAAAGTGTTACTCAATGGAGATATCAGTTAATAGACAAAAAATATTGATTCATGTAAATCAACAATTACTTAGATACTTTCAAATTCAAACTAAGTTGTAGTAGTCTTTACATCACAGCTGGATGAGTTCTGTGAAGCAAGTTCACTTAGTAATCAGTCAACAAGAAAGTAAATCAAGTCAAGTAATTGATATGAAGTCAAAATCAAAGGAGTCTTTGAATATTTCAGTTATTCCAGAAAGTAGATTTTTAATACCCATCAGATGTATTAAACAATGTTCTACAAATATTGTTTTCAAGGATGTTTTTGAATCACTAACTCATGATTCTTCGTGGAAATAATTCAATTTCCATGTTGATAACATGTTGTTGTATTATGCATCAATTTCATGTTTAATCAACTGTCATAAAGTGTTCTTTTCAAGCAGTTTTTCCTCAGTTTGTGTGCTTTAGCTGTCATTCAAATTGGTAGTTATGTGGTTGGAAGGTTGGGTTGTCGAGAGGTTACATTTTTTTTACAAAATCTTTCTGTATCTGATCTCTGACTTAATATTGGGCCGATTATATAGCTGGGAGGTCAAAGAGTCTGGTGTTTTTTGGTTTATGACAATTATTCTATTGTGACCTCGAATATACCATTGTCGGGTAGTTTGAAAGTCAGGCAATGTTGAGGTTGGAAGGTCCAGTAATTTGATAGTCGATCAATGGTGAGGTTTGGAGGTTGAGTAGTTCGACATTTGGGCAATTCTAAGGTCAAGAGGTTGGGTCTATTATTTATAAAAATTCATAGTCACTTAATGTTCCAAGTCGAATGGTCGGATGTTGTTTGATAGTTGGGTGGTTTCATTAGGTCAGGTAGTTTCACAGTTAGGCATCGCTGAATTTGGGAGGTCAGGTAGTTTGACAGTAAGGAATGTTGAATTCTAAGGTCAGGCTGATTAATTATAAAAAAAAATTAGTTACTCTATGTTGCTAGTCAGGTGGTCGGAAGGTCGGGTGCTCTAAAGGTTGTAATTTTTTTTACAAAACGTTTCTGGATCCGACTTTTGACTTAATTTTCAAAAAGAAAAATGTTTAAGGATTTTTTTTATGCATTTTTTGATGCACAAAAGAAAAATATATATAACAAACAAATAAAGGGGACTAGACTTTCATTAACTAACTCTGAAAGCACGAAAAGTACAATATTACTATCGGGATTGTCACAGTTTTTTTTTTTTTTTGTCAGTGGATCGTACAGTCAGGGGAATTCATTAGGTCAGGTAGTTTCACAACCCAACAATGTCAAGGTCGGTGGGTTTGTCTAATTATTTATAAAAAAATCACGGTTAGATTGAGTTCCTAGTAATGTGATTAGAAGGTCGGGCAGTCGGAAGCTTGTATTTCTTTTACAAAAAATTTCTGGATCCAACCCGTGACTCAAGTCTTCAAAAAGGAAAAAACGTATTTAAGGATTTTTATTTTTTTTTAATTTTTATTTTTATTTTTATTTTGTGATGCACAAAGGGAAAAAAATTTTTTGTAAACATGATAAAAATAGTGCAAATTATTCAGTGAATATTTAGATTCAATGTTTCCTGCCAAAAAATTACAAAACAAAGAAATACAAAACAATGGATTTGTGTTTGTCCAACAGACTGTGAGAAGACTTTATTGTGTGAAAACTGGAAATTATTTTATTGAATCTGAGCTCAGTTATATCATAATTCTATACGCTATGCGACACTATAAAGTTTTTCTATAATTTCAGTAACTAATTCTCAAACCCTATATTTCCTATATGTTTGTGTCTGCATTTATATCTATCAATACACTTATCTCTAGTCACAATTGTATTTAGAGAAAAAAAAATTGAGAAAGTTGAATACAAGAACATAGTGTGGCAAGGAAATGTAGCTGCTTAATCTATTTTTGATCCCTCTTGTGAAGAAACAAATTGCAGTTATTATATGACAAAAATTGATTGCTTGTTACAATTGAATTTAAAAAAATTCAACAAAAATTGTTTTTCTTGTCGAGACAAAAAAATTGAAGCTATTACAAACTCGGAATGTTATATACCTAGGGGGGATAATATGGGGTACCAAGGGAGGTACCCAAGGTAATAATGTAATAATGGGATGGCCATAGTAATAAATAAGGTGGTTAACGCATATCATGTAAGGGACCACAAGTAGTTAGTAATAATGTAATGGGCCCATGGTATTAGTTTGATGGTATGAGGGAACCATGGTAATGACCCATGGTATTGTATGTATGAGGCCTATATAGAGGGTAGAGACTCCACATGGAGAATGTCAAGGAATATAGTTAAGGATTATTGCATGAACAGACATATGGCTTGTGGAGTGTTCTTCTTCCTTAAGGAGTGAATGTAAGGTGTTGCCTTACCTTAAGGGTTTGATCAATAAAGAATCATTTCATATTATTTCTGGGTTTATTTGCATTGTCTTATATTTTCATATCAGATCTATAATATTTCCGGGTTAGATCCATAACAAGTGGTATCAGAGCTATAACAAGTGGTATCAGAGCACTTTCTTGGGCAAATCGTGGAGATTTTTTTTTTTGCAGGATTTCGGGGGCGGCGAGTTTGCAGATCAGATCTATAAGTTTCAGTGCAAGATCTATAAAATATAATTACAGATCTGGATTCTGTGTGAAAAAACACTCAATTTCAGAAAAAAAAAATCAATTGAATTGGAGTCCGGATGAAGGAAATATCGCTGATTTAAAAATCAGTGGGGTTGCAGACAATTTTTTAGGGCAGCGAATTTGTGGCACAGATCTGGACGTCTTGGTGCAAGATCTGCAAAATCTAATTGTAGATCTAGATTCTGTGTGAAAAAACACTCAATTTCAAAAGACAAATCAGTTGAATCGGAGTCCGGATGAGGGAGATATCGCTGATTTAAAATGAGCTCTTTTTTGCAGAAATTTTGGTGACGGCGGGAGAGTTGAAGCGCAGATTTGAAATTTCATTACCTGGATCAAAATTTCTATCACATGGGCAGATGCAGAATGGTTGTTCTATTTCCAAAAACAGGTCATAATAGGGATTCTAAGCAATATTGACTAAACTGTGACAATTTCAAATTTTTGCCAAGTAAGTGAATTTTTTTCAAAACTCTCTTCATGGCTTCTAGCAAGGTTCTTTATTTTACAGGAAAAAATAGTGGTCGTACTATTGAAGAATACATAGAAAAATAGAAGTGGTTATGGAGGAACAATTGGAAATGGTGGGTAGTGGAGAATTTTAGAGATGAGGCGGCCACATGGTGGGGATTACTTAACAAAACGAAGTGTTACAACCTGGCTCTGATACCACTTGTTATAGCTCTGATACCACTTGTTATAGATCTAACCCAAGAATATTATAGATCTGATATAAAAATATAAGACAATGCAAATAAATCCAGAAATAATATGAAATGATTCTTTATTGATCAAACCCTTAAGGTAAGGCAACACCATACATTCACTCCTTAAGGAAGAAGAACACTCCACAAGCCATATGCCTGTTCATACAATAATCCTTGACTATATTCCTTGACATTCTCCATGTAGAGTCTCTAGCCTCTATATAGGCCTCATATATACAATGCCATGGGTCATTACCATGGTTCCCTCATACCATCAAACTAATACCATGGGCCCATTACATTATTACTGACTACTTGTGGTCCTTTACATGATATGGGTTAACCACCTTATTTATTACTATGGCCCATCCCATTAGTACATTATTACCTTGGGTACCTCCCTTGGTACCCTATATTATTCCCCCTAGGTATATTCTTCAATAGTTAGATCTATAACAAGTGGTATCAGAGCTATAACAAGTGGTATCAGAGCACTTTCTTGGGCAAACCGTAGAGATTTTTTATTTTTTATTTTTTGCAGGATTTCGGGGGCGGCAAGTTTGCAGATCAGATCTGTAAGTTTCGGTGCAAGATCTATAAAATCTAATTACAGATCTGGATTCTGTGTGAAGAAACACTCAGTTTAAAAAAAAATCAGTTGAATCGGAGTCCGGATGAAGGAGATATCGCTGATTTAAAAATCAGTGGGGTTGCAGACAATTTTTCAGGGCAGCGAATTTGCGGCATAGATCTGGATGTCTTGGTGCAAGATCTACAAAATCTAATTGTAGATCTAGATTCTGTGTGAAAAACACTCAATTTCAAAAAAAAAATCAGTTGAATCGGAGTCCGGATGAAGGAGATATCGATGATCTAAAAATCAATGGGGTTGCAGAAAATTTTTCAGGGCAGCGAGTTTGCGGCGAAGATCTGGACGTCCTGGTGCAAGATCTACAAAATCTAATTGTAGATCTGAATTGTTTGAGAAAATTACCCAATTTCAAAAAAAAAAAATCAGTCGAATCGGAGTCCGGATGAGGGAGATATCACTGATTTAAAATGAGCTCTTTTTTGCAGAAATTTTGGGTGACGGCGGGAGAGTTGCAGCGCAGATTTGAAATTTCATTGCCTGGATCAAAATTTCTATCACATGGGTAGATGTAGAATGGTTGTTTCATTTCCAAAAACGGGTCATAATAGGGATTCTGAGTAATATTGACTAAACTGTGACAATTTCAAATTTTCGCCAATTAAGTGATTTTTTTTTCAAAACTCTCTTCATGGCTTCTAGCAAGGTTCTTTATTTTACAGGAAAAGATAGTGGTCCTACTATTGAAGAATACATATAAAAACAGAAGTGGTTATGGAAAAACAATTAGAAATGGTGGGTAGTGGAGGATTTTAGAGATGAGGCGGCCACATGGTAGGGATTACTTAACAAAACGAAGTGTTACAACCTGCCTGATGAAGCATTTGAAAAATTCCTGTTAGACAGATGGTCTCATGCTAGAAAACAAGATGATGAAAAACATGTGGGGTTATTTTCTACTGGTATCTCCTTATTGCAGGTTCATGGATTCATTCAAAAGGAGAAGATCGTTGTGTCTATAAATCCTAGTTGTAAGCATAATTTTATCAATGTTAATTTGGAAAAAAAATTGTAAGTTCCAACAAAACACATTGAAAACATACAGGTTGATAATGAGGATGTTCAAGTTTATAAAGATTTGAAGCTTTCTATGGATAAGTATGTGTTGCATTGTGACTTTTATACTGCAGATATGGATAACATGGATGTTGTTTTGGGATATCCTTGGATGGAATCTGTGGGTACTGTCAATATTAATGTGCAAAAGAAATTCCTGAAGCTCTGGTATAGAAAGAAGAAAATTACATTGCAGGATATTTCCATTAAGACCCAAACAGAGAATACAAAGGCAATAGCACAAATCTCTAATGACACTTACACATCAGATGATGAGCCTTTGATGGTTGACAACCAAACACAAACAGAGGCTGAAGCAGAAAAGGTTACAGGTACTAATACATCAGATGAGGACTCAGTGGTTGAAGTAATATCAGAAGATAAGAAACAACAACAGGCACCACAACATGTACCAGATACCAATCAGGCTCCATTAGGTGGTAAATTAAAGAAAAAGCCATCGTGAGTTAAAACTTCAACATATCATCACCCACATCACCCCGCAAGACAACCATCAAGATCGCAACTAATTAGCCACACGGACAACAACTCCCGCAGGACATATAGAGAGGAGCGAAGATCCACCTACTACACATCAACACAGAAGAGCTACCACGGTCAACTTCCATCTCAAGCGAGCGAGGCACCAGTGAGACCGAGGGTTCACCTTTCTCTTGGATGGCTAGATGCACGTGCATGGTACCAGTGGACTACTCTTTTGAGTAGATCTTATTATTTGTGTTCTTCCCATGTTTCGGGGACGAAACATGCTAAGGGGGGTGGAATGTTATATACCTAGGGGGGATAATATGGGGTACCAAGGGAGGTACCCAAGGTAATAATGTAATAATTGGATGGGCCATAGTAATAAATAAGGTGGTTAACCCATATCATGTAAGGGACCACAAGTAGTTAGTAATAATGTAATGGGCCCATGGTATTAGTTTGATGGTATGAGGGAACCATGGTAATGACCCATGGTATTGTATGTATGAGGCCTATATAGAGGCTAGAGACTCCACATGGAGAATGTCAAGGAATATAGTCAAGGATTATTGTATGAACAGGCATATGGCTTGTGGAGTGTTCTCCTTCCTTAAGGAGTGAATGTATGGTGTTGCCCTACCTTAAGGGTTTGATCAATAAAGAATCATTTCATATTATTTCTGGGTTTATTTGCATTGTCTTATATTTTCATATCAGATCTATAATATTTCCGGGTTAGATCTATAACAGGGAAACACATTGCTAAATATACAACAAATTTCAAGTGGAAAATAAATGCACATTGTCTTGTGTTTGTCTTTGTATTCATCTTCTAGAAGAAAAATCTTCATGAAAACTGATCAAGCTCGAGAAGAAACATTTGTTCTACAAAGACCTATTTTGTTAGAACAACAATATGATAACTTTAAGTTCTCTAGTTGCAGTTGTATTCATAGCTAAATACTTGAGACAAATGAATTCAAGAACAATATAGCAATTGACAGAGAAGCTTTTGACGAAATGTTCAAGTATTTGGACAACTCCTTGTGTTATATTTGTGTATAATAACTCTTTTGTTAGGACTTTGGGCACACTTAGTGTGCAACTGAGGTTCAACATGGAATCCTTTGTTACATTGTGCTTCATATTATAGGAATAATGGTTTTTATGGACATAATGACACACATACATAACAAGAAACAACATTGCAACAAAAACTAGTGGAATTTTTCTTCTTGAGGAAACTCGTACAACAATGCTCAAAATAATAGTAACTTTAACGTGCCATATATAATGATAAACATTTTAACAAGAAATAGATAAGTCTTCTATATTATGAGCATTACCAATGTGAACATGACTCAAGGCACAATTATGACTGCAAGAATTGATATGCTTGCATCCAATTTACATTAGAAATTGTTGACAAGTGGTAAAAATCCTCCTGCAACAATTGAGTATGTGATCAATTAAAGTTTCAATTATTACTTTTTTTCATTTAATATCGTTGCATAGGACCTGTAAAAAATATTTCTTTGTCTATCGAAAACTAAAATTAAACTAAGATATACAGTTCAATCCACCCATTTATGGCCATGAATATAATATCTTGCAAGATACTCAAAGTTTTCTATGTATAAATTTTGGGCTACTTGTGTTACAATAAATAATAGATATTGTAGCCTCAATAGCTGAAGCAATTGGCCCATGAAAATTTTCATAGAAATTGGACACTTTCACATATTGTCAATTGAACAAATCTTACTTGAACAAGGCTTGTAGATCTATGGACAAGAGATCAATGACTGTGATGATTGTTTTTTGGAGTCTACTTGTACACTTGCACCATTATTCCATATGTCTAATATGAGAAAAATAATTGTACAAGCTTTTTATAATTGTTTCATTTGCAATGAGAATACTACTACCAATTGCTTAAAACAAGACCTAGGTACTAGAAACATTGAATAAGAGAATTGTATCAATGACTCACAAGCTTATACTATAAACTTATTAGTACTGCCATATGCATATCGACATATAGAGGAAAAAATATTTGTAATACAATGAATTTTTGAATTATTTGAGGTTAACATATATATCTGCAATACATAAACAAAAGATGTTTTCTTGAGATTCTATTCATCAAACACTTTCTCCAAAGTTCTGTATATTATCCATGTACCAATATAAACTACAAATGAAAATTTAACCAATGATTTAATAAATCTAATACCATCAATTAAAGGATTTAAATGAGCATAACTCCAACCATAATATGATGAAAAAAATTCCTAATTCGAAATGAATTCACAAGATTGAATAGATAAGTTTGGTTGAAGATTTAAATAAAAACATCAAAAATATTTTTGGGTTTTGATACTATTCAGTTAGTGTTTTTAGTATTTTCTTCAATATCTATACATGCATAATTTAAACTAAATAAATAACAATTTCTATGTCATAGAGGAGAGCAAGTTTTCCTACATTTCAGTATTGTATTGCAATGATCAACTACTAATAAGTGAATCTTCAATTTTTTCATTTCTTATTATAAACGGATGTAAATTGCAAAATTGTCATAAGGAATCTTAAACAGAATTATCAAATATTCATTTAGAACCAAACAACACAAGTCATAGAGTAAAGTAAAAGGAATTTAATAAGTAATTAAAATCATGGACTCACATAAATGCTAGAATTCATCACACATGAGCACTAAAAATGGTATTGAAAAATGTTTCCATTTCAGAATTGGTTAAAAACATCCAAGTCTGCAGTCTTAACTCATTTTGGACCCTTTGCAACAATGCATAAAGGTGTATAAATACTAAACTATAATAAAATAAAATAGATCTTGGAACATAAAAATCAACAGATTTTTTGAAAGTGAATACTAAATTCTAAAAGGTTGTCTATTAAATTGAAATCTAGCTGGAAAGTATGAATATCCTCCTCATCCTCAAAGTATTCGTAATGGATACTAAGTAGTAGGTGAGGTGCATGTACTTCGATATAAGCTGCTCATTGTGAATATAACTTGTAAAATGTAGAGAAATAAATGGGAGGAAACGAGTTGATGTTGATTTGGTAGTTCACATTTAATCCTTATGTCTTTTTATCCTTCTTATGATATTTGAGTTGAAACATTGCAATGAGCTTTATTTGTTCCAATGGAAATTGCAGACATTTTTGGAAACTTTGTTGTGTCCAAAATGTATTTTTTTTTATTTCTTCCTGGTCCTTCGCAACAAGATATTTTTTGGGTTGTTTTAATTCTCCTGGAACTGCTTCCTTTAATTACTTTCTACCTGATAGGTCAAATTCTTCTATAAAGTCTATTCCTTTTTCTTAAATTGATAAACATTTCTCATATGTCATTTGTATGCATGACTTGATTTATTTTTGTTCTTTCTCCATGCAACTTAGTGAAGAAAGCATCAATCTCTTATCTCTCTTAGTAACTCTTAGAATTCCAGTATATTGCAATTCATTTTCCCAATGAAGTATAGAGATAAACTTTCTTTTAATTGATTTGTCTTATTCTACTAGTGAATCAATTCTTTCACTTAAATATTTAATTTATTGATAAAATATTGAGATTTTATCCCTTCTTTTGTAGAAGTTTGATTGATTCTTCCTTAAAATTCGACAAATTTGTAAATATTTATTTTTGGAAATGTCAAGGCTCTATGTTTCCTATTTATTCTCATTCACTTGATATTTAGAAGATTTCATTTCTTGTTGCAAAGTAGTGACAATAATTGCATAATTTTTTTTCTGCTTCTTCTTTCCAGATACGAGTTTGATCTTCATGTAATTTTCTCAATTCCTAAATCTCATGTTCATGTTTTCCATTTTCTTGTTACAAGTGTTTCTTAAAACTCTTTTGTGAGTTTTCTCTTTCCACAACAAATCCTTGAATTAAACTAGTAGAATTCTGCTGCTAGTTTTCTTCACTGAATAATTAATTTTTCTTCAAACAACTGATTTTGGTTGAGTATTAAAATAATAATATATAAAAGAAGGAATAGTATCTGCAATTGGCTCTAATTCAGAAACTGGTTTAACCAAGAATTATTCCCAAGGAATCTTAGTGGAAATCTATGTTATTTATGCTTGAGGAGATATAGTATCCAATCTCTTATATGATTCCATTTTTTTTCTTATTTTCCTTGGTAATGGTTTCAATAGATACATGTTTTTCTTTGTCCTTAGGTACTTCCATTTCGTTGACTTCTACACTTTCTAGTTTCTCTTGCTTTGTTTTCTCAGGAGAATTAATGACAATAAGCTCCTATTCAAGTATTTCTTCTTTTTCTGGAGTCTTTTCTCTTTCTATACCTTTATATTCCTCTTTCAAACAATGATTATTACATTTAAAATTTAAATTTAATAATCATTTAAAATTTTATTAAATAATTTAGATTTTAAGTGGTTAATATTTCTTTATCTTTTCCTTCCATCTTAAAAATAAAAATAAAAATTGAGCTCTTAAACAATTAGATGCCAATAAATATATTATGAAAATAAATATTTAATAATTATAAAGACATTGGTTATAACAATGAGAATAAGTATATAATTATTATTGGGCCGAGGTATATTGTACAATTTAGTATGGGGGAGATGTATAATTCCTTGCATATCCAACTTGGAGTTGACACATATCTCCTTTAAAATAAAAATAGAGTGTTACTTTAAATAAATAAAAAATGGAAGCTATAGTGAAAGCATAAATGCTAGTTTTAATTAAAAGCATTATAAAACAACAATAATGCTACTCTAATTGTGCTCTTTGTGAGTTTGTTGTTAATATTACAACCTAATATGAACTATATATGGTAAAAATATTTTTACTCTCTCTCAAATCCCTAAATAAATTATTTGAATGTCTATATTAAACAAAATTTGTGTAGTCTGTGCCACTTAAGTTAGAAATTATGTTTTAGGAAAATTAAATAAAAAAATTATAATCAACATTGGTTGATGCTAATAATGGTCAATAGGAAAATTGAATCATATGATCTTTCTTTGGAGGTAAGTAAAAACATAAGTGTAATGTGGATAAATTAATTGTTTGCTTTGGCACAACGAATTGCATAAATTTTGGCGGGTAGTAACCACTAGTAAATCTACACATTTACAATTTTACTCCTACATAAGTGTTGAGGAAAAGATAAATAATGGTTGGAAGTAAATTCTAGTGAGTATATTTCTTTTTTTAATTGAGGTGGATCTTTCCAGGGAAAATTTTAAGAATGGAAATTTATCTTAAAGTTTAGAAACTTTTTCGAATCCCACTAGTCAATAATATGCAGTCTATAAAATATTTGGAGATATTTTTGTAAAAATATTCAAATTACTAATAATTTTATATTGTCTCTATATGATTTTTGGGTGACTTTTAGGGTAAAATAATTTCATACTATAAAATTTGGGCGAATAATTAAAAAAAATTGGAAATTAGCAAATCGTTTTTTGAAAAAGTATAGAAAATTATCCCACTTGTGAATATTATCCCTTAAAATTTTCCCTATATCCTTCTAATACCTTTCCAAAAAGAGAATGTTTTACAAGATTGTTTATTAAATCATATGGTCTCAACCTGCCAAGCAAGAATCCAAGTTTATTGACCATCGAAATGCATCATAGTCAATCCAAAAATGATATATCCATAATATTTTTAATAGAGCTATATACAATGGGACTTCTCTCCTCTTACTATCTATTATATTGTCCATCACCATACTAAAAAATATACTAAAGACCATAAAAACAACACTACTCATCTGAAGAATCATCTGGCACAAGATCCTTAGCGCTTGAGCCCGGTTGATCTTCCAAAGGTATGAAAGGAACATTGTGTTCCATTCTAGCTATCCGAGAGTTTAGTTATAGCAGAAAATGTTTCACTTATTGTACATCCATTTTGAATGCCCTCGAGACATCCTAGATCCCTTCTTGCCCTTCTTGTCATGTAGCCAAATAACTAGGCAAAAACGTTTTCATTTTCTATTAAACTAATAGAAACTATAAGAGTGATGTTCTCCTGCCTCTTGTATTACCTAGGTCCTACAACAATTAACCCAAATTCAGCCAAGAGGTAATTGAATCCTCAATCTGATCGATACCAATGTGGTGGTAGTATACTAGTGCCTAACCATATCAAATTGATCCTCAATGCATCCTCTACCCCGACTACGGTTGGAGAGGTGTCCTTAGCCCCCAACATGACCTATTTGGACCCTATATGGTGAGTAGTAGGAGGTCGAGCCATGATTTCTAGTTGTTCACACTACCAATAAGTTTTATGGGTGTTAATTCACTTCCTAGAGAATGTCGATATCATAAGACATGAAGGTTGGAAGGTACCTTGATGTAAAGGGCACTTTTAGTCATGAACACAAATGAGTTTCAAAATCCTAGACCCCTGAAGTATGCCAAGACCTCATATTAACCCCCCAATGGACCACCCAGTGGACCTAATGAACTTCTATATAAAACCTTTGACTACAGATATAAAATTATAGGTATAAATTTCCTAACTTGGCATTGTTGGCATAAGCATCACTAGAACAAGCTACCATAAAAATGAAAGAAACACGGTGCCAATGATAGTAATCATAGAACCAAAGAGTTTCAATCCATAAATATGAAAATTTAATACCATAGATATACAATCCTAACCCCAAATAAATTGGTCAGAGGTCGCCTAAACACCCAGACTCGATATCGAAACCCTCCATGCAAACTCAAGGACAAGAAGGTGCCCAAACCCAATATGTATCATACACAATTACAATAGAGACATATATAGACCTGTGACTCACTATAACTATGCACAGAAGAATAAAAAAAAAACAAATCATAAAACCACTAAACCTTTTGATTGGAAAACACCAGCATGTGATGAAGGGCATGGAGGGACTACCTACATGCCTAGGGTGACAGGTTTGGCGCAGGTTATCTATCTTGCAGTGTTGAATGCCTTAGCCATCCTCTCCCATATTTGTCACTGAGCACTTCCTCCTAGACTTATAATTCTATACTTCAACCCAAGAAATGGCATTCTATGTTTACCCTAGCATTGAATTTATTTGGAATTCCAGCTCTTCGGCCACCTCACTAGGCTTCAAGCCTCATCAACATCGCTCTTACATTTTTTTAATTGTTGCATGGGGTGGGTAGTAACATGGCTTCCACATAACCCTACTACCATCCTCACACTAATTGTGCCACCTTTCATGGGCTCGGATCCCATCAAACCCCTATTCACACCTCCCACCCCGAGTAAGGAAGCTCCTAGTATGTATATTTATTTACATCTCATTTCTATTATTTTGATGCAAAAACTTTCTTAAAATATGGTGGGAAGTAACTAATGGTAAATATGTTATTTACCTAAATATGAGCTATTTTCAAGGATATAACAAATCACTACACAACTATTTAAAAATCACGCATGAATATTGTAAACATTCCCATAAATTATGGCATAAAATATGTAAGGCAATTATCCACTTGGCATTATATTGTGTAAAAGTTGTAATTACGCCATAACGAATTTCTCTTGGAAGAATTACCCTGCCATGCCACAGTGTGTAGTTGTGTGTCGTAGACGTGTGTGTTGGACGATTAATTTTGTTTCCATTGTTGGATCATGGTGGAGAATGTTGTACTCAACCTTCCTCCCTCAACCACCTCTGGTGAAATAGAATGCATGTTCTCCCACCAATATTAGAGATCTAAGAAGAACAGTTTGGAACAACTAGACGTGTCCTTTACAAAAAAACCATCTTCCCCTTGCTACCATTTAAATATGGCTATACCCCTTTTCTTTTTCACTGTGTTTTTAAGTTTTCCTCAGCATAACAAAGAAGCTTTCAGTGTTGTTGGTAAGAACATATATGTAAGATAATGATACAACATTGAAATCTTTTTTCTAATGACTATTTCTTTTCCTCTTTTTAATCATTATTCCATATCTTTACTACAGTGGGCACATTATCCTCATATTCAATTTGGGATGATGATATATAAGTGCAAGAAAGCTAACTCAGTCATCCCTATTCTTCTTCATTTTTTTTTTTTTTTTTTTTTTTTAGTTTTTCCTTGGTGTAACAAGGAAGGTTTCAGTGTCACTGCCAAGACCGTAAGATAATGATACAACATTGAAATATTTTCTTCTAATGACTATTTGTTTTCCTCTTTTTAATAATTATTCCATATATTTATTGTTTTGCACACATTATCCTCATATTCACTTTTGGATGATGATGGACAAGTGCAGGCAAGATAACTCAGTTACCCCTATTCTTCTTCATCATGTTTTTTAGTTTTCCTCAGGGTAAGAAGGAAGCTTTCAGCATCATTTCTGAGAACGTAAGATAATGATACAATTTTCAACATAGAAATATTTTATTCTAATGAATATATTCCATATATTTATTGCAATGGGCACATTATTCTCATATTCACTTTGGGATGATGATGGAAAACCACAGGTAAGCTAAATCATAGGTACTGTGTTGAGTAAACTTTTTATTTTTCCTCTTTATAGGATTAATCAAGAAAGAAATAAAGGCCACTACAGTTCTCCATAGATGGAAAGTACTATAAATATGGTCATTGGTAGAATCAAATATATCCATATTATAGTCGACTTTAGAAGATGACCATTACTTATAAAGACCTAGACAATGAACTATTTACATGAAACTAACCGAATTCACTATAAACAAAATCGGACCATTTCCTTTTCTGACATTTATTTTTTCTAGGTATTGCCTCTTATAGCTAGCTGGAAATACCCGTCATATATGACCCGTGGATTGAAATTAATTGAATCATTGGAATCATACAAAAGTTCGAAAATAAAATTTCAATATCTTAATGGTTCATGTCATTCTACTACCATGAACATCAATCAGTCGAACCTTAAGTTTATGTACATGAACTGACAAGCTCCCTACCCTAAACCTTAAGAAAATGTGCATGGTTCAAGGTAAGGAACTTGTCATTTAGAGGATTTCGGATCTCTAGATAATTGTTGCCCATTAATTAGAGCTTCTATTTATATGAATGCTAAATTAATCAACAAAATAAAATCAATATTAATTAGTTTGAGAAATTGTGGAAGATTCCAAGAAAGAAACTTATCAACTCAAGGAGCTAGAGGAATCAATCTGAAACTAAAGAACTTGAAGAAAAAATGATGATGAGACAAATGATGGTTACTAAAGACTTGTCTACCACACAATCAAAACTACAACTTAGTGAGGAGAAATTGGCTAAACCAATGTTAATGATTGAGGTTATTAAGTTAGAAAAAATAAATTGGGAAGTTAAAAAGGAAGGTCTGCTTAAAAAGTCAGTTGATTCACATTGTAATATTTATGATAAGAAAAATGAGCTCTCATATTTGTGTGTTATGTTAACTGATGTCAAGTTGATTTCTACTAAAAAGAAATAGTGAGGCCACAGTTGTGTTTAGGAAGTCTAAGAAATTTATAATTTTTTGTCATTTAGAAATGTCATCCATTGTAGTCAACCAGTCATTGATTTACTTGGGTTCGAAAACCATTAAGCTATATGTTAAGGTTTTTCTCACTCGAAAATGACATGAGCGAGCTCCATAACGATGAAGAAGGGTGCAAAGTCATGGAAAATTTTGTTGGAAATTGGAATAGTTATCCCTGAAACCTGATAACTAATCTAAAGAAAGTGTTTGTTGAACCCTTCTAAAAAAATATGTTATGCATTGCATTGTGAATTAAAGGTGATATGAGATTACTTGTGCTATGAAATGTTTGGTTTAAATCATTTACTTACAATAGTTGGGAATGGTGTCGTTCATGAATCTTAATGAAGATAATTTTCATAAATTATTTGTAGTTAAGGTGTCATGCATTACCTTTATTTTGAACATATTATAGAATATTGGTCTGGTTGGAATCTCCTTGGACTATGCTTATCTATGTAAATCTACGTAGTTAAATGTTATTTTTAACATTAATATTGAAATTTGATTTTGTTGTCAAGGTGTTTGTAAACTACATTTTTTGTCACAAGGATTTTGTATTAAAGGCTTTGGTGATTATATGATGATTTCAATCTATGGATTGAGCTTCTAACTATAGCTTTTCTAATGCTTTCAATGTATACCTTTCAATATTCAATTCCTTTTTTTCTTCCATTTACATATTGGTGGCACCATGGCTGCAATGTGCCCCTGTACCACAACAGAGCACACACCTATTTTAGTTTTTGTAGTTGGAAGGTACATATTAGAAACATTCTTCAAAATCACACATTATTAGTGAACATACTTCTGAAAAAACATATATTGATGTGATTCCTCAAACTACCATCCTTCTGAACTATTGTAGCTCAATTATGCAAAGTTTAACTTTCAAATTTTTTTCTGAAATAAAAAAGAGTAAAAAAACAACATTGCATAAATAATTTACTTCTTTCTTCTATGCTACTCTTGCCTATTCTACCACCTTACCATATTCTCTTTGCAACAATTGGTGCAATTTCTAGTAATACCTTCAAGTTATGGTCCAACCAAATTTTTGAAAAAATAATTTTTTAATAATATTGAAAAGTAAATATTTTGTTTCAATGTTCAATAGTATAAGTTGCATTGGTCAAAGCTAAAATAATAGTGGTCAAAAATCAAATCGATTACTAAATTCCTTCCTTGGAAGGGACTAATAAGGTAATTTTATATCAACTTTGCCTTATAAATATTTCAATATAAGACTTATATATAAATGTGAACTATAGTAAAATAATTTAATGCATCAAAGAAATAAGCAATTAAAAGTAAAAAAATTGAGTTACATCCTAACAAAAGGGAGTAGTGTAATTCATTCAATTCTTAATATAAAATTGATAAGTGGTATTTAAAAAATATTAAATTAGTAACAAAAAATGTAATTTGCGTCATAAATAAAATATTTCACAATGTCAAATTCAGTAATATTGGTGTGAATTTGTCATTAGATGGTAGCACAATTGGAAAACAACATGTTTGACATATCTCCAATTATACACACTATACATATAATAATAATAAAAAAAATTAATACTTGGATTTCGCAGATTATATAATTGAGTTTAATAGACATGCCTCTATTAATATTTGATAACACAATAAGTACATCTGTATCCTGGAAAAAGGGTTGTCTGATTTAAGTTTCCTGGTTGTCAATGCACATTTCTCGGTTTAAGTGCCATGGTTATGAATTGTTTACATTAATTGATTCAGAATCTGATAAATCTAATCCATACATCCTAGTGTTTTTCATGCATTTGCTGACTCGTCTCCTGGTGTGCTCAATCTGCAACTTGCATTGGAATTGATTTTATGTGGTTTGTTATTGAATGCTCTGCACTGTCCTGGTACATGGCACGAGCAGGCCATCTTACTGTAGCTGTTCCTCTCGGGCCCCCCGTCTCATCGACGGTGGAGGACCTAGGATCTTCATCCAATGGCTAAGCTGCCTCAAGGTTTCTTCACCTCTTCTCTTGCGGCGACAGTATCCCATTCTTTCTCCAACCTTCTTCGGTGCCTACTCTGGTTCTGCACCGCCTCTTGCAGGCTTACCTCTTCAGAGTTGCAATGATTGGGATTTCCTCAAGGCGGGTTCATGGTTTCCTACAGGCAAGTGCTTTCCTGATATGCAAGAGTTCGATGAAGTGACCATCTGTATTTTTTTTATTGATGAATGTTAGCATTATTATTCTTTCTTACAGTTAATTATTGGCCTTTGCATCTTCCTTACGGTTGCTAATCAATGTTTTTGGCTTGGCTGCTTGACAGGAACCACGGTTACGAGTTGGGAATTTAACAAAACAGTTGGAGGAGGGTTTCATCCCAAACTTATGTTACCTGAGAAATTCCGAGTAAGTTTTACACTGGCCCGTGTTAATTTGCCCGTGTTGAGACTATACTAGGCTACTATATACTTGAGCTACTACTCTCTATAATTTTATGATTTCAATATTGAGGATTTGTTGTGGAATATGTAAGGATTAATGGTTAAAATTATCAAGTGATCATCATCGTTTTACTGAGGTGTAAACCTGGTCATTTTCCCTTTTAACGAATTGGGGTTTTTGTTAATCGGCTGCGGGTCCCGTGTTTAGGGTAGCGCCATCATGGTTATAGTTATTTCTGCGTTCATGATAATAAATATGCTCTTGCTTGTATGAAGAATTGATGCCAAGATTTTCCGACTCTCTAGGCTTCTGGTTGTACTGTTTCTTTTAATTAATATGATTGGTTCCCTCCGGCTATGGGACCAGATTTTGGTTTGATGCATAAATGTGTTTGCTATATGGTAATATGTTTGGGTTTGTTTAATACTTTTAAAGGATTTAATCTATGGTTCACTAGTCTTCCCATGATATTTATCATTCTTTGTTTTCAGTTTTCGATTTATCCTCTTAGAGCCAATTGTGGAAAAATCGATTCAAGATTTCTTTAACTCCTTCTGTTTGACCATATCTGTGTCGACAATTGTTGTTTCTCTTGGGCATTGTTTTGGCATTTTTAAGTTATGTCTGAATCTCTATTTTGAAATTTAGCTGATACTTTTCATTAATTAGTACAAGGTTGGGTTCTGAAGTAATAATGGACAAGGGTTTTCATTTTTCTTGGGAGGGTTTTGGAACTCTCTTGATAGTCCACTCTCGAGAATAACTGGATAGGTCGGTTAGGGTTTATGTTCTTATGCCATTGCCACATCGACCCTCCATCTTATTTAATCAAGTCCTAATAATCTTTTTTTATTTAATTCGGCATAGGTGGAAAGTTCCAATTACTTTCTACTTTTTCGTATGTTAACTTTCTCTTTTTCATATGTAAAAGATTTATGTAGAGATGTGATTCATGGTAAAGATGTGATAGTCAATTTCTCCTGCATTAATTCTCCTGTATAATACTCATGTTACAATTTTTCCATATAATTAGGTTACTTGCATTAAGTCATCTGTACATATCATTTTCCACAGTATTCTACATTGACTAATTTTCAAACATTAACAGGACTGAGTAGAATGTGTGTTTTTTTTGCAAATAGAAATATTTCAATTTTACAGGGAGAACTCCCTTGCTCCGACAGATAGTTATTTCTTCTGTACAAGATTTCTATACTTAAGTTTCTTTTTCCTAATATTGGTAAATAAAAGGTATAGCAAGACCCTACTGCTATCTTTTCTACTTTTGCACCAGCCTTAAGTACTCCTCTACATCATTTTCACTTACAGTAAAAGATACAAAATTTAATTTAAACAGTGGTTCAATTCTTTTCCAGATAGTATCTCTTACCTAAACTGCTTCAAAGTAAAGTTCCCTGGTAAGAGAGGTCACCTCTGGTTATCGATGCTAGTCAAACCTCCCGACCATGAGATTGTCTTTCAGGACCAAATCTCCCCCCTAGCTTGCTCACGAAACTTCTTGTCTCTTGCTATCTGGTCATCACCAGACATAGCAATTTCGCTTTCTCTGCTTATCATAATAGTGCAGTTTTTCCCTCCCCTCACTTCCTTTTCTTTTGGAAGAATTTTTCCAATTAGGGGAGGCAGTTAGGGTTTTTCTTTCTAGCAACTGCCTTTTCAACTTCTTTTCTTCCAGAAGTTACAAGATTTGCTGATACTTAAATCATTACTCATTTTCAATAAAAAAGAAATATTATGTAATTCAAATAGGTAATAACACTAATTATTCAATTTGTTCCTACTACAATAAATAAAATATTTACAGCTTTCTGCGGTCATCACATCTTCCCCCCCTGAAATCAAACATTGTCCCAATGATTTCCGGCCTCAAATAGCCCTGGATAGGCTTCTTTCATGAGCTGTTTGTCCTCCCAGGTGACCTCATCGGGCCCAAAGTGTGCCATTGCACTTTAACCTGGGTGATGGCTCATTTCCACAGCATTACTTCTCTCCGATCGAGTATATTCAGCAGCTCGAACAAGATTTATCCTTCCGGCTCGACCTGAAACACACAATACTTCAAAACAGTTTTTCCTTAACCAACAAAACTTATTGGTCTACTTATGATACTTTCTTACCTGTATATCCTGCCAGTTGATTACATGCTTAGGATCAGAAACGTATTTTTTTAATACAGACACATGAAAAACTTTGCGGACCCGAATATGACTTGGCAGAGCAAGCTGGTATGCCACTGGACCAACTCTTGCTAAGTTCTGGAAGGGTCCACAAAACTAGGGTGCCAACTTGGTGCACCCACTCCATTGTAGTGTGCTCTTTTTAGCTCAAATTCTCACATACACATGATCTCCCACTTGGTATTCCTTAAAATTTCTCTTTTGGTCGGCGAAGTTCTTTTGCCTATCTTGGGCTACTTTTAGATTAGATTGCACCTTCTTGACCATCTCTTCCATTTCTTGAAGCATTTTGGGGCCCAACATCAGTCTGTCCTCTAGACCTCCCCAACTTGCAGGCATGCGGTATTTCTGTCCATACAACTCTTCAAATGGGCTCATCTATAGGGATGTATGATAGCCATTGTTGTACGAAAACTCAACCAAGTGTAGATAGTCTTCCCACTTGGATGGTTGTTGCATAACATATGCCCTTACCATGTCTTCCACAATCTGATTCACCCACTCCATTTTTCCATTAGTCTATGGATGATACGTGGTACTAAAATTTAGTTGACTCCCCAGTTCCCTAAACAGAGTTCTCCAAAAGACCGATGTAAATTTTACATCCCGGTCAGAGATTATAGTTTTTGTTAACTAATGTAGCCTGAAAATGTTTTGCATAAAGATATGGGAAATCCACACAACTCTTCAATTGGATTGTGCTGGTATAAAATGAGTTGATTTTCTTAGTTTGTCCACCACCACCATGATGGAATCATTATTTCTCTTTGACTTGGGTAAACCAGTTATGAAGTCCATAGAGATGGTTTCCCATTTCCACTCCAAAATTGGTAGTGGATGCAATAACCCACTAGGGTGCTGGTGTTTCTCTTTAACTTGTTGGCATTCCAGACAATGCATCAAATATTCCGTTACATCCTTTTTCATACCCAGCCAATAATACTCCTTCTGGAGTGTGATAATCAACTTCTGATACTACAGGTGTCCAGCATAATGAATTTTGTCAAATTCATCTAAAATCATATTTTTAATGTTGTTTTGGTTAGGCACATACAGTCTTTTTTTGTAATTCAGCATGCGAGCAGCATCCAAAGCGTATCCTTGCTAATTTTCTTTGCTGGTTGGATTCTACACTTTGTTGTCCTATTTTTTGATATTTTGAATCTTGTTCTGCTGCCTTTTTAATCACTTCTTCGAAGGTACTCTGCCCTTTGCTACAAGAAACTTCATAAAGACATTGTACCTTTCAACTTAAAGTGTCTACTACCCAGTTCTCTTTCCCTTTCAGATGCTTCATTTCGGAGTCAAAACCACTTAGGAAATCCACCCATCATGCTTGCCTAGCATTTAAGGTAGGCTGATTAAAATAACTAGTCAAGCTGTGATGGTTCGTCATTAAGAGAAACTTTTTTCCCATCAGGTAATGGAGCCACATCTTTAAGGCGTGAATAACAATTGTCAATTCCAAATCATAAGCAGAATATTTCTTCCCATGTTCCTTTAATTTTCTAGACTCATTGGCGATTACCTTTCCTTCTTGTATCAGTACCTCCCCTACCCCTTCCTTAATCACATCTGCACACACTAGGTAATCCTTACCTGGATATGCTATGCTTAATATAGGTGTTGTGGTGAGCAGATGCTTGAGTTTCTCAAAACTTTTTTGGAATTCTGCGGTGCATTTAAATTTTTTCCCCTTTTTCTGCAAGGAAGTGATTGGGTAAGCCACTCTCGAAAATCCTTCCACAAACCGCCTATAATAACCTGCTAATCCCATGAAAGATCTTATGTCTGCCATGTCCTTTGGCACTGGCCATTCCATTATGGTCCTTATCTTTTCAGGATCCACAGCGATTCCATCCTTCAAGATTATATGTCCCAAGTATTGAATTTATTCCTTAAAGAAGTCACATTTGCTGTATTTGGAGTATAATTTGTGTTCTCGGAGAGTTTGCAATACCAACTTGAGGTGCTCCTTGTGCTCCTCCATATTCCGGGAATATATTAGTATATCATCAATAAATATTAACACAAACTTATATAAATACTGATGAAATATGTTGTTCATTAATCACATAAAGGTCATGGGGGTGTTGGTTAATCCAAAGGGTAATACCATAAAATCATAGTGCCCATATCGAGTTCTAAAAGCAGTTTTGGCTATGTCTTCCTCTTTAATTCTGATTTGGTGGTAACCTGATCGTAAATTGATTTTCGAGAATACGGTTGCCCCTTTCACCTGATCAAAAATTTCATCAATATGGGGTAAAGGGTACTTATTCTTAATTGTCAATTTATTCAACAGAAAATAGTCCCATCTTTCTTTTTAACGAACAGCACAGGGGCTCCCTAGGGCGACATGCTGGGGCAGATGTAATTTTTGTCCAACAGCTCCTGCAACTACATTTTAAATTCTGTTAATTCTGGTGTGCTCATTCGATATGGAGCTCGGTATACAGGGGCTACCCCTAGCACCAATTCAATAGTGAAGTCAATGTCTCTCCTGGGTGGTAGTCCTGGTATCTCTTTTGGGAACAAATCTGTAAATTCTCGTATTACTGGAATACTTTCTAATGTGGTAGTCTTGTCTTTTGAGTTGGCATAACCCACTTGAATGGCATAAATCTGACATCTTTTTCTGATACATTTTGTGAACTAATAGGCGGTTATTGGCTGAATCTGCACTGGCCTCACAATACCTTGTATCTCCTGCCTTTCCCTGAGTTCGTCTTTGTAACAGATAGTTTTTGTTTTACAGTTTATAATGGACCAACATTGTTCCAACCAGTCCATACCTATCAATACGTCATAAGATCCAAGTGGAAGTACGTTTAGATCTACCATCACCGGTTGTCCTGCTATCTTCAAGGGGCAGTTATTGACCTTAGCTATCGCACATCTCTTTGCCCCTGTTTCCAGCTGTATTAGCCAAGGGTTTTTAAACTTAACAGTTTGTAGCTTACACAGTTCCACAATCTTAGGACTAATATAGCTTAACGTAGCTCTGGGATCAATTAATACAGTTACAGTATGTTCAAAGATCTTACCTTCAAACTCCACCATAGTCGGCTGGTAGTCCACCTGACGATCTTCTAGAGCAGCATTAATTCTTGGTAAACTCTGGCCCACATCGTTAACTGTAGATGGTTCGTGGATCTGGAAAACCTATTCAATCCCCTTTCGGTGAGGACAATTTTTAACATAATGAGGCCCTCCACAACCCTAACATTTTACTAGAGGCCTTGCTATCCCTTCATTGTCAATTTTTCTAGATTGTTTGCTAATTCTATATTCAATGGGTGGCTTTAATCTCAACGGATTCTTTTGCAGATTTATGTTATACTACCCTTTGGAAAATCCATTGTTAACACTGCACAATTTCCTTCAGTGTTCCTAGTCATTTTATTACCTCTCTTATCAACCCACCTCTTTCCTGGAATCTCTCCCTTCTTCTTACTTTGTTGATAACAAATCTCGGCCTCTCATATCACCTCATCCATTGTTTTTGGGTTTTCAAACTCAATTCATTCCCTCATCGCCAAGGGTAAACTACTGAGGAACCGTTGTACCTTAGTCTTCTCCTCTCTTATGTAGGGAACATAATGGAGTAACGAGGTAAATCGAGTGATAAAATCATCCATTGTTTGTTGTCCAAGTCACAAGTCATGGAATTCCCTTGCTTTCTCGTCATAAAACCACTCAATCAAGTATCTTTCCTTGAAGTACTTTTGAAATTTTTCCCAAGTGATATTTTATTCACTTACCCCCCATACAATCTTGACATCTTCCCACCACAAGGTGGCCTTCCCTTGCAACTCGAAAATGGCCAGCCGCACCTTGAGATTGTGATCATATTCGTATAATTGAAAATATTTGTTCATGTTAAACAACCAAGCCTCGACTTATCTTCAAAAAAAATCAAAAATATATTTGTTAACTTTTCAAGATTGCATACCAATGTTTCTTTTTCCATGAAACCAAATACATATCTATTTTCAAAGAACTCTAACACAATAGGGGTATGTCTATTTTCAAAGAACTCTAACACAATAGGGGTATTTTTTTTTGTGCACGAAAATGACATATTAGTTTTAAAGAAAAATATAACTTAACCGCTATTTCTTTTGTATGCCCTTTTTTATGTTTCCTCCAAAAATGCAATAATTGTGGTCTGAATATGTGTTCTTTTCAACAAAAATAAATATTTCTATGCACAAAATAAATATATATTCATTTCAAGCACTAGCACATAAACACCTATCTTTTCCAAGAACTCTTTCAAGGATTCTACCCAAGAATTAACACGCAATATTAACGTATAATATTTCTAAGATAATGATAATATTATTTATCTCTCTTACACACAAGATTCACATGCATTTTTTTAAGAAAAATGAGATGGTTACTTATCTTTTATGTGCAAAATGCCCCTTTTATTTTTTCCTCCCTCTTTCATCCTTCACGTTTGAAACTGTATTCTCCCCCTTATTCACACCATAGATGTCCTCGATTTATGAAAATAAATAATTCCACTCTATTATCAGCATAAGTGCTTAGTAAGATCCATAAGAAGTTTTCATTCATGATCCAAAAAGGAAGCCAAAATTTGTCAACACCATGACATCTCTCTTCGCATAAAGCTGGCCTTCCAATTGTTCATCAAATAAACGATAAATGATCTCTGAGTCGAGGTTCAAATCCTTCACTCCGCTATGAAAAACAAGTAGGAGTAGTCATATGAATGTTGAATGTATTTCTCAATTAAAAAAAAAAAAAGCTCAACTACCTAATCGCTTCAGCTCACTCTTCAGATCTTCCCCCACTTTGACTAAATGGAAAACATAACAATCCATATGAAACTGTTCTGCCTTGTAACAAATAGTTCATATTTCCCACACATCGAATTGATTTTTATTTTTATTTATTTTTATTTTTTTCCCTTTCCTGGAGTTTTATGTTGAATAAAGAATGAAAGGAAGGTTACCCAAAAGTTTGATTATCTTACAACGCATTCTTGATACAAGAAATGTTACCGTGTTCTTTTCCAAGAATTCATAAACGCTTCTTGATTCTAACCATAACCTAACAATGGAGTAACCACGCGTCCACATGTCAAAACAATAATATTCTTATTTATATACATGGTAATTATTTATATACATGGTAAAATCCACTATAAGGTTTTAGGGATATTACCCCCACCCCGAAAAGAAAGCACCTTCCTCGATGTTCATATATCACTTGAAACGTTAACTTTTATTCATGATATAGAAATCTAAATGATCCAAAAGGAAATCCTTCTCCTTAAACATAAATCACTACCATTTCCAAGTAATACCATTAAATGAAACAAAAATGTTTTCATCAATATTCATAAGTGTTATAGCTACAAAATGATTTAAGTTCGACTTCCATCATTTGGCCATTACTCTAGTTCATAGAAGCAAAACATAATATCTATACTAGCTCACCATTACATACCAATTACTCTTGGAATTCAAGGTAAATTTTTGTGAGCGATTCCATGTTTAAGCACCCTGTAATCTATGATCAACAAATTCAACATAATCACATTATTCACAAAATTTTCAGTCAAATGAAATACTTATGGCTATCCAACATTTATATAATGTCGTGATATTTTAGCCACAATACTTCCACAAGTAGTTAGAGAGCACCAACCCTCTAATCATCAAAATGATAAATCACTGCACCAAGTGCATAGTTTTAGTACTTCTAGAAGTACTCAGAGAGTTCCTAGCTCTCTATTCAACAAAATAATCAATAACTGCACCAATTGCATATTGTCTTAGCCCCTAGTAAAGACATTCACAAGATTGGTAATATAATAAAGGCACTTACACTTCTAGTAATTCATTTCCGAGCACTAGCTTCTTTCTTGTCAAGATGTACATGATTTGTTTTTTAAACAAGCATACAAAAAAAATTCATAACACATAAATGATTAGTTAATTGTTCTAGTATGAGAAATAAAGTGGAAAAATAACTCCCCTCCCATCTAGTGGGAACTAGCTTCCACAACTAGATTGATTCATTTTCACATCCATACAACTCTCTAATAGAGACCGTGTGACGTCAATTCTAGAATTCCACTCGCCAACCAACTCAAGAATTCCAATGACCACAAAGGATCCAACATAGGATCCTCTTGGAAAAATCTTCCCTATTCCTCTGGAAACATCCTGTCTATGAGGAACTTTTGGGCCTCCTCCAACAAGCTCCAAAGTAACCTGGGTTTCCTCAGGGTTGTTCCCCTCTTTACCATCTTGGCCACCTCTTTTCCCTTATTTAGGTCATTTGTATCTAGGGAGAGGAAATCCGAGCAAGAAAGCACCATCAACCCCTCAAGGCAGGAAACCACCATCAACCCAAGGCCTCTTTGCCTTTCACAACTGTCTCACATGTAAAATTATCCTTTAGTACTCTTTCCCATAATAATTTACATAACAAGCTATATGCACATTATCATTAAAACAAAAGAAACATTTATGTACACCATGCATTTATACTTGATGCTCAACATGGGTCCTAGATATCTAGATTAATATGAAAAATAACTGAAATATAGGTGATATACATTCTGATTTCCCAAATATCACGATCATGCATATCGTAACATTATAATTTCTCATTTACGGTTGCAATTCACATTGCAACGTTTTACCTTCACAAGTTATCTTGTTTCCATTAAGCTACCCTTGCTTAATCCCATCATCAACGTTAGTCATAAATATGCATTGTTTAAATAAGTATTCACTTTCAAAATCATTTTAGTTTCATGCATTCAATACTATCATGCATAAGAATATATGCAAATATTTAGTAATGTGTAAATGTCAATAACAAGTAGGATAACAATCCAAACATTTCAAATTCCCACAATGTTTTGTTACCAAAAAATCGACACATCAAATAACTACCATGATCACTTGTTTAAAACTTGCAATAACCTTCAACTAAAACCAATCGATTCATATGCGTTTTGTTGAAAAGTGTGCAACAAGAAATGCTTGTTGAGAATGCAACAAGATGATGGAGCTTAGTGGAAAGGAGTCGCCTTCACTAAGTGGGCCCGCAAGCAAATTATGGCGCAAGTTCTGTTTTTGATCCCAACAGGGATGATCACAGTATGGGTGACCACAGTATGGGTGACCACAGTATGAGTGATCACAATATGAGTGATCAAAGTCTATTTTTAGACTGGCTGTCAAAAATAGAAAAGTCAAATATTATTGTCTCATAATAATATTTGGACTATAAACATTGTCTTATTCTCTTGGAGCACTTCAGGATGAGCTACGGATGTGGTACATGCAGATCCCAGAAGGAAATACGTGGTTACCTATGGGATGACTAATATTTGCATGCAAGACTTCAGTTAGAACTCAAGTGAGTTGAGTTTAGTGGACTGGAGGTGCAGTTGATGGAGTTGTGTTCAGTTTAGCTTTGTTAAACTGGTTGTATTTAGTCTAACTGACAAATAGACTAGAGATGAGTTGGGTGAATTAGTTATTAATTAATTCACAAGTTATTAACTCATAATGCAACTATAGAATACATCAGTTAACTCAGTTGCATGTTAGTGCACGTTCAGTTCAGCAGGGACAAGTGTTATAGGATCGGATTGCTATTAGTTGTGACTGTAGCTGTGCATGATGATTTGCGCAATAAGAGGGATTGAGTATGCCAATGAATTGGCCAATACCAAGAATTGTAGCCTATGCTCATATCCAACACAGTGTGAGTGATTATTTGCAGGTCAAATACGAGTTTGGTAAACCATTCTCATCAATTCTTGAGCAGGTATTGAGCAGTGGAGGCAGACAAGCAGTGGAATAGATTTGGAGATCAGATCTGTGTTGTATTGTGTGTAGCATGTGGAGATAGTACTGAGTACTTGTGAGGAGTATTTTAATATGTATTGTTACATGATTCAATCACTATAATATACAGATAGTTGGGGTTTTTAGCAAGATGCTTTCCCTGGGAAAATACTGTGTTGATATGTGTGATTGATGCTTCTATGTGCACCTGTGAATGTTTTTGCTTCTGTAAATTGATGATCAACATAGAGGAGGTTATGTATTATGCATGTTCTGCTTATAAGTGTATAATGAGGATAATCGTTGTGAATATATGTCATATTATTCAAAATTTCTACAAGTTTTACTAATTAGTCCTGCAACACTAACTAATCAGCCATGACAAAAATCAATCAGCAACTAGCTATTTTAGACAAGTCTCACTACTCGACTCATTGCTTATTTTTAACATTGAAAGGGGTTATTTCAATGTCCTTTTAAAACACTCTATCATTCCCTTCAAGGAAATTTTCCATATTTTACATTCATGCATTTATTCTTTATAAGTAGGGCATTGTAACTTTAGTCATGTTCACTAAATGTATCCATAATATTGTCATATATGAAAAGGTTGGTAGTTAACTCTCACTTTCACTAGTGAGAACTCAGGTTGTTCATAGTTTTAATAAATATTTTATTATCTTTTATCCTCCATAGGATTAAAATGTCATGAACATAGTTTTGCAACAAACTTTATTACTTACTACTCTTCAATGTAGTTATAAACATGCATGATGCATCTAATGTCGAAAGTAGTTTAATGCATATTTTGATATGTATATTGTTAGAATCATACTTGAGTTGATGCCCACTGGTATCATACCTTCATCTCTTTTACTCTTACCAATTCCAAAAAAGCACCAATGTACAACCTTAAGCTCTGATACCACTTGTAGCATCCCCCAATAGCCTCGCATGAAAATGCATGAGGTTAGAATTTTTTTACACCATTTACCCATTGGTAACTTTTCAAATTACTATTCAAGATTCCTCATTAACCAGTAGATGGAATTTTCATCATTAAAATATTAAATTACATAAATATTAATAAACACTATTGTATAACATTAACATAATTTTTTTGATGTAACCTTGCATTTCTTTCATGTTTCCTTTAACCATATTAGTTAATCACATACTTGATATTTTAACATCACATCATGCAAGGTATTAACATCATCAAACTTACACAAAATGAAATCACATCATTGAAAACTGATATACCATGGAAACCGCGAAAGATGAAAATCAGTAGATGTTTAATTTGATTATTAAACGCTCATGATCGTGTTCACCCCTCCCTCAATGGAATATAAAGGTGCCCATCCCTTAACCATTTCCATAATATATTACAAAGAAATATCATTAAGATACAACATATCTAGCTAAATTCTATTACAATAATCATGAACTTGTTTACCCACAAATATCTACTCTTTATATCTTTGTGGCTTGGTTGTTCCATTAATGGAACAATCTGCGACTTGCACTCATCTACATTGACCATTAGCTCTTTACCTGCCACAATGTTAAACATAATCTATGCTTGCACAAGTCACCATCCTTTCTTGTCATTTTTGTCATCAATAAGGTTCGCTACCATGATTAGATAAATAAATAATCAACCAATAATAAATATTTAAAAGTGATCCTTTAACATATAATCATGTGCATACATGATATGTAAATATAGTATCACAAAATTCTTCTTTTAACAACACTCATCATGCATTAAGTGTAAGAAAAAAAAATTCAACCATGTAAAAATAAATACCACATTCCTATGACCCTTCTCGCACAAGCACATGTTCTTTTCCAAAGTAAAACCAATGTAACCATCCATTTTTAGTTAAAATATACTAACATCTTCTCATTGATTTTCATGCATGTAATTAGATGAAAGTTATTCAAGGAAAGTTAGCCACTCAACTTTCTTTGTGCACGCAACTAACTAATCTTTCCAATACAAATATTACTATTATTATAATACATACAAATGCATGGCCCCTTCAAAGGGAAAGCTAACATAATAGATATCATTATCGTGCATGCAAATGCAAGTCCCTTTTCCAAAATAATCCTTCCCAAGATAGAGCTATTTACAAAGTCTATTGTACACAAAAAGACATACTCTCTTCTAAAATAGAACTAGTGTGTTAGTCATTATTTCTTGTGTACAGATATGTGTATTTTTTTAGAAGAAAGATAATGCATTTATTGCATGTAATTACTCGTTTTACTTTCGAAATTATAACATAATAATTATTCTTTTCTGCACATAGATTCATGTTTCTCTTTAAAAGATATAACACAATAGTTCTATTTTCGTGCATGTAAAGAAAATAATTATTTTTAGGAATCTTGTCACAATTTGACTATTCCTTATGCACACAATACAAATCTTTTCCTCAAGGAATCTATCAAAATTAAACATACACCCCTTTGCAAGGAATTAGCACCACGATTATTATTCTTGCATAGAAATACACAATGTGAATACATAATCTTTCCCATAATAGCTATTATTCTAGTGTGCAACCATAACATTTTCCAAGGAAACTATCATTATAGATATTATACTTGCATGCAAAAATAATAATTCCAAAAGGAATTGACAGAACAAATATGACACTTGCATACAACTACATGTTTTCTCCAACAAAAAGCTAATATGCAATACATGCTCTTTTGCAAAAGAATATTTTTCAAGAGAAAATTAATACAACATATTTCCCTTTCAAGATATGATATGTATTTATGTATTTTACATGCAAGGATCAAATGCAATAATTCTTTCAAAAGAATAGAAAAACAAAAAATGCGTATTTCTTTCCAAGAAAAATCAATTTAATAGTATTTTTTCTATGAAATCTAGCATAGTTTCTTTATCTTTTATGTGTATCTTTTTTTTAAAGAAAAAATAACTTATCTAATGGACACAAGAATACTTTCAATCTCTTTTCCAATGAAATTAACGAAGATATTTATCTCTATATGTACATGATTCATAGGCAAGTTTTGAAGAAAATAATCCTCGTTCTTAACATTTAATGAACAAGAAATTATATGTTTTTATTTCCAAAGGATTAACACAACTAGTTTATATTTTATTATGCATAATATGGCTAATATTTTATGAAAATGAAAATTATGTGCATTATTTTACTTAAGACCAATATAATCAATTTTACTTTTACCATCCTTGTATGCAAGAATATCCTTAACTTTAACACAATTAAAACATGCAAACACATGTTATTCTTTTCCAAAAATAATCATAATAGTTATATTTTGTCCACACAAATAATTTATTTCTTTCAAAAAAATCAAAAGTATATTAGTTAACTTTTCAAGCTTGCACACAAATTTTTATCTCCAAGAAACCAAATACATAGCTCTTTTCAAAGAACTCCAACACAATAGTGTTATTTTTTTTGTTCATGAAAAGGACATATTCCTTTTAAAGAACAATCTAGCCCAACCACTATTTCTTTTATATGACTTATTTTTTTTATTTATTTTTCCAGAAACTCAATAATTGTTGAATTTAAGCTTCTGTGATCCATATCAAGTTTAATGAGAAATTAATGTTATTGTTAAATTCATTACCAACATTAGAATAAAAGTAAAGTTTGTAAAATAGTTATTACTATTATAATTAAATAAATAAAAGGTTAACATGGAGGTTTTATTTTTATTTTTTATTTATTTTTCACTACCAAACGTCACTCATTAATAACCTAAAAATAGCTAATATGGAATACTAATTAAATGAATAGTATCTTATGAACTCAATAATTGTTGTTTGAATATGTGTTTTTTTCAACAAAAATAGCTAT
This sequence comes from Pinus tabuliformis, assembly GCA_031772625.1. Taxonomy (NCBI): domain Eukaryota; kingdom Viridiplantae; phylum Streptophyta; class Pinopsida; order Pinales; family Pinaceae; genus Pinus; species Pinus tabuliformis. The sequence goes on from CM062814.1 coordinate 732,269,350, forward strand.
TTCTATGTGAAAAATAAATATATATATTTTTTAGTACTAGCACATAAACACTTATCTTTTCCAACAACTCTTTCAAGAATAGTTCACCTTTCCCACACAATGAACCGATTTTTTTTACATTTTCCCTTTTCATGGATTTTGATGGTAAATAAAGAATGAAAGAAAGGTTACCCAAAATTTTGATTATCTTACAACTAATTCTTGATATAAGAAAGGTTACCATGTTCTTTGCCAATAATTCATAATTACTTCTTGATTCTAACCACAACCTAACAATGGAGTAAGTGGATGTCCATAGGTGAAAACAACAATAATTTTATTTATTTATATACAATAAGAGAAACCGTGCTTGATGTTCATATACCATTGAAACATTAACTTCCTTGGTGTCCATATATCACTGAAACTTTAAATTTTATTCATCATATAGAAATCTAAACAATCCAAAAGGGAATCCTTCTCCTTCAACATAAATCACTTTCATTTCCAAGGAATACCATTAAAGGGAACACTAATGTTTTTATCAATATTCATAAGTGTTTATAGCTACAAAATTATTTAAGTTTCACTTACATCATTTGGCAATTACTCAAATTCATAGAAGAAAAACATAATCTCTATACCAACTTACCATTGAATACCAATTAATCTTGGAAGTCATGGTCACTTTTACATGAGTAACTCAATGGTTTAAGCACCTTGTAATTTATGACCAACAAACCCAACATAATCACATTAGTCACAAAATTTTCAATCAAATGAAATACTTATATTTATCACCCATTTATACAATGTCAAGTGATATTTTCACCACAATATTTCCACAAGTACTCCGAAAGCACCAATCCTCTAATCGTCAAAATGATAAATTAGTACACCAAGTGCACAGTGTTAGTACTTCTAAAAGTACTCAGAGCATTCCTAGGTCTCTATTCATGAAAATAAACAACAACTGCACTAAGTGCATACTGCCTTAGCCCCTGCTAAAGACATTCACATGATTGGTAATATAATAAAGGAGCTTACACTTCTAGTAATTGATTTTTGATCACTAGGCTCCTTTCTTTTCAAGATGTACATGATTTTATTTCTACAAAAGCATACAAAAAATTCATAACACATAAATGATTAGTTAATTGTTCTACTATGAGAACTGTAGTTGGAAAATAATGCTCCTCCCAGCCACTAGGAATGCGTTTCTACAACTAGACAGAGCCATTTTCACATCCAGATAGTTCTCTGACAAAGACCATACGAGGTCCATTCCAGACTTCCATAGGCCAACGAGCTCAAGAATTCTAGTGGTTAAAAATGGTCCAATACATGATTCCTCTTTGCAACATCCTACCTATTCCCGTGACAACGTCCCATCTTTGAGGTTTTTCGGGCGTCCTCAAATAGGCTCCAAAATCAACAAAGTTTCCTCAGGAATTTTCCCCTATTCACCATCTTGGCCAACTATTTTCCCTTATTGAGATCATACATCTATAGGGAGAGGAAATCTAGGTAGGCAAGCACCATCAACCCCTTTGGTCAGGCAAGCACAATCAACCTATGGTCTCCTGGTCTTTCACAATTGTCCACAACTGTCCAGCATGTAAAATTATCTTTTATGACTCTTTCCCATAATAATTTACATAATAAGCTATATGCACAATATCATTAAAAGAAAAGAAACATTTATGTACACCATGCATTTATACTTGACCCTCAACATGGATCCATAATATTTAGATTGAAAGGAAACATAACTGACATACAGGTGATACACATTCTGATTTTCCAAATAACACAATCATGCATATCATAACATTATAATTTATCTTCTAGGGTTTCAATTCACATTGTAACATTTTACCTTCATAGGTTATCTTGTTTCCATTAAGCTACCGTCTATTAATCCCATCAACAACATTAGTCATAAATATGAATTGTTTAAATAAATATTTAGTTTCACAATAATTTTAGTTTCATGCATACAATGTTATCACGCATAAAAGTATATGCAAATATTCATTAATGTCTAAATGTCAATGCGAATTAGGATAACAATCCAAACATTTCCAATTCCCATAATGTATTGTTACCAGCGAATCGACACATGAAGTAACTACCATAATCACTTGTTTAAAACTTGCAATAAGATTCAATTAAAACCAATCCATTCATATATTTTTTATTAACTAGTCCTACAACAATAACTAATCATCCATGACAAAACTCAATCACCAACTAGCTATTATAGTCAAGTCTCACTACTCAATTCATTGTTTATTTTTGACATCGAAAGGGGTTATTTCAATGTCCTTTTAAAACACTTTATCGTCTCCTTCAAGGAAATTCCCCATATTTTACATTCATGCATTTATGATTTATAAGTAGTGCATTGTAACTTTAGTCATGTTCACTAATGTATCTGTAATATTGTCATATATGCAAAGGTTGGTAGTTAACTCTCACTTGAATAAGAATCACACAGCCATATAACCATATGCACAACAAATTAACACACAAAACAAAACTGGCAGAAAAGGCAAAGAGCCATCATGTGATCTCTCATGCTCATGTAATTCACTCTTTTTATTCAAATAATTTAATAATACATTTAAATACATGAGAAAGTGGTCTTAAGATAGTGTGTCTATATTAGACTCACTTGGTTGAGACAAATTCTCAGCTTACACATTAATTTAGGAGAGCTAGTTGGAGAGAATCTCTCATCCAAACTAGACTCCTTAGTTTGAGGAATTCTCATGATTTTATTTATTTAATTTAATAATTGAATTTATTATTGATTTTTAAGAGAGTGAGGCTAACATTCCCCCCCCAATGATAAATCCAAAATGAACAAGGAACCATCTTCCAAGTTCTCAAGTTGATCCTCAAAAAAAATATTTGCCTGAAAAACCGCCAAAGCTAGATGCTTGAAAACAACATCGAGTGCCCATTGACACAATTTGATGAACACCCATTGGCGTATTCGTTGATGATGGTTACCCACTGGCTGATGAAGATGTCCACTGGCTACTTTGCTGATGTTGTCGAGACTTTTAGTCTGACAACCACTTGTCAATTTCATTGACAATTTTCCCCCTTTGTCAGCTGAAAGGAGAGGCAATCTTCTCCAAAATATATTTGAACCCCCCCCCCCCCCCCCTTGTAGGTGGAGGAGTATTTCACTGATGCACTCCCCCATTCAACTGCATGAGATTACCATCTTCATTTGACTCTTGATAACTTAATTGATTATGGGAGCTTTGATTTCATGAGCTTGATTAAGCATTCTTATACTTAAGATTGCTTATGTGCATGTAGTTTTTTAAGCATAATACAAAGAGAGTGTTTTGATGATCTGAACAGAAGTCATGCACACACATTCATTGCACATAGTGTACCTAAGATCCCCTTATTCAATTTCAGGCAGATCCAGGGCACTTCAACACCACAAAAAATTATGTCTTTATTAAATACTCAATTACATCAACCTTCACCTTCACAACATCATGAATGAAATTTCTCAAGCACAAAGTTTGAGAACTCCTTGGAGATAAATTTTCTTCAATAGACTAGATGTTCACTGACTTAATTTCTCTCAAAATCTCTCTCAAAGTAAAATATTACTTTGGATTACAACAATGACTTTCTCTCAAACAAATTCACTTATCGCTCCAAATACAAAACACTTATCACTCCAAAATTACAAAAAATAATTTCTCCTTATTACTCCACAAAATCACACCTTATCTCTCCAAAATAAACATTTTAATGCACCTCTCTTAAAAATTACATTATTCTCCACTCAAAAATCACACTTTATAACCTTATTACTCCATTACATAAAGAATGCTCAAAATTTCAAAATAACTCCTTAAGTAACTTTTCAAACAAAAGAAACTCTTTATGAAATCACGTGAAAAGTGATATAAAGTTACTTTTTAAAAAGGTGAATAAATTTTGGATTTTAATTTAAAACACATGCACCATTTCCTTTATAAAAAACTATACGTACCATACCATAAGTGTTTTTTTTAACTTTTTCACGGTATACTTTGAACGGTGCTCACAAATTGCAACGATCCTTCTTCGATCACTGTATACTTATACACCAAATTCTTCTCTTCAAGTTCATCCACTCAAGCTCTATGCTAGAAGCTTCTCATGATTGCTCCCCCATGTCTGTGTCACACACACTGTATGGTATGGATGTAAATTCAGACCTAGCTGTTGATGGCACAACCAATGGTGCGCTAAAAGAAAGCAGGAAAGCAACTCAAACCAGTTCAGAAACTGCAACTCGAGATGACTCATCAACTCTTAAATGCAAAAGAAAGCATATGACTGAATCACATTACTTCATTGAATTTGGAAAAGCTGCGAATAGAGATGGACAATGAGAGTCTTTAGAAATGAAAAGGAGAAGACAACGGATCGGTATTATAGGCTATTCTTTAAGTTCAGAAGATTTTAAGGCTTCCTTGAAAACAACAAAAAAGGCATCCTCTACTGAATGGCAGAAAATGATTGATGGCGCAGAGCATCACGTAAAGGACTCTAGCAAACCAATCAAGCTCAGAAGTGATTCTGATGGTGAGCAATTGAATTTGAAGCAGGTGGTGTCGAATGCTAATAATCAACAACAATTCTTTCCCTTAATAAATGAGTGGAAAAAAGGATATGGCAAATACTTGTGTGGTATATCCAAAAACCTCAGAATGTTCACTCTCCCTTGGAGAACTTTGTAAGTCTAAGTTTATTTGTCTATCGAAATTTCCTTTGCATTCATTTATAGCACAGTCTTCATGTGCTCAACAGGTCTACCAAACCACCCGTAACAATTGCATTCCCATTGCTATGCATTGAATCTGGAATCCGTTTGAATAGATTTGGGAAATTCTTGTTGCTGCCTTCACTTGAAAAGGTAAGGAGTAGGTGGGAGAATGTTCCAGATGGCTCTGCAATATCGGGTTCATATTCTCGTACCGATTTTGATTCTGGTATTCTTCAAAAACCTTTGATTTATGCACAACATTTTCGACAATATCTGATCTATTAACTTGTTAAAATGTTAATTTGAACAGCGCGGTGGAGGTTTTCGGAAAACCACCGTGGTCTCCCCGCACCACCATTCGGCGAAGGTTGTTTCCGTATGAAGGGTGCCGCTGCAATCACAACCCGCCACGCGTCCCATGTACGAACACCCCAAAACCATTTTCCCCGGACGGTAACGAGCGTTTGGTTTGCCCGAGGAGGGTGTGCGAACCACGTCGGATCAGTTGGGCGCGCGATCTCAGCCGTCGATTTCCGAAGTTGCCCTCCGCCCGCGTCAAATCAGATTTTTGCGTGGATTGAAAGTTCTAAACGTTGACCGCCGTAGAAGAAGATTTATGGAGTTAATGTGTGTCGTAGTTTTTGGTAGAGGACTTTTAATACGTTATGGGCTTGTTTTAATATAGTAATGGGCACATTTTTTTTATATTTTTTTTTGTACACGTTGTTATATGTAAAACAAAAAAAACAACCCGTGTGCTGTTTTTTTTGTGTGAAGTTTTTTTTATGTGGTGAGTGGTGCATGCGCATGGCATTATGTAAGTTTTTTTTTGTTTTGTTTTTCTTGCTGTAAGCACAAAAACGCACAGCAGTGCGAGAGATAAAAGGGATGTAATGTTTTGTTATGCTGGCCATTGAAAAACAGAGGTATGTTTTGAAATTGGTTCATGTAACATCCACCGCAGTGGAAAACAAGAAAATACAGAGACAGAGTTTGTTTTGTAAATTCCTCTCTGCACAGAGGATGAAATTTGTATCAGTTTTTTTTAATTAATAGAAATGCTTTGTGACTGTGTAATGGTGTCTTCTGAGTCATTGTGATTTTTAAGAGGTTCTTGGCAAAAGATTCTGGACAAAGGAAACAGAGCATTGTCTCTGTGGTGAATTTTTATTTGGTTTTGGTATTTCTCCATTAAAAATACCCAACAGTGGTATCGGAGCAGGCCCAGGCTCTTTAAAAAGTTAAAGAAGCTGAAGGGAGAAGGTTGTTGCTGCAGCAAAACCTCTCAGGTAGACAGAAGACTCAGACAGCGAAGGATTCAGGTATTCCCCAAAAGCATTTCTCTTGTTATTGCTGAAGACAGTCAGTTGTTTTTAAAAAAAACACAGTCAAGGATTTAAAACCATAGTTCAAGATGCAAGGAATGGCAAGCACAAGCATGGGTATGTTCAACACCCAGCTCCCACACTTTAATGGGAAGAACTATGACTACTGGTCTATAACCATGAGAGCTTTGTTCATCGCTCAGGATATATGGGAACTAGTAGAATATGGGTTTGAGGAACCAGCAGATGAAACTGAGTTTAATGCATTAACTCAGGGAGAGAAGGATCAGCTGAAACTCAATAGGAAGAAGGATGCAAAGGCCATTGTCTTGTTGTATCAAGCAGTGGACCAGAGTATATTCCCAAGGATAGCAGCAGCTACAACATCACACAATGCATGGCAAACCCTCAAGATAGCCTATCAAGGCATGGAGAGAGTGAAGACAGCAAAATTGCAAATGCTGAGAAAGGATTTTGAAAACTTGAAGATGAAGGAGTCAGACAACATTGAATCATTCTTCACTCATGTGATTGGTGTAATCACACAAATGAGAACTCATGGAGAAACCATTGAAGATAGGAGAATAGTGGAGAAAATATTGAGGGTTTTACCCTCAAGGTTTGATGCCATAGTCACCACCATTGAAGAAACAAAGGATCTCTCAAGATATTCAGTTGATGAGCTACATGCATCACTGATAACTCATGAGCAGAGGTTGAGTAGGAATGAAAACTCATCCCTTGAGCAAGCCTTCAAGACCCAGATGTCCTTTGGAAGAGGAAGAGGTCAAGGCAGAGGAAACAAGAGAGGAAGAGGCAAAAGCCAGAACAGAGGTGGAAGGAACAGCACAGCAAATGCACAAGGAAGAGGCAGCAATCCAAATCAGAACCAAGGTCAAGGCAGCAGCCAACAAAGAGATCAGTATCAGGCTCAAGGACAAAGGTATGATAAATCTAATGTTCAGTGCCATTATTGCAAAAAGTATGGACATTATGCTAGTGATTGTAGAAAGAAACAACATGACATGAACAGCAGACAAAATGCAAATGTTACAAGAGAAAACAGCAGTCAAGAAAATGTCCTGTTAGCTTGTAACATGGCTGAAACACATAGTGAGGACATATGGTTTTTAGACTCAGGTTGCAGCAACCATATGACAGGGAATATAGCCCTCTTTTCAGCGTTAAATCAGAATTTGAAATCAGAGGTCACACTAGGAACTGATAGTAAAGTGTCTGTTATGGGAAAAGGGGAGGTAAAAATATTTTCAAAACAAGGAGAAAGGAAAACCATAGCAGATGTATACTATGTCCCCGGAATGAGATGTAACCTCTTGAGTGTTGGACAGCTTATCCAAAAGGGTTACAATGTTTATTTTGTAAATGATGTGTGCACCATCATGGACATACCACCCAGCAAAAGATGCATTGCTGAAGTGAAGATGACAAGGAACAGAATGTTCCCTCTTAGAATAAGAGCAGACTTGAAGAACAAGAAGGAAATGGCAGCAGTCACCCAAGAGGCCTTCCAAAGTGTGCCAAAGGATGAGAACTGGTTATGGCACTTGAGATTCGGGCATCTAAATTTTGGAGGTCTAAACTTATTGAGCAGAAAAGGAATGGTAAAGGGATTACCGTTGATAGAAAAGCTGGACAGCCTTTGTGAAGGTTGTATATTGGGCAAACAACATAGAGAGAGTTTTCCATCAGGGAAAAGTATAAGGGCAAAGGCACCCTTAGAGATTATCCACTCAGATTTGTGTGGACCAATGCAAGCTCCATCATTAGCTGGCAGCCTATATTTCTTGACATTCATTGATGATTTTACAAGAAAGACTTGGATATATTTCCTCAAGAACAAAAGTGAAGTTTTTGAGAAATTCCAAAACTTCAAAGCACTTGTGGAGAACCAAAGCGGGCTGCACATAAAAGTTTTGAGAACTGATAGAGGAGGTGAGTATATCTCCAATGAATTCCTAAAGTTTTGTAGGGAAAATGGAATTCATAAACAATTCACAACTCGGTACACCCCACAGCAAAATGGAGTTGCTGAAAGGAAGAACAGAACCATCATGGAGATGGCAAGGAGCATGTTGAAGGCAAAGCATTTGCCAAATGAGTATTGGGCTGAAGCTGTACATTGTGCAGTGTATATTTTGAACAGGTGTCCTACAAAGGCAGTCATGAACAAAGTGCCAGAAGAGGCATGGAGTGGGAGAAAGCAGGGAGTCACCCACATGAGAGTTTTTGGGTGTGTGGCCTATGCACACATTCCGGATCAGCTAAGGAGGAAGTTGGACAGCAAAGGGGAGAAATGTATCTTCATTGGATACAGTGATGAATCCAAAGCCTACAGGCTGTACATTCCATCTACCAAGAAGTTCTTTGTCAGCAGGGATGTTCAATTCATTGAAGAGGAAGCTTGGGATGGAAGCATAGAGAAAACAGTGAATGTTAAGAACTGTTTGTCTCATGATGAAGATGAAGAGGAGGTGGCTGAAATAAATCCCCAAACAGCGGCACCAACACAAGAACAGCAAGGTACACCATTGAGGATCAATGAGAGTGCTTCTCCAAGCACACCACAAGGAGGAAATTCAAGTGCATCTTCAAGCACTTGCACACCAAGTGAAAGAGGTAAGAAGTTTAGAAATCTAAGTGACATTTATGATGAAGGAATGAATTCCTTATTTGCCTTGTATTGTCATGTTGATGATCCTATTCATTTTGAAGAAGCTATTAAAGATAGGAAATGGATAGAAGCTATGGATGAAGAGATGAATGCCATAGAGAGAAACAAAACATGGGATTTGGTTGAGCTACCGAAAGGCAAAGAAGTCATTGGTGTGAAATGGGTCTACAAGACCAAGAGCAATGCTGAAGGCAAGATTGAAAGGCATAAAGCAAGGCTGGTTGTCAAAGGCTACAAGCAGCAGTATGGGAGAGATTATGAGGAGACTTTCGCCCCGGTTGCAAGAATGGAAACCGTGAGAGCAGTGCTGTCCATAGCAGCTCAAAACAAATGGAAAGTCTACCAAATGGATGTGAAATCAGCATTCCTAAATGGAGTGTTAATGGAAGAGGTTTATGTGGAACAGCCTCTCGGCTATGAGAAGAAAGGTGAAGAGCACAAAGTGTGCAAATTGAAGAAAGCTCTTTATGGGCTGAAGCAAGCGCCAAGAGCATGGTACAGCAGGATAGATTCATATCTATTGGAGAATGAATTCGACAAGTGTGAAGGAGAACCCACAGTCTACATCAAGGAAAAGGATGGTAAGATTTTAATAGTTGTCTTGTATGTTGATGATGTGATTTTCACAGGTAATGATGATCAGCTCATTAAGAATTTTAAATCAGTCATGAAGGATGAATTTGAAATGACTGATATGGGTTTCTTGAGATACTTCTTAGGCATAGAAGTAGATCAAAATGAAAAAGGAATTTTTATATCTCAAGCAAGATATGTAAGTCAAATTTTGAGCAGATTTAAGATGGAAGAATGCAAGGCAGCCATCACTCCCACAGTGATGGGATTAAAACTCAGCAGAGAGGACAGCAGCAAGGATTTTGATCCTAGCCTGTACAAAAGCATTGTGGGCAGCCTTATGTATTTAACAGCAACTAGGCCTGATATTATGTATGCTGTTAGTTTGATTTCCAGGTTCATGGAGAGGCCAAAGGAGGCACATTGGCAGGCAGCAAAGAGAATTTTGAGGTATGTCAAAGGCACTAAAATGTTTGGAATTTTATATCATGCCTCAGAACATTCAGATTTGGTTGGGTACACAGATAGCGATTGGGCTGGAAGTGTAGATGATCGGAAGAGCACTTCCGGTTATGTTTTTAACATGGGTTCAGGAGCCATTTCATGGGCTTCTAAGAAGCAGTCCATTGTAGCATTATCTACAGCAGAGGCAGAATATGTGGCAGCGACAGCAGCAGCATGTCAGGCAGTATGGATGAGAAGGATGTTGAGAAGCTTAGGCCAAGAGCAGGCAAAAGCGACAGTGGTCTTTTGTGACAATAGCTCTGCTATTGCTTTGTCAAAGAATTCAGTGTTTCATAAGAGAACGAAACACATCGACACAAGGTTTCACTACATCAGAGAATTGGTGAGCAATGGAGAAATTGTCTTAGAACATTGCAGGACTCAGGAACAGGTTGCAGACATCTTGACAAAGCCACTGGCTCAGAAGAGTTTCGAATTTTTGAGAAAGTGTTTGGGAATGACTGAACGCGCAGCTGTTAAAATTAAAGGGGAGTGTTAAAATGTTAATTTGAACAGCGCGGTGGAGGTTTTCGGAAAACCACCGTGGTCTCCCCGCACCACCATTCGGCGAAGGTTGTTTCCGTATGAAGGGTGCCGCTGCAATCACAACCCGCCACGCGTCCCATGTACGAACACCCCAAAACCATTTTTCCCGGACGGTAACGAGCGTTTGGTTTGCCCGAGGAGGGTGTGCGAACCACGTCGGATCAGTTGGGCGCGCGATCTCAGCCGTCGATTTCCGAAGTTGCCCTCCGCCCGCGTCAAATCAGATTTTTGCGTGGATTGAAAGTTCTAAACGTTGACCGCCGTAGAAGAAGATTTATGGAGTTAATGTGTGTCGTAGTTTTTGGTAGAGGACTTTTAATACGTTATGGGCTTGTTTTAATATAGTAATGGGCACATTTTTTTTATATTTTTTTTTTGTACACGTTGTTATATGTAAAACAAAAAAAACAACCCGTGTGCTGTTTTTTTTGTGTGAATTTTTTTTTATGTGGTGAGTGGTGCATGCGCATGGCATTATGTAAGTTTTTTTTTGTTTTGTTTTTCTTGCTGTAAGCACAAAAACGCACAGCAGTGCGAGAGATAAAAGGGATGTAATGTTTTGTTATGCTGGCCATTGAAAAACAGAGGTATGTTTTGAAATTGGTTCATGTAACATCCACCGCAGTGGAAAACAAGAAAATACAGAGACAGAGTTTGTTTTGTAAATTCCTCTCTGCACAGAGGATGAAATTTGTATCAGTTTTTTTTAATTAATAGAAATGCTTTGTGACTGTGTAATGGTGTCTTCTGAGTCATTGTGATTTTTAAGAGGTTCTTGGCAAAAGATTCTGGACAAAGGAAACAGAGCATTGTCTCTGTGGTGAATTTTTATTTGGTTTTGGTATTTCTCCATTAAAAATACCCAACATAACTGATTTGACAACAATTTCATAATTTTGTGGCAAACTTTTCACCAACCTTCAGATTTTCGACAGTCCTCTCATTTGTTTGCCTCAGTCAAACAATGAAAAATTCCGACACTATTGGACTCTACCTTAAATTTATTCAAATTTAATTCTATTCTCCAAACTAGTGTTCACAATATTTTAGGAAAGTTACCAATTACAGTCCAATTTATAATAAAAAATGACCTGCTTCCTTGTTAGTGCGCAGTTGTGTATCCAAAAGATTTAGATCGTTGAGGTAAATCCTCGAGCTGCTCTTTTCAACAACATTCGAATCTTTCAAACCCAGCGCTCGCCATGATAACAGAGATGTCTCCAAGGTTAAAGCACATCTCAAGTCCAGAAATATGCAAAGTTCGATCAAGCAACAGAAGATCACCGCTCAAGACTCTAGTACAATTTTTGCCAAATCTTTGCCGATAAAATTAGTTCCAGACCACAACAAATAATTGCCTTTTTATCGATATGATTCACTGGTCTGGAATTTCTATAGGTCTCTAACACCACAGTGGTAGGCCCTCCATTTTTGGCAATGGTACTCTATCACCCAGTTTCTTCTATAAAAAAAAAACAAACAAATGGTAGATCCTCCTTAATTCAAGCTTTAGACTCTGATCTACCATCTACACTGTTGTGGCAACTAACATTCTCACTCCATGGACTAGACTCAACGATCCGATTTTACCATGGAAATAGTATCCAGATCTCTAGAAGCGGACAACCTTTTAAAATATTCGGGTTTGAATGCCCACTCACCACAATAGCTTTTCCTAATGGCCTACAACGTCTCTTCTCAACACAGATCGCTCTGACACGCATAACCTCCAACACTTTTCAAACAACAATTTTCAAACAACGAACAAATATCACTAATCTGCCCCCCCTAGCAATAGATCTAAATGCACGAACGATCTATTACACTTCTCCTCACTGTCAAGTGCGCACCAACGTGCACACCAATGATATATTGCATAATAAACCATATATAGAGAAACATAGCTCTTTCCCAGGCTCTGATACCACATGAAGAAGAATCACATAGCCATATAACCATATCCACAACAAATTAACACATAAAACAAAACTAGTGGAAAAGGCAGAGAGCCATCATGTGGTCTCTCATGCTCATGTAATTCACTCTTTTTATTCAAATAATTTAATAATACATTTAAATACATGAGGAAGTGGTCTTAAGATAGTGCATCTATCTTAGACTCACTTGGTTGAGAAAATTTCTCAACTTACACACTAATTTAGGAGAGTTAGTTGGAGAGAATCTCTCATCCAAAGTAGACTCCATAGTTTGAGGAATTCTCATGATTTTATTTATTTAATTTAATAATTGGATTTATTATTGATTTTTAAGAGAGTGAGGCTAACATCACTTGGACTAGTGAGTACCGAGGTTATTCTTAGATGCAACAAAGGTTCTATTCTATTTTATCCTCAATATAATTAAAATAATATGAACATAGTTTTGCAACAAACTTTATTATATACTACTCTCCAATGAAGTCATAAACCTGCATGATTCATATCATGTCAAAAGTAGTATATTGCATATTTCAATATGTATATTCCTGCATGATTCATATCATGTCAAAAGTAGTATACTGCATATTTCAATATGTATATTGTTAGAATCATAGCTGAGATGATTCCCACTAGTATCATACTTTCATCTCTTTTCCTCTTACGAATTCCCAAAAGGCGCTAGTGCTCTAACCTTCAACTCTGATACAAATTTCAACATCCCTCGATAACCTTGCATGAAAATGCATGAGGATAGAAAATTTGTACACCATTTACCCACGGGTAACTTTTCAAATTAGTATTCTAGATTCCTCATTAACCATTAGATGGAGTTTTCATCATTATAAAGAGAAAATTACATAAATATTAGCAACCACTGTTGTAGCATATTAACAAAAACTTTTATATGTAATATTGCATCCATTTCATCGTTCCTTTAACTAGATTAGTTAATCACATACTTTACATTTTAACATCACATCGTGCAAGGAATAAACATCATCAAACTAACATAATAAGAAATCACATCATTGAACACTAGTATACATTGGAAACCCCATACGGTGAAAACTAGAAAATGTTTAACTTTATTATTAAATGCTCCTTAGGGTGTCCACCCCTCACTCAATGGCTTATAAGGGAGTCCATCCCTTAACCATTGTCATAAAATATTACAAAGAAAAATCATTAAAAAAAAACATATTTACCTAAATTCTATTAAAATAATCATGAAATCAATTACCCAAAAATCTCTACTCTTTATATCTTTGTTGCCTGGTTGTTCCATCAATGGACCATCCTACAACCTGCACTCATCTACATGGACCATTAGCTCTTTACCTACCACAATGTTAAACATAATCTATCCTTTCACAAGTCACTATCCTTTCCTATCGTTGTTGTCATCAACAAGATTTCATATCATGATTAGATAAATCATTAATCAACCAATAATCAATATTTAAAAGTGATCCTTCAACATCTAATCATCTACATACATGATATATAAATATAATGTCACAACATGCTTATTCTAACAACACTTCTCATGGAATAAGTGTAAGAAAATAGTTATCAAGCATGTCAAAATAAATACCACATTACTATGACCCTTCTCGCACAAGCACATGTTCTTTTCCAAAGGAAAACCATTGTAACCATCCATTTTCATTTAAAATATACTACCATCTCCAATTTGAATTCTTTGCAAGTAATTTGATAAAAATTATTCAAGCAAAGTTACTCCCTCAACTTTCTTTGTGCTTGTAACTAAGTAATCTTTCCAATGCAATCATTACTATTATTATAATACATACAAATACATGCCCCCTTCTAAGGGAAATCTAACATAATAGATATCATTAATGTGCATACAAATACAAGTCCCTTTTCCAAAAGCATCTTTCGCAAGATAGATCTACTTACAAATTCTATTTCACACAAAGACATGCTCTGTTCTAAAAGAGAACTAGTGTGTTAGTCATTATTTCTTGTGTGCAGATATATGTATTTTTCCAAAATAAACCTAGTGCATTTATTGCATGTGATTACTTGTTTTCCTTTGCAAAGTATAACATAATCATTATTCTTTTCTGCACACATATTAGTGTTTCTCTTTAAGAGATCTAACACAATAGTTATATTTTCGTACATGTAAAGAAAATATTTATTTTTAGGAAGCCTATCACAATTTGACTATTCCTTATGCATGCAATACATATATCTTCCTCAAGGAATCTATCAAAATTAAACATACACCCCTTTGCAAGGAAATAAAACCATGATTACTATTCTTGCATAGAATACACAATGTGAATACATAATATTTCCTATAATAACTGTTATTCTAGTCTAAAACCATAACATTTTCTAAGGAAACTATCATTATAGGTATTATACTTGCATTAAAATAATAATTCCAAAAGGACTTGGCAAAACAACTATGATGCTTGCATACAACTACATGTTTTCACCAACACAAAGCTAATATGCAATACACGCTCTTTTGCAAAAGAATCTTTTTCAAGAGAAAATTAATACAACATATTTCCATTTCAAGATATGATATGTATTTATGTCTTTTACATGCAAGGTTCACATGCAATAATTCTTTCAAAATAATAGAAAAAAAATACATATTTCTTTCCAAGAAAAATCAATTTAATACTATTTTTCTATGCAATCTAGCATGGTTTCTTTATATTTTATGTGCACTTTTTATTTTTAAAAAACAATAACTTATCTAATGCACACAAGAATACTTTCAATCTCCTTTCCAATGAAATTAACAAATATACTTATCTCTATATGTCCATTATTCATAGGCAAGTTTCCAAGGAAATAATCCTAGTTCTTAACATTTAATGAACAAGAACGGATTAGCACAACTAGTTTATTCTTTTACTGAAGACTAATATAATCAATTTTAATTTTACCATGCTTGTATGCAAGAATATCCTTAACTTTAACAAAAAAACATGCAAACACATTTTCTTCTTTAAATCCAAAAATAATCATAATAGTTATATTTTGTCCACTCAAATAATTTATTTCTTTTCAAAAAAATCAAAAATATATTAGTTAACTTTTCAAGCTTTCACACAAATATTTCTTTTGCAAGAAACCAAATGCATACCTCTTTTCCAAGAACTCCGACTTAGTGGTGGTATTTTTTTTACACGAAAATGACATATTCCTTTCAAAGAAAAATCTAACATAAGCGTTATTTCTTTTGTATGCATTTTTTTTTTCCAAAAATGCAATAATTGTTGTTTGAATATGTGTTCTTTTAAACCAAAATAGCTTTTTCTATCTTCAAAATAAATATATATTCATTTTAAGTACTAGCACATAAACACCTATAATTTACAAGAACTTTTTCAAGAATTCTATCCAAAAATAAACACACAAATTCACCTATAATATTTCTAAAAGAATGATAGGATTACTTATCTCTCTTACACACAAGATTCACATGCATTTTTTTTTTTTAACTTTGAGGGTTACTTAGCTTTTATGTGTAAATTGTTGTTTTGTTTTCACTTCCATCTTTCATCCTTCACATTTGAAACTCTTTTCTGCCCCTTATTCACACCATAGATGTCCTCGATTTATGCGAATAAACAATTTCACAGTATTATGAACATTAAGTGCTTAGAAAGCTCTAGAAGAAGTTTTCATTTTTGATCCAAAAAGATAGCCAACAATTGTCAATGCGATGACATCTCTCTTCTCATAAATCTGGCCTTCCGATTGATCATCAAATAACTTATAGATGATCTCTGCATTGATTTTCAAATCCTTCACTCCGCCATGGAACACAAGTAGGGGTAGGCATATGCATGTGGAATGCATTTCTAAATTTAAAAAAATGCTCAACCACCTAATCCCTTTAGCTTGCTCTTCGGATATCCCCTCACATTAATTTAATGGCAAACATAATAATCCATATGAAACTATTGTGTCCTGTAACAAATAAACACAACGAACAATTTTTATTTTTTTTTACTTTTTCCTTTTTCCTGGATTTTATGGTGAATAAAGAATGAAAAGAAGATTACTCAACAATTTGATTATCTTACAACCGATTCTTGATACAGGAAAGGTTACCATGTTCTTTGCAAATAATTCATAACTGACAAAGAATTCATAACTGCCTCTTGATTCTAACCACAACCTAACAATGGAGTAATGAGACATCCACATGTGAAAACAATAATATTTTTATTTATATACATGTTAAATACTACTATAAGGTTATAAGGTTTTAGGGATATTGCAACTAACCATTTTCTTTACTTGAAGTCAAGAAAGTGTAT
The DNA here is from genome assembly GCA_031772625.1 of Pinus tabuliformis. NCBI lineage: Eukaryota > Viridiplantae > Streptophyta > Pinopsida > Pinales > Pinaceae > Pinus > Pinus tabuliformis. Next base: position 732,286,014 of record CM062814.1, read on the forward strand.
TTGTACAACAAAGTATATGTATTAGTGAAGAGAATTTGAAAAATTAAAGTGTAAAAAAATTTGAATTCTTAAAAAATATATAAAAATAAATTATATATTATTTAAAAATTGGAAAATCTATTTAAAAAATGATTTAAAATGAAGCTTATTTTTACTCATACTATGTTTATTGCATTATATTTTCTTCCCAACAAAATTAATCAATTCAATATTATTTTATAAATAATATTAATTTTAATATTTTAATAATAATAAAATATAATATTAAATACATTATATTTTTATTATTTATAAAATTGCTTTTAAATTTATTTTTATTAATATAATATGACTTATTTAATTTATTACTAAAATAATAATTTACTATTAAACTATTAATAAAAATAACTTATTTAATATATTTAAAAATATTTTTATTTATGTAACATTTGTAATTGTAATAAAATATTTCATTCTTTAATATTAATTTGCTAAATAAAAGTTTAAAAAATCATCTTTACATAAAATATTTTGATCATAATATTATTTAATACATATAGGTTTTATTTTATTTAAATATTAATATAGATATATCTTAACCACAAACCTATTAAGAATAAGAAAGAATCAAATGTCTTGATATGCAAACTTCTTTAACCCTTCTGGATGCCTTCCTCAAATTTAACCTTTCTTGATCCCTTAGCCTCTCTCTTGACACACACACCACACACGCAAACACACAATCTCTTTTTATTTAAATTTCTTTTTTAAGTATAGATATAATACAACTATTCTGTGGAATATATAACTTAAACTTGAAATCACTACAAATCTTTCCAAGATTTTACACAAAATTGATCGAAAAAATATAATTAAAAAACCCCAAAATGTCAAATATTGAAACTATTTAATAGTTTAAAATGCTTTAAGTATAAAAATTTATATTTTTTATTTTTTTATACATGTATATATATGATTAAGGTTGAAATATTTTATTTAACATTTTTAAGAATAGGAATTTATGATTTTGTAACATCTATACCCATAAAAAAACATTTCTTACAACTAATCTTAACCCCATAAATTCATAAAAAACAATTCTTACAACTAATCTTAACCCCATAAATTTATAAGCAACAAGGTTATAAATATGTGTAATGTGATCAATATATAAATAAGGGTATATGAGAATAACTTTAGAATGGTATTATATAGATGTTTGTTCTTCCAGGGTCAAGTCTTTATGTATTATTATTTTGACTTCTGTGCGTCGATGGATTTAGAAGGATGGAACCATGTTATTTTACTCTTTCATTGTGCTAGGCATATGGTCCTTTAGCGACAACTGGGTTCGTATGTGAGTTCCCAAAATTTCTTGAGACCATATTCGAATTACACCTGGAACATATCTGGTCGTTGATCTACGAGGGTATGGATCTAATGGCCTTGTGGGTTTACCTAGGCTTATGGGTAACTACCAAGTTTTCTCTCTCGTTCCAACAATCATTTGAGTGTGGCTGCTTGGAAGTGGAGATCTGTGACAACCCTTGCTACACAAAGGCCCATTTTTCGGTTGTAACCAAGTAAGGTAAACATTTTTACCGCACCGGATCAGGTGTGTGCATTCCACTATTTGTTTTCTTTTCTTTTCAGAACTTTACAAATCTGACTGTTTTTGTTTCAGTGTTAGGTTCGATGATTGGAAGGAAGACATTATTTATGCCTTAAAGATTTTTCTGTATTTGATCCTTAGGGTGAGGATAATGATATATTACATTTTCTTAGTATCTTGTTGATAGGGCTATTTTTTTTTAAACAAACAATGCTTCGGCTAACCCTTTTTGGGTTCTAGTGTAGAATCTCTTGATCGACGTAAAAAATTCCAAGGTAATAGCTTACAAATTTTATTCCCTAGTACTCAAGGAACAAAGGTCCTTTGGTTTCATTTCTCTAACAATTTGACTTATGTTGCTGTCAGGTGTGGGTACTTTGTGCAAATCAATCTCTTATTCTTGACACATTAAATTCACAAATGGATGCATGTCGTGCCTTACAAGGGTTTTGGATCCTTTTTCCAGGTTTCTTTCCTCCCTAACTAGTTTCACTTTGGGTCGAATATCGTCCAAGGGTTCTTTCTTACTGTTAAGTTGAAGTTGACCTTACGGCCTAACTGAATTCTTCACTGGGGATGGAGGATCTATATTTTTACAAACTTTACGGTACAAACCCTATTATGGGCGTAAGAGTTTCTATTATTTTTCTCATAAGTTGTAATAGAGCGCTTGATTCGAGCCCCTCGTTCTCCCAATGAAGTGCTTGGAGTGTTAATTCATTATGCAACTACTGTCTATCTATGTAGAATTTTGTCATTGTTCCCCAAAATAACAATTAAGATTGTAATGTGAATATGATTTCATTCTTGCTCCAATTTTTCTTTTTCTTTTGTACTGCATCATTTAGTCATTTAGTCATGTTCATCTCAGGTTATATTTTTCTTTTTTAATTGTAAAATATAACCTATGTAAAATATCACCTATCAATTATTAATGGTTCCATGCATCCATGCTTTCTCTTTATAAACTTGCAATTGACAGCTCTGATGATGGACTCACCTAGTTAGTCCTAAAGAATAACAGGTTCTTCCATACTTCTCCATGTTCAACCAACCTGTATGGAATCACTCTTTAAAGACCCATTTTTCTGAACTTATCTACACAATTTGTAGTTAATTATGAGAATTTGATAGAATGTTCAAAATGTTAAGTAATTATCTAGATATTTGGGAATTTATTTTTCCTTGTTCTTAATTATGCGAAAATTAATTACTCTATCTGAATGCGTATGTTGAGCCACGATTTCTCTTATCAATATCTTCTTGCTTTTATAACTTAACACATCGAAGTTTGGCTAAGAAATTTGGTAGATATGATTATGTTTCATCAATCGTATAATGATTATGTTTTCATTATTTTCTTCCTTGTGTTATATTAGGCTTGCAACCCTTTTTTTTTTTTGTGGTTTTCTTTTATCAGTAAAATGTTGTTGATCTCTTTAAAAAAAGAAACAACCCAGGGCCACGTGGGACTTAACTCGTCGAGGACCTGCCTTAGCGCACTGGATTTAACCTCTCTAACTTCTAGATGAAGGACTGTTCTGGTCGAGGGTTCCATTTTGTCAACCTGGACTAACTCGATTCAAGTTGTCCCAATCTCGAGTATTCATTTGTTGTTAGATGACACGGCTCATTTTTTTTTTCTGGTAAATTTGGTTTATGGACAACCCCATTCCATGTGGGAGTTTAATACATAGGAGACAAACTCTTTTGAGTCAACATTCATTTTAACCTTTCATAAGTGAAGAAAAATCATCATTCAGAATTCTACCAGTTCCATAAAAACAAGATAAACTTCCAACAAAACCAAACTTTTAGTTATATAAAAAGATTGTAATATATACAAAGTAGCATAAGTTCTAAGAAGTTCAATGCACTCATGTAGTTGAACTAAATAGTCAAGGAACTCAACTCTGAGAAACCTCGCTTCTCTCTACCAACGAGAATGAAAATTACATCTAGTTTTTCAATTTCCAAAACAATCAAATTAACAATTACCTAACAAGGTCATTTAGAAGGCATCAAGACCCCGCACTCGAACCTATAACTTGTAGAGTTTCATTTGTCTTGGATTTTTCCACTGGCTCTAGTCCAACTAAAGAAATACTCCTCAGGAAACATCTTGCCTCACCTTCCCAATGTCATGTTTAGGTTTACAAACTTCCCTCTTTCTCTCTCAAAGTGGCTTCAATGTTTTTCCTTTTGTTTCCAACCTCTTGATTTCTCATGAATTCCAAGACTCATCAAAAATTTTATATTAAATAAAAAGAATAAAATAAACCTTTTAAACTTTTAGAATTTCTCTAGGATTTTCCTCTAAGGCTTCAGTTACTGCAGGAAAAATAAATGACTATAAATAACAAGCAGTCTCATGCAGTAAAAATGAATGACAATAAATAATAAGTACTTATAGTAATTGGGGGTGTTATATTTTTAAATTGCTTTATATACATATATGTATAGTTAATATTGATATATTTTATCTAAGATGAACATTGAAATCTTTTATTTATGGACAATATTGTCCACATTAAAAATGTTATTCTGTTATTAATAATTTTTTAAATACATAATTTTTTTTTGGTTATGCTAATGAGACATGTCTCGGGGGATTGAATTTCTGATCATACACAAGGGCTTTCCAACATGTTTTCTTCCAATTTTTCTACCATCTCATGACAAATTCACACCAATATTACTTAATTTGACATTGTGAAATATTTTCTTTATGACACACATTACATTTTTTGTTATTAATTTAATATTTTTTAAATACCACATATCAATTTTATATTAAGAATTGAATGAATTACACTTGTCGGCTTTGTTAGGATGTGACTGTTTTTTTTTTTTTACTTAATCTTTTGAGGCATTAAATTATTTTACTATAGTTCACATTTATATATAAGTCTTATATTGAAATATTTATAAGGCAAAGTTGATATAAAATTACCTTATTAGTCCATGCCAAGGAAGGAATTTTGTAATCGATTTGATTTTTGACCACTATTAGTTTAGCATTGACCAATGCAACTTATACTATTGAACACTGAAACAAGATATTTACTTTTCAATATTATTAAGAAAATAATTTTTCAAACATTTGGTTGGACCATAACTTGAAGGTATTACTAGAAATTGCACCAATTGTTGCAAAGAGAATGTCATAAGGTGGTAGAATAGGCAAGAGTAGCATAGAAGAAAGAAGTAAATTATTTATGCAATGTTGCTTTTTTACTAGCTTTTATTTCATAAAAACTTTGAAAGTTAAACTTCCATAATTGAGCTACAACAGTTGAAGGACTGTAGTTTAGGGAATCACATCAATATATGTTTTTTCATAAGTATGTTCACTAATAATGTTTGATTTTGAACAATGTCTCTAGTATGTACCTTCCAATTACAAAAAGCAATACAGGTGTGTGCTACATTGCGGCCATGGTGCCACCAATACATAAATGGAAGGAAAAAGGAACTGAATCTTGAAAGGTAAACATTGAAAGAATTATAAAAGCTATAGTACGAAGCTCGAGCCATAGATTGAAATAATCATATAATCACCAAAGTCTTTAACACAAAATCCTTGTGACAAAAAATGTAGTTTGCAAACACCTTGTCAACAAAATCAAATGTCGAGATTAATGTTAAAAACAAAATTCAAGTACATAGATTTACATTGATAAGAATACTCCAAGGACATTCCAACCAAACCAATATTCTATAATATGTTCAAAATAAAGGTAATGTATGACAAATAATTTATGAAAATTCTCTTCATTAAGATTCTGGAATGACACCATTCCCAACTATTATAAGTGAATGATTTAAATCAAACCTTAATAACATAAGTAATCTCATATCACCCTTAATTCACAATGCAATGCACAATATATTTTTTTAGAAGGGTTCAATAAACACTTTCTTTGGATTAGTTACAAGGCTCGAGGGATAACTATTCCAATTTCCAACAAAATTTCCCACTACTTTGCATCCTGCTTCATTGTTATTGAGCTCTTGTAATTTGCGAGTGAGAAAAACCTTAACCGATAAATTAATGGTTTTCTAGCCCAAGTAAATCAATGACTGGTTTACTACAATGGATGACATTGCTAAATGACAATATAAATTCTTAGGACATCCTAAACACAACTGCAGCCTCGCTATCTTTTTTAGCAGCAATCAACTTGACATCAGTTAACATAACACACAAATATGAGATCTCAGTTTTCTTATCATAATCTTAAAATGACAATCCACTAACTCTTTAAGAAGACCTTCGTTTTCAACTTCCCAATTTCTTTTTTCTAACTTAATAACCTCAATCATTAACATTGATTTAGCCAATTTCTTCTCACTAAGTTGTAGTTTGGATTGTGTGGTAAACAGGGCTTTAGAAACCATCATCTGTCTCATCATCCTTTTTTCTTCAATTTCTTTAGTCTTAGATTGATTCCTCTAGCTCCTTTAGTTTCTTCAAATATAAATCTATTATTGCATTAAGAGAGCAATCATTTTTCTCAACCTCTTCCAATTTCACTTGAATGCATTCTAATTCTTTTTATGCAATATATAGTTCTTGTTCCTTTTCTAAACAAGTTGACAATGCCTGATGTGCTACAACCATAATTAATTTGTTGCTTTTTTTTTTTTCCATGGCCTTGGTATCCTCAATTGCTTGCAAAGATACCATCATCTTTCTATTTTAGCTCAAGATATACTTTTTTTAATTTGTCCTGAACACATTTTAATGATGTCTTACTCTCTCTAAGCTAACACATAATCTTATCATTTATTTGTTTCATTTTCTGGGCCAGAAGGATTGCATCTACAAAGGAAATGACCAATGCATTTTCTTTATCCTAATTATAAGTTTAGATTTGCCCCCATATATTTCTATCTCTTTTGTTTCATCACTGATAACGTAAAGGAGGTCCTCCTTTAGAACACGAAACTCTTCAATTCTTTCTTAAACTTTCCTTTTGAAGATATTAAAAAGGGTATTTGTCTTGAGTCTTTCGGTAGATATATCCCTCTCAATACATGCTAAAGACAAACAAAGAATAGCCTCGAGCTTGAAAAACTTTTGCCATGATTTCTCAACTTGATCTTCCACATTTTTGAAGGCCTCCCCTTTGAATTTTTCATTATTCTACTCTAAAGACCTTGTTACCATGAGTTCATCTCTTTCTTACTTGAATTCAAGTATCCCTTGATTGAGAGAATCAATCTAAAATCTTGGTTCAAAATTTTTATTATATAAATAATGAATCAAATTATCCTTCTAACTGCTCACCTCTGATGCTTACTCAAAATGGACCACTATTTTTTTCTCTCCCTTTGCCTGAACCTAATCTCTGTAAGCTTCTTCACTATAATGAATGTAGTGGTGGCATGCTTGTCTTTATCTTTTATTATTCTTTTGTAATGATCTACCACACTCTGTAAATCTTGAATAATGGATAGTTTCTCAATGAGCTCTGATCTCATGGCAATTTACTACTTAGTCATATCATTAATAATGGATAGTTTCTCAATGAGCTCTGATCTCATGGCAATTTACTACTTAGTCATATCATTAATCATCATTCTATTGTTGTTGTGCCTCTGTAATTTCCAATGTTTCCTCTTTCAAGGACTTAATCTTTCTTTCTGTATCACAAGCTATATCATGGACATGATGTAGTCCTTTTTTAACGACATCAATTGTCTTTTCTTTTTCAGCATGTATGGCAACCACCCTCTCTACTCCTTCGCTAAGCTTAATATTTATTTAGTGAAATGAATCTATTATTTTATCCATCTGCTCAAATGCATCTTCTAAGTTCCTAATCTCCCTCACCAAGAACATTTGTTATCTTACACTTTCATCCATAAATGACCTTATCTCAACATCCTTCTCAGCTAATATACTTACTAATGTCCCAATTTCTTTTGTAACACATGTTAATCTAACTTGAAATTATTCTATTTCTCCTTTAAAATGCATAATATGTTCATTTGTGTTGGCTTCTTTCACAGTTGTTGAATCAACCTGTTCACGAAGCACAAGAAGCTCTTCCTATAAGGAAATGATTACATGGTTTTTTTAATGTTTTCGTAGGCTATATCCGTGAATCAAAAACTAGAAAACTGAATCTTCCCTTTTAATTTATCAATCGTATCAGATGTCTCAACCTCCAGAGTGATAATATTTCCCATAATTTTTTCACAAATATTTGCATACCACTAGGGAGCCTAAGGACAAGATGCAGGCTTGACTCCTTCTGAACATTATAATATGCCAGAGTGCTCCTGTCTTCTAGTTGCTTCTTTGCAAAGATCCATCTTTTTTAATTCAGGAGAATTCCCTCCTTGTCCTAAATCTTTGCCTTCACATTTCAATAGTATTGAGAGATTTGATCTTCTAGATGGAGCATGATTGCATGATTGTTTTGTTGGTTACAATTTTCATAAATGTTTGCATTATGCCTCTGATTTGGTATGAAAAAGATACATGGATAAGATAAACTTGTACAAACCATTTTTGTCCCATATGGGTAGGGAAATAGGATAGGAAAATTCTCATAATTTCACCCAGCTACACCAACAGGCATTTTGACAGAGTTACATGAGAATGAGTTCACAAAAAAAAATTGATATGTCCAATAAAAGGTTGTTATACTCTTACAGGACACTGTCATTCAGTACATTAAAGAATAAAGGTGGAAGCAAGAAATTAGATCACAACTCAATTTACTGTAGATAATTTTTTAACAAGGAATGATCATAAAAATATTAACATGTATATAATTGGTTAGGGAAATATACATATATTTACTATATATGCTTAAAAATTAAATAAAATGAAATAAATTTTTCAAATAATAAAATTTAATATATAAAATATAACCTTAAATAAACAATTAATAAAAATTTCATATTAGATAATAAATGATTATTATTTAATTACCCATTAGATTCCCTAAACCTCAGTTATTCCTTTTCTTTTCAGAAAATGATAATCCCTTTTTTGTCTTTCTCCACATAGAAAGCTTTAATGCTATATTATTATTAGTATAAAATTCACGCAATTGCAGGAGGTTATTTTTGCAACCATCAACCATTGTCTCCTTACATTACCATGTACTTTGCAATTAGAAATATCATAATGCATTAAAGTAAAAAAAACTCAACATATTTGTAGTCCCTGGTGCGATACTAAAATCATTTCATATGGTCAATCGAATTCAATATATTGAAGCAGATTTACTTATTTTTCCCACATTGTGTTTCATTAAGAATACAAGAAAAGTCTATATGGATATGGATGAACCATCAAATTGATCATTAAATAATTTTAATTAAACATGGTTTTTAAAGGTTAATGTTATTTCCAACCTTATAGCATTATAAATGTGACTAACAAGTTTGGAAAATAGAGTTCTTCCTCTCTCTTCAAGCTCCATCCATTTGTTCAAGTGTTGTGGAGAGAGAAGATGAGCGCTATTTCCCAGTCAGCACCCAGAGCTCTGGGGTTGGAATCGCCGTTTTTAAATTCCTATGGTAGAAGCACATTATCATACCATACATAATGACATTTCTTTGAAGCATGTACATTGACCAAGCTACCGCAAAGTTTACGCATAGTAATTGCATACTTTCGCGTTGAGAACATCACCCCCATCCTACATATACAATATTCCTATTTTAGTTTTAAATGAAATAAAAGCAATTGAAAGGAAAAAATGTGGTTATTCCCATTAATAGAAGGTTTGATTAATGGACAAAAATTATCTATAGGCTCAAAATCATGTCATTGATAAGTTTCTTGTCCGGAGTCTTAGCACAATTTCTCAAACTAATTAATATTGATTTTATTTTGTTGATTAATTTAGCATTCATATAAATAGAAGCTCTAATTAATGGGCAACAATTATCTACGGATCTGAAATCCTGTAAACGACAAGTTCCTTACCTTGAACCTTGCACATTTTCTTAAGGTTTAGGATAGGGAGCTTGTCAGTTCATGTACATAAAGTTAAGGTTCGACTGATTGACCTTCATGGTAGTAGAATGACATGAACCATTAGGATCTTGAGATTTTATCTTCAGACTTTGGTATGTTTCCCGTGATTCAATGAATTTCAAGCCACGGGTCATATATGAGGGGTATTGCCAGCTAGTTGTAGGAGGCAATACCTTGAATAAATAAATGTCAGAAAAGAAAAATGAGATGATTTTGTTTACAGTGAATTCGGTTAGTTTCGTGTAAATAGTTCATTCTCGAGGTCTTTATAGGTAATGGTCATTTTTTAAAGTTGACTATAAAATAGATATATTTGACTCCACCAACGACCATATTTATAGTACTTTCCATATATGGAGAACTGTAGTGGACTTTATTTCTTTCTTGATTAATCCTATAAAGAGGACAAATAAAACGTTTACTAAACACACTACCTATGATTTAGCTTGCGTGTGGTTTTCCATCATCATCCCAAAGTGAATATGAGAATAATTTTCCCATTGAAATAAAGATATGGAATATAGTCATTAGAATAAAATATTTTGATGTTGAAATTTGTATCATTAACTTACGTTCTTCGCAATGATTTTGAGAGCTACCTTGTTACACTGAACAAAACTGAAAGACACAATGAAGAAGAATAGGGGTGTTGGGCCACCAAATTAGCATACATTTTCACTCCATTTTCACCTTTATCCTCATTTTATCACCTCATTTCATCACATTATCATTATATTTTCATTACCATATGGGTTCATAGTTTCATTTTCCAAAGTTATTTATTTTATGCATTTAAAGTGAATCTACGATTAAAAGTTAGAAAAATAACATGTATTTGTTTATACCTAAAGGTGGAATAAGTTTGGTGACATGTGTAGGTGATTTGGAAGGTTCCAAGATACTCTTATGTGGCCTCCAAGACTCAAATTCGAATTCTCTTGAAGATTTGAAGGAGATTTGAGATAGGGGTCAAGCATATCTCATGGAGAAAAATCATGGATAAAGAAATATGTGTCTCATATTGGTTGTAACCATATGAGGGATTAGTGGATCCCCATTAATGAGTTAGTTGCTTAAAGAAATTGGTTGTAACCATATGAGGGATTAGTGGATCCCCATTAATGAGTTACTTGCTTAAATTTTTGTATAAATAGGAGCACCTCCTCCATTCCAAAAGGAGGACTCTTGGAGCATGTATTCAACTTATGATGGAATAGAATAAAACTTCATTTTACATAAACTTTATTTCTATAGTTTTAGATATAAATTGTGTTAATGTAGTATATGAATTTATGGAATAGCTTGTCACTTTGTTCTTAAGAGAATTGAGCTCACTCTAAAAGGATGAAAGAAAATTTTTATTTCATAATAGATCTTATTTCATTTAATTGCCTAGATGTTTGAGGATTTGTTTGTGATTGATGAATGAGTTTTAAATTAAAATCTTATCAGCATATGAGGGGACAACCAAGGGTCTAAGTCAGGCTCTCTCTCTATTTGATTTGCATGATAATTGAAATTCATTCTTTTTCTTTGAAGTTTCAAGTTATTTCATTTCTTATGCTTATGAATGAATCTTAGTTTAGTTTGGATCAGTATACGAGGGGACAATTAAGGGACTAAGTTAGTTTCTCTCTCTATTTGAATATGAACAACAATTAAAATTCATTCTCTTGTCTTTATTTCAAGTTTCTAGTTTTATGTAATCAATGATTTCTTTTCAATCTATAATAGTGTAGGGATTGACAACCAAGACCTCCCCAATTAGGAGCCTCTTCCCTTGCATATTATATTGAATCAAAAATCATTTAGTTAGACATAGAGTTAGTTGCCTACTCCTGCATATATTTTGTTGGCATCATCACAGGCTTACGAGTATCCCTGGTTGATAATTTAATGAAAGAAATTTAAGTAATTAAATTGCCCAACAAGGGGTAACTAAATTAGCTTACCTAGGCTTTTCCATCATCATCCCAAAGTGAATATGAGGATAATGTGTCCATTGCAATAAATATATGGAATAAATATTAAAAAGCGGAAGAAAATTAGTCATTCAAAGAAAATATTTCGATGTTTTGTCATTTTCTTACGTTCTTGGTAGTGGCACTGAAAGCTTACTTGTTACACTGAGGAAAACTGAAAAACACAATGAAGAAGAATAGGGGTGATTGAGTTAGCTTTCTTGTGCTTGTGCATCATCATTCCAAAGTGAATATGAGGATAATGTGCCCACTGTAATAAAGATATGGAATAATGATTAAAAAGAGGAAAATAAATAGTCATTAGAAAAAAAGATTTCAATGATGTATCATTATCTTACATTATTTGTTCTTAGCAACAACATCGAAAGCTTCCTTATTATGCCAAGGAAAACTTAAAATCATAATGAAAAAAAAAAGCGGTATAGCCATATTTAAATGGCAGCAAGGGTAAGATGTTTTTTTCATAAAGGACACGTATAGTTGCTCCAAACAGTTGTTTTTAAATCTCTAATATTGGTGGGCGAACATGCATTCTTTTTCATCAGAGGCAGTTGTGGGAGGAAGGTTGAGCGTAACATTCTCCACCATTGTCCAATGACGGAAAAAAATTAATTGTTTAACACACACATCTATGATGCACAACTACACACTATGGCATGGGAGGGTAATTATTCCCAAAGAAATTTCTTATGGCATAATTACAACCTTTACAAAATATAATGCCATGTGGATAATTGCCTTACATATTTTATGCCATAATTTATGGAAATGGTTACCATATTGATGCGTGATTTTAAAATAATTGTGTATTGATTTGTTATATCCTTGAAAATGCCTCATATTCAACTAAATAAAATATTTACCATCAGTTACTTCCCATCATAATTTAAGCACTTTTTTGCATAAAAATAATAAAAATGAGATGTAAATAAATATACTTACTAGGAGTTTCCTCACTCTGTGTGGGAGGTGTGAAGAGGGGCTTGACGGGATTTGAGCCCATGAAAGGTTACATAATTAGTGTGAGGATGGAAATGGGGTGATGAGGATGCTATCTTACTGGCCATCCCATGCAACAATTAAGAACATGTAAGAGTAATGTTGATGAGGCTTTAAGCCTAGCAAGGTTGCCGAAGAGCAGAAATGCCAAACAAATTCAATGCTATGGTAAATAGAGAATGTCATTTCTTGGCTTGGAGTATAGAATTACAGGTCTAGGAGGAAGCGCTCACTGAGGAGGATGGGAGTGGATGGCTAAGACATTCAATACTACAAGATAGATAACCTACGCCAAACCTGTCACCCTAGGTATGTAGGTAGTCCCTCCATTCCCTTAATCACATGTTGGTGTTCTCTAATGAAAAGGTTTAGTGGTTTTACAATTATTTTGTTTTTTATTCTTCACTACAAAGTTACACTGAGTTGTAGGTCTATATGTGTCTCCATTGTAATTGTGTATGATATGTATTGGGTTTGGGCACCTTCTTGTTCTTGGCTTCACATGGAGGGTTTGGATATCGAGTCTGGGTGTTTAGGTGACCTCTAATCAGTTTCTTTGGGGTTAGGATTGTATATCTATGGTATGAACTTTTCATATTTATGGATTGAAACTTTTTGTTGCTATTATTACTATCATTAGCACGATTTTTATTTCATTTTTATGGTAGCTTGATCCTGCACCAACAATGCCAAATTGGGCACTTTATAGCTATCATTTTATATCTGTAGTCAGATGTTTTATATCGAAGTCCATTGGGTCCATTGGGGGTTAATATGAGGTATCGACATACTTCAGGGGTCTAGGAATTTGCATGCACTAGTTTCATGTTCCGATTGATGAAAAAATTCCATGTTTTATTGTTTATTATAGGAGATAGAAAATAGTTTGTGTTTGTGACTAAAAGGTTCCTTCACATTAAGGTTCCTTCCAAATTTCACGATCTTTTGATCTCGACATTCTCTAGGAAGGGAATTAGCACCCATATAATTTCTTGATAGTGTGAAAAACTAGAAATCATGGCTCAAACTCCTACTACTCATCATACAGGGGCCAAACAGGTCATGTTGGGGGCCGACAACACCTCTCCAACTGTAGTCAAGGTAGAGGATGCATTGACGATCAATTCGATATGGTTAGGCGCTAGTATACTACCACAACATTGGTTTCTACTAGATTGAGGATTCAACAGTTACAAAATAGTGTAGGTATGATGAAGGTGCTAGAGGATCATGACCTCTTCGCTGAAGTGGGTAAATTATTGCAAGACCTAGGTAATACCAGAGGTAGGAGTACATCAATCTTATAGTATTTATTGGTTTAGTAGAAAATGAAAATGTTGTTGGCCAATGATTTGGCTACATGACAACAAGGGAAAGAATGGATCTAGGATGTTTTAGGGGCTCTAAAAATGGATATATTATAGGTGAAATATTTTCTGGTATAATTGAACTCCCAGATAGCTAGAATGGTACACAATGTTCCTTTCATACCTTTTGCAGATCAATTGTGCTCAGGCGCTAAGGATCTTGTGCCAAATGATTCTTCATATGAGTAGTGGTTTTTTTTATGGTCTTTAGTATATTTTCTAGTATGGTGATGGGAAATATGATAGATAGTAAGAGGGTAGAAGTCCCATTGTATATATATGTATTAAAACTGTTACGGATATATCATTTTTTGATTGGCTATGATGCATCTCGATGGTCAATAAACCTAGATTCCTAATGGGCAGGTTGAGACCATATGGTTTAATGAAAAATCTTGTAAAACATGCTCTTTTCTGGCAAAGTAATGGAAGGATATAGGGAAAATTTTAGGGGATAATATTCACAACTGGGATAATTTTCTGTACTTTTTCAAAAAAAATGATTCGCTAATTTCCATTTTTTTTTTAAATTATTCACCCAAATTTTATAGTATGAAATTATTTTACCCTAAAAATAGCCCAAAGCTCATATAGAGACTATATAAATTATGAGAAATTTGAATATTTTTACAAAATTATCTCCAAATATTTAATAAATTACATATTATGGACTAGTGTTTCTAAACTTTAAGATAAATTTACATCCTTAAAATTTTCCCTCGAAAGATCCACCTCAATTAAAAAAAATTATATGCTTACTAGAAGATTTTTTTTTGGTCAAGTAAGAGTGGAGCCTTCAATTAACCACAAGAAAGATTACATATGTTACATTTTCTTACAAGTGTAAAGACCAACAAGGGCTAACCCGTTGATGATTAACCATCTACAATACCCGAAACGAACCCGAAACCTTACACTTAAATGTTACACCTAAATGTTACACCTAAAACTCCACCCATAATCTAACTCGATGGCCATTTGATAAGACCCCCAGTGATCCAATGGTCATTAAAGAAATTTCTTCAAAGATTTGCGAGACCTTTACTTGCTTTACGAAGCCGACAGGGAAAAGAAACTGTCAATGTATAAAACTTCAGGTCCGTTCTTGTACTTAACCTCCTCCCATGTTGAAACCCGATATTCCTTTGATCTAGATTTCATAAGATCCTACAGTCACTAATGATATCGGCACAACAACATGTGCCCCTTTTACCCAGTTCACGAATCCGATAAGGATTATAAGCCATTAGTTTATAAATGTTTGGGTCTGGTCTAAGACTTAACCTCCAATCACTTTTATAACCTAATATCCATACGATTAGGCCCCTGTTTATCTGACGGTCCTCTGAGATATTGGATCGGAAACTAGCATGATATTTACCCTCTTTATAGACCTGATGAAGATTATGAATTGCTGATCAATAAATATTCAGGTCAATTTGAATACTTAAGCTTCGATCACTTTCCCACCTGATAGCCATTCGATGATGAAGGCTATCACAATCTATGTTCGGTGACCTTCTCATAAGCCCACTGTTTACCAAGTGCCCCTCCCCTGTAAATAGCTCTGTTTTTAGAATTTTTGTGGGATCAACGGTTAATATTGGCTTTCGCTTCCACTTTCTCCTACTTCCACTAGTCTTCCTTCTTGTTCATTCCTCATGGTCTAGAAGTGCTCCATGTCTTTTTCCGCCTGTCTTGACAATCATCACGCAATTTCCCCAAGGGTGTTGAATCCCAAGCATGCCTACTATAACTTTCCTTGCAAGTAACTCCATTCACCAGATGATTAGCTAACATATTGGCTTTTCTTCACACATGAATGAAGCTGACTCTTCTTAGGGTTCGTGGGTGGGAATGAATATGCTGAAAGACCCGCGAAAGCTGCCAATGTTTTGAAACTTTTCCAAGTGCTTTTCCATTAAATATCTTCTTGTCCATGTTAATAACCAATTCAGAGTCTGCTTCAATAATGGTATTGTGTAAATTTGACTCGATCAATATTTCCAGCATTTCTCTAAGGCCATGAGATCCACCATGTTATTAGTGGCAGTCCCCAAATGACTATGAAAGATATCCTTTATGCACCCCTTCTCATCTCTAATGACCCCACCAAAATTGGCCATCCCTGGGTTAACTTTAGAGGCTCCATATATATTGGTTTTCAAGAAACCATTAGGAGGAGGTTGTGAGAAGTCTTTACCAACAGTTATTTGGCTCACACCCTTATTTAAGCTCTAGGGAACTAGCGAATGGAGAGCCAATTGTAATAGTATGTGAGCATCATGGGGCAAAGTAGGGTCCTCTGTAGGTCTCCCTAAAAGGGATCCAATAATGTCTTTGAGTTGTCATAATATTTTTGCAATAATTTTCTGGGTTGAGCCAGTTTTTTTCTTCAAAATCCTGCCATTGC
This sequence comes from Pinus tabuliformis, assembly GCA_031772625.1. Taxonomy (NCBI): domain Eukaryota; kingdom Viridiplantae; phylum Streptophyta; class Pinopsida; order Pinales; family Pinaceae; genus Pinus; species Pinus tabuliformis. The sequence goes on from CM062814.1 coordinate 732,302,371, forward strand.
GTTCTTTTGAGACATCCCAAATTATAAATCCTGGAACCAGAGTCCATGCTTTTTTGATGATATCATTGCCTAATAAGTCTTTTCTCCACTTCTTCAAAGTGTTCGTAATACTAAGTCTGTCCCCGTCAGTTTGCTTGAAGACTAAGGCCACCCAATCCCACAGGATAGAGGTGAATGGGTAGAGGTTGAGTAAGTGTTCCATCATCTCCTTTTGTGAACCACATAAATGGCATTTGGATGGGTAGAAAAACCCCTTTTCAGAAGATTTTCCCAAGTTATAATTTTATTTTTTTGAACCAACCACATAAACATCTTTATTTTCA